>VXBW01004268.1:7459-38497 GCA_013400375.1 Thinocorus orbignyianus
GGGGGGGTCGGCGGTATCTGCTTGGGTATCCCGCCGTCTTCTTGCGTGTCCCGCCCTCCCGGACTCGCTTTTGCAGCTGAAGGGAGCAACAGGGGAAGGAGCAGCGGCGCCCGGCTGCCTCGGCTGGAGCTGGCAGGTGCCAGAAGGAGAAAGGGCGTCGGAGCGAGGTGGTCAAGGCCGCTCCCTCACAAAACCAGTGCTTGCAGCCTCGGTGTTAAGAGGTCAAGACCGTCCGGGGGCCTCCGGTCCTTCCAGGGGCTGTTCCTAGTGCTTCAGGTGCTCAAGAAGCTGGAGGTGGTCATTCATAGAGGGCTGGAGCACCCCTCCTGTAAAGACAGGCTGAGGGAGCTGGGGCTGTTCAGCCTGCAGAAGAGAAGGCTCCGGGGAGACCTGATAGCAGCCTTCCAGTATCTGAAGGGAGCCAACAGGAGAGCTGGAGAGGGACTCTGTGTCAGGGAGTGTAGTGATAGGACAAGAGGTAATGATTTTAAATTGGAAGAGGAGAGATTTAGATTAGATACCAGAAAGAAATTCTTTCCTGTGAGGGTGGTGAGACACTGGAACAGGTTGCCCAGGGAAGTTGTTGATGCCCCATCCCTGGAAGTGTTCAAGGCCAGGCTGGATGGGGCTTTGAGCAACCTGCTCTAGTGGGAGGTGTCCCTGCCCATGGCAGGGTGGTTGGAACTGGATGATCTTGAAGGTCCCTTCCAACTCTAACCTTTCTGTGATTCTATGATTCTTCCCTATGGCATGGGAGGAACCATAGGCCTGTCTATAAAAATAACTCTACAGACGTAGAACAGGATAGAAAATACAAATCCCCCATGACCATCTGTCAATCTGACATTTGTGTGAGTCCTAACTGAAATACTGCTTTTAATACTCTGCAATGCAATTGCATCTCGTGTAAAAAAATTCCCCGGGTTTTGGGCATGTTCTGGATTTTAAGCCAATGTGATTGAAACCCTCACTGCCCTGATTCACAGAATTTAAAAATCTTCTCTGTCACCTGCAATCTGCATTTAGAAGGTGGATCACTGCTGCAAAAAAGCGCCTTTATTTTTGGATTTTTATGATGGCAACTTCTTAGAAAAAAAAGCAAAACTCTTCCTAAGGACTCTTATTGCATGCCCATAGTTATTCCTCTGTAAAGCAACAAGTTTTAGTGATACTGCTGTCAAAGCTCCGGATTTAAAATAAAAACAACCTGAGTACAAATATAGTATACAATAAAAAATCACTAGTATTTTTAAGATTCACAATATAATTTGTTCAGGCTTTTCCTTTACATTCATAAATTTATTTAAAAACAGGAGAATGGTCCATTTCTTTGGTTCATAATTAGGATCGAACCAATTACAGTAAAGTAAATGCAGAACAAATGGGATTTCTGGGGCAAATCAAAGTGCATAAACCCCAAATGAAATGTTTGAGTAGTAGACTGTAGTGAGGTTTAGGCAATCTTTATGATTCTACTAAAACTGTGATAGTAACTTTACCCTGCTTCTAAGCACATTCAAAATGTTTCTTGTAATCAGATTATACCAGATGCTGAGGAAGATTTGAAGTCTCGGACTGCGTGTCGTCTAGAGTTGAACCACAGGCAACTAGGCAGATCTGCCAGCTTGGAAAAGTAAGCTAAAACCCTAAACCACGGATGAGTCCGTTGCCTTCTCTTCACAACTGGCTTTAAGAGCACAGAAGAATTTAAAACGAGAGCAAGGCATCTCAGAAGACTTGGTCGCAGCCAGTGGAGACCCTCCCAGCTGTCAACAAGAAGGAAACACACCCTCCTGGGCAGCATCCCTCACAGCTGCTTTAGCCTGCTTTTAGAGCCAGGCCCTGGATCATCCAAATCACAGGCAAAGAATTTGTGTTGCTCTCATAACCCACTGTGCGTTAGTGCCTAGGGAACATCATAGCCTTTTAAAGAGTCAACAACCAGCCTCACCATAAACACTAATTTTCTAAAATTGCTAGTGTGCCAAGCACCTTTTCAAGCCAAATTTTACGCACCTTTTCACCAAACGAGGCACGTAGGGCTCCCCTCAACCAAAACACAGTCTCGGAATTCTTCAGGTTCCAACTGGTGGGAGAAGAAAGGAGGCAGCAGATGAGTCACACTCCAGTATCCTTGAATCCTCCATCCCAGAGCCTCAGATGTAGTAAGTACATCCAAACTGCAGTAGGAAAACTTAACGTGCGTGTATGTATGTGCTTCCAAAGAAAGGCACATGCATGTGGAAAACCGTATGTAAATTGCTGCACTTTCCCACCACCACCACCTTGTTAGAGACACTGATTTGAATGTTTTGATCCTGTGTTTTAAATGGAGCCTTTGGGCTTTTGAAATAACATGGCAAAGGAAAGAAGAAAAGCAGCTCTTACTGGGAAAAGAAAGATAAAAAAAGGAAACACTGCAAGGTCAAATAAAGTATTAGTGGTAATTTCTCATCTGACCTGACCTGGCAATATCTTTATTCTAAACATCTTGCTACAACAGCTTTTAAAGTACAGGTCAGAGACAGATGGCAGTATCTGAAACGTTGCCTAGTTAGGCAGTCCTGACTCATTGTTTCCAGCTGCTAAACAATCTTAAGTAATTTTATTATCTTAATTTTTTCACTTGAAACTGTTGCTATAGTTTCATGGTAATTGCCATTGGGAATAGAAGTCATGCCTTCCTTGCAAATGAAACCAAGCCTTTATATTTTGACCTTTTCTGCTCAGATACAATAGAAGCTTGCTACTTTTTTAGTTTTCATAAAAAATTACTTATACTTTTAACTACTTTTTTCTTTTAATTACTTATGAGGACAGGCTGAGAGAGCTGGGACTGCTCAGCCTGGAGAAGAGAAGGCTCCGGGGAGACCTGACAGCAGCCTTCCAGTATCTGAAGGGAGCTACAGGAGAGCTGGGGAGGGACTCTTTGTCAGGAAGTCTAGTGACAGGACGAGGGGTAGTGGTTTTAAATTGGAAGAGGGGAGATTTAGATTAGATATTAGGAAGAAGTTCTTTCCTGTGAGGGTGGGGAGGCACTGGAACAGGCTGCCCAGGGAAGTTGTTGATGCCCCATCCCTGGAAGTGTTTAAGGCCAGGCTGGATGGGGCTTTGAGCAACCTGCTCTAGGGAGAGGTGTCCCTGCCCATGGCAGGGGGGCTTGGAACTTGATGATCTTTAAGGTCCCTTCCAACTCTAACCATTCTATGATTCTATGAATACCTTATAAATCACTGGTTTTCTGTGAGTGACAACGGCTCTCAGAGTCAAGACCATTTTACAGATTTGTGCTAGCACTGAGGACCAAGCTACTAATAATCTCTGGTACAGCTTTACTTGCTTGTGGAAGGTGTTTGGACATGAATTTTCACTCCCAGCTGTGTCACACCACGCCTTGTGTCACGCAGGTACCGTCCTGTGTGTCCCTGCCAGGCACAGCCCTTCTCACCCCAGCCACATTCTGCTCTTGGGGTACGCAGGGCGTCCCGCGCCCCCTCTGCAGGGCAACTCATTCCAGTTGGTATTTTTACTGAAATAAAGGTCAGCAAACCTCTATTTTGCTCATAATTACACGGCTGTATTAATGACCCCATGGCGATCCCTCCCTTCCCGTTCTGCTCAGTCCCAGGTTCTGCTTCCTCTCTCTGCGTGAGAAAGCATGCTCCCAGCACGGGCAACACCCCGTCCTGCTGCTGGACGCCTCCCCAGTGAGGATGTTTCCCGTGCCTCCTCTTCCAAGGTTTCCTAAGCCCACAAGAAGCAGAACACACTCTATTGGAAGTAGTTCTCAGGAGTCAATTTAGTCATAACCAACAACCTGAAAACCAACTGAAAATGAGCAACCAAAGCCTATAGTGAACTGATAGAGGCTTTTCTCTGAACTAAAGCAATCCATAATCTTGTTTTTTTTTCTTTTTGTTCAGAGCACACCTAAGATCTTTTACCATTCTTTACCAAGGCATGGCACTGAAATACCCTAAATAAGTGAAAACATTTGTGTGTATAATACATGGGATGAAGTTCAGTAAGCCCAAGTGCTGGGCCCTGCACTTGTGTCACACCAACCCCATGCAGTGCCACAGGCTTGGGGAGGAGTGGCAGGAGAGCTGCCAGGCAGAAGAGGACCTGGGGGTGTTGGTCAGCTGAACACGAGCCATCAGTGTGCCCAGGTGGCCAAGAAGGCCAACAGCATCCTGGCCTGCATCAGGAACAGCGTGGTGAGTAGACCTGGGAGGCGATCGTCCCCCTCTGCCCGGCACTGGTGAAGCCCTATCTGGAGTACTGAGTCCAGTTTTTGGGNGGGTGTGGAGAATAAATCTTAAGAGGAGAGGCTGAGGGAGCTGGGGTTGTTCAGCCTGGAGGAGGCTGAGGGGAGACCTTATCACTACAACTGCCTGAAGGGAGGTTGTAGAGAAGCAGGGGCCGGTCTCTTCTCCCAAGTCACAGGTGATAGGACAAGAGGAGATGGCCTCAAGTTGTGCCAGGGGAGGTTCAGATTGGATATAAGGAAAAAATTTTGGACTGAAAGGGTTGTTAAGCATTGGAATGGGCTGCCCAGGGAGGTGGTTGAAGCACCATCCCTGGAGGTATTCAAAAGACAGGTTGACATAGTGCTCAGTGACATGGTTTAGTGATGGGTTGTAGTGATGTGATATTTTTTTATCGGAGTTATGTTGATGGTTGGACTAGATGATTTCAAAGGTCCCTTCCAACCTGGACAATTCTATGGTTCTATGATTCTGTGATTCCAGCAAGACTCACGGTATGACAGCAGTGCTGTAGGCTCTTCTGTGTTCCTTCCCTCGTAGCAGTAAAATACCCCCCTAAAACTAGAACAAGCAATGCCAGTAAGAACACAGTTCTGCTAATATTCCTTAATCTGTCAGATGTCCTTCTTCCCACCCAACTTATACCAACAAAAAGCGTGTCCCACCAATCCAGAGGACAAGCAAACCTCTGCTGGCCTCCATGGTACTGATTCATCTGGAAACAAACTTCTTCAAACGAATCCAGCCCTGACTTTTTGTCTGCTCAAGTGCAGCACATCCGTGGGCGTCGCTTGGGTAACCCTGCAGCTTCTTGTCGTGCCAGATAAAACCAAACCCTTGCGTTTTCCATCTTGCAGGCCTTCAGAATTTTCTTTATGCAAAAACTTGCCCTGTGGCTCTTTTAGAATCATAGAATCATAGAATGGTTAGGGTTGGAAGGGACCTTAAAGATCATCAAGTTCCAACCCCCCTGCCATGGGCAGGGACACCTCTCCCTAGAGCAGGTTGCTCCAAGCCCCATCCAGCCTGGCCTTGAACACTTCCAGGGATGGGGCATCAACAACTTCCCTGNAGTACTCCAGGTGGGGTCTCACAAGCGCAGAGCAGAGGGGGAGAATCACCTCCCGTGACCTGCTGCTCACACTTCTTTTGATGCAACCCAGGATACGGTTGGCTTTCTGGGCCAGATCTAAGACTTCAACTTGAGAAGGAAGGAAGACTGGAGCTTTTGCCACTTCTTCAAGCCCAGATTTATACCTCAACTGGTGACAACAGCCTTACATGTGCAAAGACCTCCTGGACATCAAAGGCTGTTGGGGACCCAGGAGAGCAACACAAACCCCTCCCACCAGGTAAGCATGGTGCAGCACGGGCAGGCTTCTCTGATTTTGCTGCTTATGTGACAAAGTGCATCCTCAGCATTAGGATTAGTTTTCTTTCCTACAAGGAGTTTTAAAGATAATTGTCCAATGAGGTCATTTTTTTACTAACCCTGTTCTGGAATTCATTGGGCTAGAAATACTGTTTTCTTCAGCGCAGAACAACTATGTTTATTATACTAAGGAAAAGAAAAAAGACCAGGCAACTTCTACAGCTAGGGTTTTTTTCTCTGGATTTGTCCCCTGTGCTTCATCAACTTTGTCTAAGAGGGCAGAAGTTCCAACAGGAGCTTTCCTTGCACTCAGGGTGTTTTAGGTCTGCTTCTCATACAGCCAGCCTGGCCTGTAATAAGATGTGAGCATGAACTGGGAGCTTTCCCCTCAGAACATGAGAGTTTCTCCCTCCTTTCCCACACTTATTTTCACACTACTGATAGAAGCAAATTTCCTTCCACCATCCAACAAGAAGTTCCTACAACACAGGCACACAGCACGGTCACGTAAACCTCCCATCTGAAAGAACAAATCTGCTTCCCTGCCTCCACCACCCCTTCAGCAGCCTCGCTTGGCTGGTGTCTCCATTGAAGGACACACCACAGGCAACAAACTCTCTTACCCAGTTTTATTTTGCAAACAAGTTGAAGACTGCGTGGGGCTTACTTAAAAAAACAAATAACAAAACCAAGTTTCACATTCAGCTTAGAGAAAACAGGAACGTTCTGCTCATGGAAAGGTAGGAAACAGGTTTAAAAGTACTTCACAAGAATCTTGCGTCATCCAGGGCTCCAAAGAACACACCCCTCACCCCATCCTGGCATAGATTTGACCTTTATTGCAGGCAGACAATTGCAACATCCTGAATGTCTGGAGCTGGAGTTGTCCTGGCGGCTTTTCCAGCTGGCTTCCATCTGGACCAAAGTGGAGCTACGGACCTGGAATTTGTGTGTGAGCATCAACCTACATCTACCTGAGGCTTTATGTGATGCTGGTGGCTGCCGTGCACTGTCAAAAACTGATTAAAAAACCCCAGCTTTTCAGAAAGTAACGATTATACTTTTAATTTTATACATAACACACCCACACAAAAGACTAAACTGTAAATTAAGCCATATGAGGATGAAAAAAAAAAAAAAGTATTGTGTATTTAAGAAACTTCCTTTAAAACAAGTTATTTTATCTCAGTCCAAACATTCACAATAGCAGGAAGCTGGACGATAGCATGTTTACATGTATAATAGCTCCAAACCCAGAAAAGCATCCTCCCACTGTATTAAGAGAAGATCCTTTAAAAGATGAAGAATAAGATTAGACAAAAGCTTCTAGACTGAATTAACCCAAGACAGATTTGGACCCCTATGGTGCATATTATTTAAAAATGGGTTTAAATGGTTGTTGAGTGTTTTAGGGTTTTTTGCAAACAAAGAAGGCTCCGGGGAGACCTGATAGCAGCCTTTCAGTATCTGAAGGGAGCTACAGGAGAGCTGGGGAGGGACTCTTCATCAGGAAGTCTAGTGATAGGACAAGGGGGAAGGGTTTTAAATTGGAAGAGGGGAGATTTAGATCAGATATTAGGGAGAAGTTCTTTCCTGTGAGGGTGGTGAGGCACTGGAACAGGAACAGCCCAGAGAAGCTGTGGATGCCCCATCCCTGGAAGTGTTTAAGGCCAGGCTGGATGGGGCTTTGAGCAACCTGCTCTAGGGAGAGGTGTCCCTGCCCATGGCAGGGGGGTTGGAACTTGATCTTTAAGGTCCCTTCCAACTCTAACTATTCTATGATTCTATGAAATATACGTATGTTCTACTAAACATTCCAACTTTCCTAGTAAATCAATCCTATAATTCGGTCAAAGACAAATCAGGCCCCCTGTGATGGAACTGTTTTTGGGGTTTTTTTTTCTCTCCCCTAATTGTTCTTGCAACCAGCTTCAAAACAGCAGGTCCGATGATACATCTTACCCTGTACCCTCCCCTACAGAAGTTGCCCTTACGAAGATCCAAATTGTACTCAGAAATTGCAGCTTGCTTTGGGAATAGCTGTTTTGGTGCAAATGGCACAACACAGGATGGTATTAGCCATATTTGAACTAGCTCCAGAGGAACTGGGAAAGCCCAACGCACAGGATGATGCAGATGCCACAATGTTGAACCGAAAGGGGAATGCAAAGGCCTGGACGGAGCCATCAGTCCTGGCTCTCAGCTGGGCCACAGCCTGACCCATGGCATTCCAGGTTCGTTGTGTGACAGATGTCCTGAGGGACAGGGATTTCAGACATCAACACCACATGAATTCACCTTTGGATCTCCACCCCGATTGTGCCTGCTGTGGGAATACCAACCCAGAATTTAAGCAAGTGGCACAATATTGCCTTGAAATGAGAAAGGAACAGAAAAGCACCCTGCTTTATCCATAGCATCATAGAATCCTCTAGGCTGAATGGGACCTTTCAGATCATCGAGTCCAACCATCAACCTAACACTGACAAAACCCACCACTAAACCATGTCCCTGAGCACCACATCTACACATCTTTTAAACACCCCCAGGGATGGTGCTGCAACCACTTCCCTGGGCAGCCCATTCCAATGTTTGATAACCCTTTTGGTGTAAAATATTTTCCTGATATCCAGTCTGCACCTCCCCTGGCACAACCTGAGGCCCTTTCCTGTTGTCCTATCGCTTCTTACTTGGGAGAAGAGACTGACTCCCTGCCTTTCTACAACCTCCTTTCAGGGAGTTCATTTCATTTCTCAACAATCACCTATTCTGTTGTATATCCTTGCTTTACAAACTAGCCCTGCAGGTAAAAAGCATTAATTTTAACCTTTAACTGTAAAAGAAAACCCTAGTAATGGCAAAAAAAAAAACCCACAAGACTTTTAGACAAACAGGTTGATAAGATTTATTTTCCATTGCACGTACATGGATTATATACAAGTTAGTAACGTAAGTTACTTCTTAATTTTCTAAAAGATTGTTACAGCAAACACTTGCCATTTCAAAACATCGAGTCAGAAATCAAATCTAAAAAGGTAAATATGACAATATTTTAAAAACAAAACAAATTGCACTTTGTTAGGGAGAGCCAAATACAGCTTTGTCTATATGCTGTAACAAACTATATAGCAGGGAATATTACAGTTAGAAGTAGCTCTTGCAGTCCATTTGTACATTAATAGTTCTTTTAAATTTTACTTAATTAAAAACCGCTGGATATTTCAAAGACTTTTCTTCCTCGTATTCAAGATTCATCACATGAAATGCACTAGCAACTAAGTCTTTATACAATTGCTATTCAAATATAAGGAGAACACCACACCTGGCAATAAGGCAAAAAAAACAATCTAAACCATATTGATTTTACATGAGATGAGAAGTACGGGAGGTGTTCAGCAATAAAGCCCTGGCCACTACTTACAGAAAAGAAGATTTATTTTGTTTTTTTAAAAATAATCACTGCACACAATACAAAGGGTGGGGTCATACTGTGGTCTGCAAGTCTCCCGGGAACAGCGACATTCCTCGCTACTGTTCACAGATGAGCGTTTCCATCGCAAACCTGTTCTCAAAGTGTCGGATCTTTCGGCAATTGACAGCTTCACGCTTCTGAATTCCTGTTAGTATGAACGAAGAGCAACGGAGGGTAAACACGAGAGGGGATGAGGTACATCAGAGATGAAACAGTTTTGCATTTGCTCTAAGAAGATGTCACAAGAAATCAGAACTACCTGTCTCCGACTCCCCTTCTCAGAGGAAACACGTAGGCACACACTCACACAGAGAAAATCAACCAGCAGGTGATGATCCTCAAGACTGGGTCAACCCAATCGCAGGACTGGTTGAGTTAAATCCAACCTGCCCCCACCCCCTCAACTGGCTCATTTTAACCCTCATCAGTTCCCAATCTCCCTCTATGCATCTGGAAAAACGCTCGTGGGGATGCAGGAGAGAGGGAACAGCAAAGGAATAAACTGCTACAGACGAAAAAGAGTGGATTCCAAGAGTAGCATTTTAACAACAACATCTGGGAATCAGAGGAAGACAGAATTTAACCACATTTCAGCCAAACTAATACCACCAACCTATGCTCATTATTTCTTACCACAGGATCACCATGCGGAATTTTGAATTGGATTTTGCTATTAAGACCTTTTCATTTTTAGACATTATTCTAAATTATTTTTACAAAATGTATTTCTTTTCCTTGTTTTCCCAAGCAACCAGGTCCAACAATACGACTGAAGCGATTCAACCGCTTCAGTGGTGCACTTGCACAACACATACAGTTTTTACAAATAAAAACAAGTAGCAAGACTGAGTAAAATCCCAGTTGAAATTTTAAGGCAGTGTTCAACAGCTTGCCAAGACTCTTCCAAATAAGTTTTTTCTAACATTTTCCATGAAGGAGTACCAAGCACTGCAGTTCTCCCGTGGAGACAACTCTCACTCACACTTCCCAGATGCAAATAGGAAGGGGCGGGCTAATTTATAAATGGCTTTAATGACAAGAAGAACCTGCAGTTCTTACTTCGACTGGAAGGCTACAGCTTCTCATATATTAAAGGGCTTTTTGCTTTTGGTTTTGCGGGTGGGTGGGTCAAGAAATGAGATTTTAAAAAAGCATCAATGAGAACCTGAACCCCAGGAAACATACCCATGCACACACACGCATACATCCCTTTTCACAGCTCCAAGCTCACTGGGCCCTTGAACAATTTAGCATCATAAAATAACTTAATTTCCATCCCTACACAGAAAATATCAGCCGTGCTCAAGCCCACAGAGCAATAAGCAGCCCCTGCTTAACCAAGAGTCACGCCTTCCAACACAACCCAGCCTATTTATGGTGCTCAAGCAACACTGAACTTCCAGCCAGGGCAGAGGACGGCAGGAGGAACGTTTACCTTTCATGGCTTCTTTGCGCTGCAGTTTATAGGTCTCCTTGCCACGGCAGAGGCGGTAAATAAAGAATCCCAGCTGATCCACGTTTTCAATGCGATCGGTCACAATCATCTGCTCGTGGATCAAATAGGACTGAGGCAAATACGTTCCAGCCTGTCGAACAAAAATTACAACAGCTCTATCAAAAGTCACCTTGTGGCACAAGAAACGCTCTGCGCTGACATTTCCTTCACACGGCCGGGAGGTACCTTCTGTGAATCCTTTCAAAATACTCACAGAATTTAATTAGTAAGTACAGGATTTTACTCTAACTGTGCAAACAAGCCTGTGCTGCACTACAGAAATACATAACGATTATAGTTGTTAGGAGACTATCTGGCCCCATTAACTTAGAATCATAGAATGGTTAGAGTTGGAAGGGACCTTAGAGATCATCAAGTTCCAACCCCCCTGCCATGGGCAGGGACACCTCTCCCTAGAGCAGGTTGCCCAAAGCCCCATCCAGCCTGGCCCTGAACACTTCCAGGGATGGGGCATCCACGACTTCCCTGGGCAACCCGTTCCAGTGCCTCACCACCCTCACAGCAAAGAACTTCTTCCTGATACCTAATCTAAATCTCCCCTCTTCCAATTTAAAACCATTACCCCTCGTCNTGTGCCTGGGATTGCCATGTCCCAGGTGTGGGCAACTCCAGTTGTTTAAATGGAAAGTTATGAGACAGCCGTGACGGTTTATCAGGTGCTTTAAGGCAATACACTGAAAAAGGGAAGAGCCAGGACAAGAGGCCGAGGCTTCCCAAGCCTTCTCTGGTCCCTTCTGTGTTATTTTGCCATGGCTGGAGTGGGGGAGGGAGGAAGCCTGCTCTGTGCACACCTCACTGCACACAACTGAAGATGCACACACTGAGCCACCAGCCCACTTCCTAACACAGCCACTGGTAAGTAATCAGCAGCTTTTTTAAAATATTACTTCATTTAAGAAATCCTGTCAGTGTGATTCCTGTTTACGGCAGTAGAGAAGGTGCCGCTTACTTTCTGAAAATAAAATTATCACTTATGATGGAAACAAATTCAGCTTCTGTGGTGAAAGATCACTGAATATTTATTGACAATAAACAAACTGAGATTTCCATTGCCAAACAAAACTGTCTTTTCAGTCCGGGCAATATGTTGCGAAGAAGCTGACTAAACACTGTTCTTCTCAGTAAAGAAAGAAAAAACTGTATTAAATTCAGTTGAGAATGGAGCTGGGGCTGTTCACCCTGGAGAAGAGAAGGCTCTGGGGAGACCTCACAGCAGCCTTCCAACACCCACAGGGGGCCTGAGGGAGAGCTGGGGATTGAGTGAATCGCTTGATCAGGGAGTGTAGTGACAGGATAGGGGGTAATGGTTTTAAACTGAAAGTGGGGAGATTTAGATTAGATATCAGGAAGAAATTCTTTCCTGTGAGGGTGGTGAGGCACTAGGACACGTTACCCAGAGAAGTTGATGCCCCATCCCTGGAAGTGTTCAAGGCCAGGCTAGATGATTCTAGATGGGGCTTTGAGCAACCTGCTCTGGTGGGAGGTGTCCCTGCCCATGGCAGGGGGGTTGGAACTTGATGGTCTTTAAGGTCCCTTCCGACCCAAACCATGCTATGATCCTATGAAATTAAATTATGAAAATTTCTTTAGCCCATACTATGAAGAATTCAACAGCAATTTTTTTTATTATTATTTTAAATAAGAGCTTTGAAGACTTAACACTCCCGAATTATCCCACTCATTATTTGGCAATTAAATCACTCTAAATTACTGTATCTTAATCCCTGGTCTCTCAAATTTCAGGACCCCCAAGGCAAAGCAGCAGAGGGGGGCCCCAGCACGGTGGGCAGTGATGCCAAGAACTTGGGGCACCTGTAAGGACGCTCCTGGGCCTGTGCCCTCCAAATCATGGGACCTCCCAGACCCCTCCTCAAATGTGGCTTTCTCAGCCTTCTTGGGAGGGGAGAATGAGGAGGGGGAGGCTGAGCACAGGAACCTCCTCTGCTCAGCTGCTGCAGGAGCAATTCCCCAAGAGCACGGGGACCCAGCACTAACGTCATCACCACCTTTGAGACGTCCTCTCTGTCTCACATGGTTAAAATTGGCTCAACAACAGGAAGGGGGCGGGTGAACAAATACCCCTGGGTTTCAGCCTTGTTTCCCCAAGGAAAGGAAGCCTTTCCCCGTCTGCATATTTAAGCAAACTGTATCAACAGAGAAAAATGTGGTTCTTCAGGCTAAAATTATGGCTTTTTAAAAACAACAAAAACAAAACAGCCCAGAGCACCTCCATTTTCATAAAATGCCCTCTCTGTGTATTCAGAGCTCGTTTTAATGAGAAGTGCACTTTAACTTCATACATTTTTTCCCTTGTGCAACCAGTGTGACTGCAGGAGAGAAGAGCAGTTCACTCACTTTGTGCATCTGCAGAATGGGTGCCCAAATTTCAGCTACAAAATGTTTAGCCTGGTTTTCTGAGGCAACAAATGCCCACAGATTTTGTTAATACAGTAAGAATTAAACAGGTATCTCACCAAACTGGGGCGCTCGCTGTTGGGGACAATGCTCAAACCAGTTTGCTTTTGCACAGATTTTCAATTAAATGTGTGATGCCTGGTTACCCTCTTACTTGTCAACCAAGCATATCTGATTTAGTACTAATGACAAACTAGGAAATTAACAGGTATTAATAGTGCAATTTGTGTGAACCAAAAATGGAAACAAAACAGGACACACAAAGTAAAAAAAAACCACGAGGGTCACTGAGTTTTACAGACGCCACCTCATCCTTATGTTTAGGAAATGGAAGCGTGGTTAAATAGCCAGTCCCAAAATAGGCAGCAAAAAAGCAGCGGAGAACTTGCTTGTGAAGTCATTTTTCACAAGAAATGTATTTATATACATGAACCACTTGGAAATGGCTAAAACAGTTCCTGGAGTCCTAATTCCAAAGCATTCTTTGAAAAAATGGAAACGGAAAGATGACATTAACAAGCCAAAAGTTACAAAACCCCAGTAAAATAGAATTTCAAACATTCTGCCCAAATCTTAGACAAGCCAGCTTATCAGCTCTTTCCCACCCAGAGCGTTCTGCTCTTCTGTACAGAAACCAGAAGGCTAAGAAGGTTAATGCTATTTAAATCTGCATTAAAAGCGTACAGATGTCAGAGCTAAAGAAAAAGATAAAGATGGTTCATATCAAATTAGTAAGAGACCCCATCAGATCATCTACTTTGGCCTCCTCAAAACAGGCCACTGGGTTTCACCCAGTTACGGCTAACAGGACAGCATGTCCCTGTGGTGGTGACCAGCCAGCGCCAGCACCACAGGCCAGGCGTTAGTGTTCCACTACCAAACCCTACTGAGAAGCCATGAGAAGCCCCAAAACATTATACTGAAAATTCATGCTTAGTTTTCAGAGATTGGGGTATCTTAGTCCTTTCCACAGTCCTTCTCTTAAGGACAAGGAATCTCGTTCTGAAGGCCTGGTGCTCGCAGAACCAGGAATGTGGCCATACCAAAACACCTCCTGCTTAAATGGGCTTTGCTAATCATAGAATGGTTGGAGTTGGAAGGGACCTTAAAGATCATGGAGTGCCAACCCCCCTGTCATGGGCAGGGACACCTCCCACCAGACCAGGGTTGCTCAAAGCCCCATCCAGCCTGGCCTTAAACACTTCCAGGGATGGGGCATCTGCAACTTCCCTGGGCAACCTGTTCCAGTGCCTCACCACCCTCACAGGAAAGAATTTCTTCCTAATACCCAGTCTAAATCTCCCCTCTTTCAGTTTAAAACCTTTAGCCCTCATCCTATCGCTACACTCCCTCATGAAGAGCCCCTCCCCATCTCTCATACAATCCAAACTTCGGTCACTCCTACAAAACCCCCCCGCAAACAGGAACATCATCTTAAGGCTGCTGGAAGCCTCATGAACTCGGGTGCAGCGCCAGCCCATCACACCCAGCACCACATCTCATGTCCCTGAGCATGCACAGTGGATCTGACACCACTCACGTGTGCCACCCTCGAGCCACTGAGTATCAGTTCCAGCCCTAAGGACCTGAGCTTTAAACAATGCACACGTTAAAAGGATTTCCCACGATATCCACTTTAAGCCTCTCAGCTAACCGGGCTTAGTCCAGCAGACACATGCCTTACACAAACTTTATAGTCAAAATGGATTATACATTAAAAACCACACAGACTGCTGTCAAAGTGTCCAGATACACCACATCTACAGAGTTTTGTCTATCAAATCTGTAGCACTGAAGAATGAAGTCAGGTTTTGTCTTCCTCTGAATTCATAGAATCATAGAATGGTTAGAGTTGGAAGGGACCTTCAAGATCATCCAGTTCCAACCCGCCTGCCATGGGCAGGGACACCTCTCCCTAGAGCAGGTTGCTCAAAGCCCCATCCAGCCTGGCCTTAAAACGCTTCCAGGGATGGGGCATCAACAACTTCCCTGGGCAACCTGTTCCAGTGCCTCACCACCCTCACAGCAAAGAATTTCTTCCTAATATCTAATCTAAATCTCCTCTCTTCCAATTTAAAACCAAACAGTCCCTCCCCAGCTCTCCTGTAGCTCCCTTCAGATCCTGGAAGGCTGCTATCAGGTCTCCCTGGAGCCTTCTCCAGGCTGAACTGTCCCAGCTCTCTCAGCCTGAATTAATAATTCCTTTATGATTCTAGTTAAGTAACCAGGAAGGGTTCAGAATCTTTTCTCTCTTTGCAAAGATCTCTAGTGATCAGCTGACCTGCTAACACGTGCACCTTATGTGAATGTCAGCTTGCTGGAAAAAAAAAAAAAGGCAAAAAATTCTCATTCTTCCCCTGTCTTAAGAAGAAATTACACATGATTTACCCATACCTTGATGTTGATGAGCAGTTCCAGGAAATTTTTTGGCGGCATAACAACTGAAGTGTTCAGAGGAATCACATAGCACTTATCCAGGCTGAGGTCAAGGTAGGCAGTGAGTCTCTGTTGAGAAAATACTTATTTCAATCGAAATGACGAGAACGTCAGAAAATTCACATGCAGACTTGGCTAAACTGCTATTGCCTCCTGTTGCTCTGCAAATTTTGTTCACTATGAAGTCTGTCCCAAGTCTGGCTTGAAGGTAGGGAAGTAGGGAAGTAAAAGGCAGTCTTCATCAGAGTTTAAACTGTGACAGGAATTCGTGCGAGGCGGCAAGCCATAAGCAGCTCAAATGCACTACGGTGATGAAATGCCAAAGGTGCACCTGAGCTGTTGGGGAATCAAGTACAACATTCATTTATTCCCAGTGCCTGCATTTTGAAACAACAGGGCAAAACCCTTGCTCTAATCTTGAGGCTTTTATATTTTGTTATAGCATAAAGGGGAAATCCTGCCCCTAAGTCCAAAATACAGAAGGAAAAACCACTGCTACAGATCATGCAACAAAATCCTTCGATTTTCAAAAATACTACTGGCTTGAAGTATTAATCACAGAATCATAGAATGGTCAGAGTTGGAAGGGACCTTAAAGATCATCAAGTTCCAACCCCCCTGCCCTGGGCAGGGACACCTCTCCCTAGAGCAGGTTGCTCAAAGCCCCATCCAACCAATAATGGTTATTAATAGCCGAGTTATTACCTTTGTGGTTATCTGAACTGCAATATTTGCCATTATTTGATAAAAACAGAGATACAAAAGCCCGGGAAATTATCCCAATGAATCCTCTGGCTGTGTTCACTGAGCTGTGTTTCACTGCACCTGCTCTTGCCAAGGAAGACACTCTCTCAAGCTGCTGAAAGCTCTAAGGCTGGGGCTGTACATAAAATACTGAGCAGCGAAAGCCTCGCAGTCCAAATAGCAGCAGGACAGCAATCATCACTGCAACTAAGCTCATTACATGGGAGTAAGAGCTGTGTCTGTGGCAAATGATCCCCTGCACTGACCTTTCGAGAAAAAGCCTTTAACCCATGGAATCAAAAAGTGAATTCCTAGTATTATCTTGTTGCTAGTAACTTCTTACACACTGCTTTTTCTTTTTTTTTATTCTCTGGTTTTCCCTCTTTAGAGGCTTTGCTCTAACTCTTAACAGAAGCTCCCTAAATATATTCAGGAGTATTTTTAAATGACATAGCTCAAGCAAGCACTGTTTTCCTCCAAATCTGGTTATGAATATTTGATAGATAGATAGATTTTGCCTGGAAAACTTTCAACTCTGAAGTTTGCAGGAAAAAATAGGACACTTCCCTATTCTTCTTTTTTCAGCTTTGCTTCAAAAAAAAAAAAAAATCACAACCATTCAGCCAAGTATTCAAATGTTCACAGAAATTTAGCTTCCTGAAAACCAGCTGTAGAACCTTTCATCGCTATCAGTTTCCATCAGACTGATACACACAAGAAGGGCTTCTAATTGCTTTACAGCTGTAGTTAATACCAAGAGCTGTAGGCCTGTCAACTGCCTTAGCAAAAAATTTATTACTGTGATTCCTATCAAAGTTGTTTCTACAAAAAAAAAAAGGAAGAAACATCTAAAAGAGCTTCAAAACCCTGGATCGGTGCCTTTAGGAACGGCAACAGCCTGTGGCACACAAGGAAAATTTAGCTTCTGCTGGGCTTCCTACAGCTTCTGGAAAACTCTCTTCCACTGTGGGTCAGCTGGTCGCTTCCTTCCCTTTCTGCTGCTGCTCTGGGGTTTCTGAGCCACCGCTACAGAGAGCAGCCTCTGGGGGTGTCTGAACAGCCAAGAACAACCTCTGGGGGTGCTTGAACAGTCCAGAACAACCTCTGGGGGTGCCTGAACAGCCCCGGTGACATGAGGCACCACCAGCCCCTGCGGGCTGAGGTCAAAGCTCTGATGGTCTGACAGCAGTCGGGCAAAGTCTGGCTTGGTGGAGACTTTGCCCTGCAAGATCTATATTCGTTTCACTTTCTCATACTAAGGAAAGGAAATAGCTCTAAGATTTTTCCCTTTCTGAAAACAGAGCTGTATTTGCAAGCAGTGGTTTACACGCTACCTCATGATGATTGTGTAACGCTGCACTTCGTGTGCCCGCTGCAGATCCAAACAGTTCTGCTGCTGCCCCCTCCCCCTCTGCCTTTCCCCCCACCACAACAATCAGGGAGTACATTTATCAGGATGACCGAGGGGGAAGGTTTTTCAAGTTTTAAACGCTTTCAACTTCTCCAGAAATATTTCTTACCCGGTGGAAGTCGTGGACGATATCAGCGGGATCGCTATCAGCAAACTCGGGGACGGGCACGCTGATAAACTCAACATCCTCCTCCTCCAGGATCTGGATATTTTGTTCGATCGTGTGGTAGCGAGCGCTCTGAGCCTCTGCTCCAGGCTCCGGCAAACTTAAGCCATCTTCAATGTACTTTATTCCACAGAAATAGACACCGCCCTGCTAAAAATAGCAAACAGCCCAGCAACAGAAACATCAGCGGCTTTGTCAGAAGTTTAAAACTAATATTCTCTCAAAACACTGCAGGGAAGAAAAACTTGTCAGACTGGATGAAATGCTCTTCCCTTTAATTTGATTCATACACCAAAGTAGGAGCCAGCTGCTAAGACAGGACCATGAGTAAAACCTTGACTGTGCTGAACCCAGAGGGATTCCTTCCCTTGAACTCAAGGAAAGCAAGATGTCAAAAACAGGTTCTTAAAATCTGCTGGTTTGCATCTGTTATCTCTGGCACATTGCATCTTATTTTGAGAAAGACAATGAGGTTCCTACCCCTATATGCATGCATATTATTATTATCAAATTATAATTTAACTGCAGCCAATAATTACAATTTAAGACACTGAAACTGATCATCCAAATTACTTATAAAGAGCAAGTCTAAGTCCACATTTGGTCCCGCTTGCAGCAGGGAGTTGGACCAGATGACTTTAATAGGTTCCTTCAAATCCCAACTATCCTGTGAAACCACTCAGTTTTGCAAGGCTTCACAAGTTCTGAGAGTCAGTTTCTCAAAGAAATTACTTTTTAACAGTTTTAAAAGATGAAAAAAGTAATAAAAAGAAATTAGAAAAACAAACTTGTGTCCTTATGTCACAGAACACACATCACTTAGATAAGTGAAGTGTGAAATAAAGTCCTGAGTCAGAGGAAGTCATGTACTAAATTTATAGGCCAGATAGTTTTAAAAACATACAACTTCTGCAAACGCACATGCCATGAATTTAAAGTTTTACCCTGAAAACACGTCTTCAGGGCACTGTTAGCTCAATTCCTAAACAGAACCACAGAACCGTCCAGGTTGGAAGGGACCTTTGAGATCATCTGGTCCTACCCTCAACATAACTCTGATAAAAAAAGCACCCACCAATAAATGATGTCACTGTGCACCATGTCTGCATGTCTTTTAAATGCCTTCAGGGATGGTGCCTCAAGGACCTCCCTGGGCAGCCCATCCCAATGCTCAGTAACCCCTCCAGTGTAAATATTTTTCCTGATACCCAATCTGAACCTCCCCCGGTGCAACTTGAGGCCATCTCCTCTTGTCCTATCACCTGTGACTTGGGAGCAGAGACTGACCCCTGTCTCACTACACCCTCCTTTCAGGGAGTTGTAGAGAGCAGTAAGGTCTCCCCTCAGCCTCCTCTTCTCCAGGCTGAACAACCCCAGCTCCCTCAGCCTCTCCAGACCCCTCACCAGCCTCATTGCCCTTCTCTGGACCTCCTCCATGTCTCTTTTGTGGTGAGGGGCCCAAAACTGGGCACAATGCTCAAGGTGGGGAGAATGTTTCTTTCTACGCAGATCTGACTCATGAAGAAGAACCACAGGTTTCAATGAAACACCGCTTCCAATTTCAGCTTGCTGGCAGGTGAAAGCTGGAGCACCGCAGCGCCAAGCACAGATGAAACGTGCAGCAGTGCAGCAGGCCTTCAGTGGCTCTGAGCTTGTTAATCCACCAAGATGTGCTGTTTAAGCACAGTTTACAACACCACTGCTCCCTTATAGATTAGGTTAACGTGATGGCCAAAGAGACTGGAGCAAGTTCAGCTAGAATTTCTTACGTTTAATCACTTTGATTTCTACATTATCAGCTACTAAAGTGGTGGGGGGAGGACACGGTCCTGGCAGCAGGGACAAGAGCACAGAATTTCTACCTTATCATTACGTGCACTAACCGTTAGGCCAGAGAGATTCCTGTTTTGCCCATACTCTCCCTTTCTGACCCTGTGAATCTCATCACCCTGGCAGTTTCTGACGGAGGGAGGGTGTGCTTACACCACCTGGGAACAGCCCAGCACACCCACCGCCGCCCACCGACAATTCCACCCGAAGAAGACAACACTTCAACCGAGATTCCCCACGTTTCAGGTAAACATTCCGCTTCCCTGGCACCGCTGCCTTCCCAGGGCACCTCTTCCCGGGGTGGTGCTTGTTTCAGGCTGAAAATAACGTTTTGTCAGAGGACTGATGGTGTCAGCGTGGATTAGACTTGACAGAGCATGTTTAACCACGTCAATTTGTGCTTCCCCCCAGCTCCCTGCAGGGCCTGTTTTCCTCATCCCGGTGGAAGCTGGGAAGGAGAAGAGTCTCTTCCCTGTGCACTAGCTGTACTGTGTGCCTCCAGCAAATCTGGGCTCAAAGAAGGAGGTTTTCAAGGGGTTAATCTGCAGCAAATATTGAGCACTGCTACACAGGCGAGCAAGCAGGTGAAAATCTGGAGCACCACTGGTGTTCCCAAGTCCTACTTAGGTACAATCCTTTCTCTGCAAAGGAAGGTTTTCAAAAGCAGTGCTCCCTTTTGTTTGCCAGCTTCGCTCCCGCCCTCCCCTCCTCTGCCAAAAGGTAACTTCAGAGCAGGTCACACACTTTGCATTTAAAAAAGCTGAAGTTTTAGAAAGATAAAAATGGATAAAAATGGGAGCAGGAGAAATAGCTGGGTTTAGTCTGTTGAGGCTCTTCCTCTTCTAAACACAAAGCATAACCGAGAAAAATCCAATCCTCCCAATAAGAAAATTTATTTGACTTACCTGGAATGCAAAATATTTGTAGAGATAGGCACCACCCAGGATCACACCAGCCAGCATGAAGGCCAACCCGAAGCACATGCACCAGCACCAGGCCCTCCTCTGCCCAACCGGCACAGCATCCTCAGGGTCCTGCAACGCATCAGAGACACCTTCAGCGTGGTGTTCCCAAGACACAAACTACACCAGATACTTCAGGTCCAGCAAGTACAAACATCGCATCCATCAGAAAAGGCCTAAACACACTTTAGCACAATTGTTCGGAAACGTATTTCACTTGGTAGAGCGTAAAACATATCCATGTAAGTTGAGGTGCAGGGAAACTTGTATTAACAGCCACTTTTCATGCCATCATCACTGATGAAAGAGGAAAATACAACAAAAATCTCCTGAGATCCCTAATAACACAGTGACACACTTCACAGATTGCAGACAAAACAATACCAGTTCTCAGACAACCTCCATGCAACAACAGCAGAGCCAAGGAGTCAGTTCAGAAAGGTCAGACTCTTTATCTTGATATACACAATTTACGTGAACTCAAAGAACCAGCAAGAGACCAAAGGCAGCAAGAAGAGCAAAGTACATCATTTCCCATGTTGTCCCATCAGGACCAAAGAGACTTTACCACCTCTTTACTGGCAGAATAGAATGGAAAGGGGAAAAAAAGGAAGAAAAACATGCTTTTTAAGTTGTAGTTAAGGAAGCTTTCCGCTTGAAGACAGTGTTGGCCACGCCTCAGTATCTGCTGTGCCTGTTCCACTGAAGGAGTGACAGAATGTTTCCCCTTTGAGGCATTAAGTTTGCATAACCCTGCAGTCCCCAAAGGCATCCAAAGCAATAAACTGCTGCTTGCAAAAAATCTTTCCTCTATCATCACCCACATCACAGTGCTCTTTCCACCCCCAAAGCGTTTGCATAACTCACATCCAAAAAAGATAAAAGTGTAAAAAAAAGAAGAGAAAAAAAATCCAACCAGACCCCCCCCCTCCCCAGCTTTGAGTCACCCTCCTCCAAACCATGATGATCTTGAGAAAATATCAGAATTCACATAAATACAAAACAATGTTATCCCTTTGCAGCCAAAAATACAATAGAGTAGCAGGATAACCAAGGCAAAATCATTACAGCCAAATAAACAAAAAACCCCAAACCAGAAAATGGAGGAAAAGCAGGAGCAAAGCAGCTTGAGAAGCAGCAACAGCTACGGTTGTCAGTTGATGTTCTGCCTCATGAGGTTCTTCTGCAGTATTTGCTAATTAGAACGACTTTCCACTTAAACGAAGTTGTGGGTGTAGTCCCCACGTTGCCTTGGTCCAGCAGTGAAGGAATTCCCCTCATCTGGCTGAAGCCACCAAAGCATGTCTGACGCCAAATGGAAAGGGGACCCTCCCTGTGAATCGTGGGGGGAAAGAAACGCTTCCAGAGAATGACTCATCCCAACCATCCCCGAGAGGGAGAAAGAGTCTTTTGGATGGACTTACTTCTTTTCACTGATTATAGTGGGCAATTCCTTGGTTAAAAAAAGAAAACAAGTACCTAATTCATATGTAGCTAAAATTAGGTGATGTGAAGCCCACCTTCACAGTACACTGCAATTACCTTTCACACAGAAGCGGCAACGCAGGTTCTTTGCCAGGCAACGGGTGCCAAAAATCCGATTCAGAAATATTTAGAGTCAAAGCGAAGAGATTTCACAGAGATTTTGCTTTACGTTACCCTGCAAACCACTACAGTAAATCAGACTGCAAAATCTCCATCTTTGGAGAGGTGTTCAGGACTCAAGCAGGCAAAGCCATGGCTGATCTTGCTTTGGCAACCGCCCTGTTTCTGAAGGGAGGCCGGACCAGATGACTTCCAGAGGCCCCTTCCAACCAACATTTCTTGGATATAACACAAGGCTAAGAGAGAGAGTGGCTAGAAAACGGTTGCCGTGGACTGAAAAAGCAAGTAACAACTACTAGAAGTGTTTACATTACTAATTATTTAAGGAATTCAGTGTGAAGAATGACAGGATTACTCGCTGCATGGTTTTTAACCTGGCTGTTTGCAATGACTGAGAATAGAACCTAATACCCATGGTAAGCTAATTAACTTTCAGGTCAGGTTAAGATTCACTGTGGGTTCTTCTATAAATCATCTCAATTATAAATCTAAACCAGGTAAACCAAGGATTTTTATTTTTATGTTGCCCTGTATCGTTAGGTAACTATTTCCCTAGATATTTCAACCCATAAAGGACACTCAGTTGAAACTTTTTTAAGTAGCTGTCACTTAAACTGTTAGAAGTTAATGTCAGAAAAACGAAGAGCAAACTGGCTCTGGGATTACAATGCCAAAATATTCCCTAACGAAGAATATAAAGAGTATCCTCAACATAGAAAGGACATCAAACTGTTGGAACAGGTCCAGCGCAGGGCCACCAAGATGATTAGAGGGATGGATGGAGCACCTCTGCTGTGAGGACAGGCTGAGAGAGCTGGGGCTGTTCAGCCTGGAGAAGAGAAGGCTCCGGGGAGACCTGATAGCAGCCTTCCAGTATCTGAAGGGAGTTACAGGAGAGCTGGAGAGGGACTCTTTGTCAGGAAGTGTAGTGACAGGATGAGGGGTAATGGTTTTAAATTAGAAGAGGGGAGATTTAGATTAAATATTAGGAAGAAGTTCTTTGCTGTGAGGGTGGTGAGGCACTGGAACAGGTTGCCCAGAGAAGTTGTGGATGCCCCATCCCTGGAAGTGTTTAAGGCCAGGTTGGATGGGGCTTTGAGCAATCTGCTTAGGGAGAGGTGTCCCTACCCATGGCAGGGGGGGTGGAACTTGATGATCTTTAAGGTCCCTTCCAACTCTAACCATTCTATGATTCTATGATCTTTATTCCTTCCCAGTGCTGCTTGCTTTTTTTTTTTTTTTAATTATTTTTTTAAAACTCCAAGCAGAATTATCCATTAGTGTCTCTTCCATTTTCACATCAGAGAGGCTTACAAAATACGCACTGGGAGATGGTGCAGAAGGCACACACAGTGTGAACACCTACCTGGAACGGGGATTCATGTCAAATTAGTTTTGCACAGGCCACAAAAGTAGCCAGAGAAAGGAAAGTCACTTTTACCGTGTTAGGAGAAACCCAAAGGACAAGTTTTATCAGTATTCCACCCTAAATAATTTTGCTTTGATGCTGGACATGACAGATGTAAACAATATGCTTAACGTAACTCTTTAATCCTCTACCAGCAGCTAAATTTTATCGTTATGATTTCTGAAGGCACCCTTGATGGTGGCAGGGTAACATGTTTTGTATTTGTAGTTGCCTATGGCATTGATTTGTCCACAGGCTACTGCACAGCAAATTTAGAGCTAGAGTTCAGGCCCAGTTCGGCCTCTTGCTCAGGACAGTGCATCACAGTGTCGTATCTCAGCACAGAGGAACCACAAGCATCAGGTAACGCTGAAAACATCCCAGGCTTCTGAAGGAGAACACAGAATTGATTTCCTCTTCTGAACCTGAACACTAAGTACACCGCCAAGCAGTTTAAAACCACCTTAAATTAAAAATATTATAAATAACCTATTGAAGCTAAATTACGCTCGCATTAGTAGCTGTCCCACGGCTAAGCTGGCTCAGCTTTTGTATTGTTGCCATGACAGCTTAGTTTGGGCTGAACTGACCCAAAAGAATAATTCATCCCTCGCTGTATAAATCTGACCCTCTGCACTGCCAGGGAAGAAAGTGTGACGGATGCTCGCTCTCCTTCCAGGGGACTCATGTTCTGAAAATAAAAAAAAACCCATCAAGTGAAAGCAGATCCCCAGGAAGAGGGACAGTGCCCAATTAGCGCCTCTCCCCACATCGGTACAGCTGCACTTTGTTCCCACAGAGCAGAGCTGGCCTCTGCAGCCACCACACAACGTGAGACTGCAGCCTCACCAACCAATTTTTCTCTAGGCCAGCTTCCCCTGCCAGGGCAAAGAAAGCACCATGTACTTGAGGTGAAGACTGACCTCTAAAAATATGCCTCTCTACTTTTGTGAGCAGCAATGATTTATCTTTGCGCTGTTCCGGTCCTTTTCTTTCCCCTCTTCTGCTTCATCCCTGCTCCCTGTCCTTCCAACTCCCTGGTGAATCCTCAACCTTAAGATGATGCCACAGAACTGATCTTCTCTGATGCAAAATGCCTTAGGAGGAACTGGATGCAAGCCCAATACTGGCTTGTTTCCCTTGATGAGCTGATTGTTCTAATTGGAAAACATTTGATTAGCTTGTTTCCTATGGACAAGACATGGAACAGAAGCATCTCTCTGCCACTTGAACACGAAATCCCACAGTGCTAAAATGAAATGGCTCAGAACTTCCCAATCTGAATAGCTTCAAGCTCTGCGGGAACAATTTTCCTGTAGACAGAAAATGAGAAGTATTAAATTCTCTCTTATTTGAGATTCGAAGGCGGTGGCAAGGTCCTCTCAAATCGGTCCTCTCCTCACAGAGCAGTTGCAGGGTAACTGCAGTCCTGAGGGAAGACCCTTTCCCTTCATCAGTGACCTCAGCAGCTCGGGAAAAACTGCACTTTGTCTTGTTCCTGGAACCATCAAATGCTTTAGAGATGGACAATCTGATACCACAAACTACTGACCAAAGCACCTTGCAATTACAGAGAGAGACCTTCACAACAACGGATTTACAACAACTACTATTAACTGTTCTGGAATGGACTAAAAGGGGCAAAAAAAAAAAGCTAATAACCTTTAAATCTGCAAACATTAGCAGTTACTAATGGCTACTAGCCACATATTCTCTTGCTCTTTTCAGTTCAATGTTAATACTTTTATTTTTTACTTTAAATAAATTCTGAAGCGCCAAATTGGGAACTACCACTTGGGGTAACATCACCAAATTATTTTAAGAAAAACTTCAATACTGAGCCACAAATGTGTATAATTAGACTTGGTAATTACTTAAGATTTTCCCCTTGTGGCTTTTTGTACATAGTGGAGTGTAATTGCTTTAACATTATGAAAGTAAAGCTGTCTAAAACCTCACAAGGTGTGTGTCTAGTTCATATTACAACGGGAGGGAGTATTATCAGACCTTGTTCTGTTAGAAATTAAGGACACAGCCATTATATGATTAAAAAAACCACTCAATTAGGTAAAAATCCCACCTAAATCAGGTTCGATGGATGTGCTTGGATATACTGTGGAGACTCCAGAATATTGTATGACCGTTGTGCACCCGTGCGAAAGATAATGGCCCAAATTTAACAGACGGATGCCATAGCAATAAAAGTCATTTTTGGAGGAGGAAAAATCTCTTTAAAAACTGACACAGAGTCTTTGATCCGCAGAGAAACCAGATGCAGAGTATTACTGAGTATTACAAATATTACTAAAAATGTCTGCAGCATGATACACAAACTGTCCACAATTATGCATCTGAGAATAACATCTTATATAAATATATATACACACACACAGGCATATAAAAGCTTGCAATTAGCGTGGGCAGAACTGGCTGGAAGCTGCTCAGAACAGTTTTCTTCTGAGGTCCTTTGCGTGCTAGTCAGCTCCCAGGGATGGCCAGAAGGCAGCGGGACAGCTGGAGCTTCCTGAAGGCAAATACTGACCAACTGCAGCTTTAAAGAGAGGAATGGGGGAGAAGAGAAGTTTATGACTTCCTGAAAGTGGTTTTGTTTGGTTTTTCTTTTTAAACAGGAGTCTTTTTAGACAGGAATCTAAAGTCTTGATACGAAATACTGACCAAGGACTGTACAAAGGGAATTCAGCTGGTCAGGCTCGCCCGCTCTCACTTGTAAATCTGACATCTGTAGAAAATCCTCCCAAAAGACGGTCGATTTTAAATGAACTCCATTTAGAACGAGCTCTGCATTCCTCCCATGGTATTCCTGCCTGAAGACTGCTCCAAGCCTGGTATTCTATTTATTACTTGCTGCAGATGGGAAATTAAGGCAGGCTTTTTTGCAAGACTCCTCACTTGGCAGATGCTGCGAATCTGGAAGGCCATCACCATGATTTGCCTCTCAAGCAGCGATTTTACGCTCCCTAATAAAATTAAACACAAGTCTTAAGCACAACGATCTTTTAACTTGCTGGTTGGAAAAACAGACTCTAGATACAATGGATGCTTCAGAGATCTCTCGCTTATCACAAGGAGTGACGTGTCCTTTCTGCGCAGATGATGAGGCCTGAAAAGAAGCCAGGGCTGTTTATGTGCAGTTGGTGTCTGAACACTGCGACCCCTCCGTGGCAGCACTGCCAGTTCCTCTTCTCTCAGGATGGACAGGGGCTTGTCCATCTGGCTGAAGGCTCTCTGCCTGAAGAGCTGCATGAAAACCAGACCTTAGTTCTGGTGTTGCTCGCTGCAGTCACGTAGCCTGGATAACCGAGGAGACTGATTAATTGCAATTATCTACGAGGCAGTTGGTACTATTAACCTCTTCCTGTATTTCTAATATCTCTACGTGTTCTATAAAGTAACACTGTAATACAAAATCGATTGTACAGCACTAGGAAGAAAATATGTTCCAGTAAATTTGTAAAATTCAAAGTCCAAGGTCCTTTTCTATTAATTGAATGATACCTTTCACCAAATAATGAGGGTGTTTTATCAAAAAATCAGGTGTTTGTCAAATGACTCATTCCACGGCTCAAACATCGTAACCACCACGCAAAAAAAAACATTCATAGAAGGCACCAGCTCAAGATCATCTTAAAAAGGTAATCAGTGCTGGTGGATAGGAAGGAAGTTGCACATATTCTGAAAGACGAAAGTGAAGGGAGAACAAAACCAAATCAGAAAACAGGCAAGAAAAGGGGAGCAGGAAATAAAACCTGAAAGAAACATGGTGGAACACAAAGAGCTCAGTTTCTCTGCAGGAAGTCAAGGAACATTACAACTGTAAAGTGAACGTAGAAGACTTGGATCAGCAGCTCACCCACAGCTACATGACAGAGGAACAATATAAGAAGCTGCCTTGGAAGAGTAATCCTGCAACTCTTAACCCATGTGAGTAATCCTGATTTACCCAGACACTGCCTTCAACTTCTGATAGGAGATTATAAAACTTGATAGCAGCCAACAATTAAAGAGGATGAGTAAAGAGGAAGAAGCTATTTAGTCTGCTGTTTTGATTAAAATTTGGGAGTAGTATTGACAAATGGTTATTTCTGTTGTTAGCTTTTGTTCTTACATGGTCTAGAAAGAGATTAAAAAAAGAAGGAAAAAAAATAAATCTACACACAAACCCCGAACCACACTCATTTAAATGGTCTGAAGGTTCTGTCTGGGAAGAGGAGCTGTGCTGCGGCCACAGAAACGCTGTATCTTCAGCCTGCCCCACCAACCCACGCTCCTGGGTCTCTTTGTCCCCTGCCCTCTTTTCTCTTTCTGTACAGCAACTAGCACAACAGGACCATAACACCACCTCATATTCCCTCTGAACGTCAGGAAATACTTTTTTACTGCAAGGGATGACTAAGCACTGGCACAGGTTGCCCAGGGAGGTTGCACAGTCTCCATCCTTGAAGATGTTCAAGACCTGACTACTCATGGTCCTCAGCAACCTGCCCTAGGTGGCCCTGCCTGCGCAGGGGGGTTGGCCCAGATGACCTCCCAAAGTCCATTCCAACCTCAACCATTCTATGATATGTGTCTTGAGTTTTTAAGTAACACTAATAATTTCCAGGGAAAGGATAAGTAAATAACCCCAACCACTTACTTCTCTTAAAAAATTAAACACAAATCCAGGAGCAGCGCATCTGTGCTAGGCACACAGCACAGCTCCCCATGTCATTTATACCCTTTGCTTTGGGGCTTTACGATTCTTCTGCCTTCTTCCCCCTCCCCTTGCCCCCAACACGAAGCTTCAACCAAACCTACACCACCTGGAAAAGGCAGTGTCTTGTGCCACTGACAGCCGTGGAGACCTACAATTGTCCCCATACTGATTTAAAAGTTTGCAAAAGCTTTGTTAGTGAGGAGGTGGTGGAAGCCATTTTTTTTGATGTGATACATAAATGTTCATTAATTTACCTATACATTTTCATAAATTAGAATGATGGAAATCTCCACACCTATTTTTCTCAAGTATTTTAAGAACAAAAAGAAGTGCTTCAGTGTCATAGACGCAAACAAGCAGACACAAGCTTGTGCAGTATCTGGTAAGAGGTGCCTGAGGGATGTTTCTTTCTTTTAAAGGGAAGTTGTTGATGCCCCATCCCTGGAAGTGTTGAAGGCCAGGCTGGATGGGGCTTTGAGCAACCTGCTGTAGCGGGAGGTGTCCCTGCCCATGGCAGGGGGTTGGAACTCGATGATCTTTAAGGTCCCTTCCAACTCTAACCATTCTATGATTCTATGAAACAAGAAACCCCAAATCTGAGAGGTTACACGACACAATCTTCAGAATATATTTTGCCTTCAGGAAACAAAATCACTACAACCTTTATGGTTACGGCAAGTCAAACATGTCCAATTTTCATAAATGCTTCATTTTTTTACACACTGCCAGAATAAATCCTTTTCCCTGCCCATATTCTTTGACTTAAAATTAACTTGCATTCTACCATACTTATAAAACCTGCACTAAATAAATCTGCAACTTGAAATGCAGTACTTCTCCTCGCTTTATCCTGAATTATTAGCTCAGCGTTTGAAAACAGGAACCGAGAAGGTTCCTATTCCACTTAAAATGGATCAATACTGAATTATCTTCCTGACCTTGATTGTTCCAGTTCCTGTCTCTTCCTTATCCTGCTTGCGTCTTATGTCTGAAATTTCTCCGCTTTTTTTCCTTTGACTGCCTGCATCTCAGACATTAGTATGATGGAACGCGATGTGGATTTAACCTAGATTTCTCTCAAGGCTGTTTTCCCAAGCGGGGATGGCTCTTTCACCCAAGAGATCTCATTAGCATGCACATATGCACGACTGAGCCTCAGAATTTAATAACTCTATTCCCAGCTCAGCCACAGACGGTATGTTGTCTCAAGCAAGTTACACTGTGTCTCAGTTTCTCTCAAAGGTGGAATCTAGTGCCACAGAGATCACTTGGGAGGTCCAGCCTCTTGCTCGAAAGGAGAGTGGACTCTGAAGCCTTGTCCAGATCGCACACGGCTATTGTCCAGTCAAGTTCTGAAAACCTTCAAGGACCGTGACTTCAAAGCTTCTCTGGGCAACCTGCTCAGCGTTCAGTTCTCAGACTGAAAAACACTTTGCTTGTACCCAGCTGGAAACTCTGCTTTTTCAATTTACAGCCACTGCCTTTCCAATCACCTCTCCAGACACTGGGAGGCTGTTGTGAAGTCCTTCCACAGCCACCTCATCTCCACGCTGAACAAGCATCTCTCCCTTGGCCGCTCCTCACAGGGCACGTGCTCCAGCCCCCATCCACTGTGGTGGCCCCTGCTGAACTTGCACCAGTCTCTCAGTCTTTGATGTCTTTTCCGAATCAAAAAGCTCTCAGCCTTCAGTGATGCCATTGACTTGTGCCCGGTTGACAGCCCCGGGTCTTTCTCAAGCAGACTGGCTTCCCAGCCAGGAGGTCCCCAGCCCAGCGTAACGGAGGGGCAAGTCTGCTCCAGGCAAAGGACTTTGCACTTGCTGTTTCTGAAACTCATGAGGTTCTGCTCAGCCGCACTACTGCAGGCTGTTGGGTTCCCTCTGAACGGCTGCCCTGTCCTCACAACACCGTTACCATGCTAGTACAGGTGAGTTAAGACACGTTGTACCTGTGCAGCAAGCAGAGTTCTCCGAGTGGAAGTCATTCAAGGTGCAAATACAGAATTGCATTTGATTGTAGCACTTAACGGGTAACAGCACAGAAGGGCTGACCTTGAAACAAAGCTTACATTTAATTACGCCCTCTTTCTAGAAGAAACTGTTGTTAACAATCTGAGGGGCTCCACTGCAATTAAGACTATTCCAAGGCTGAAGTGGAGCCTGCGCTCCCAGTACCCAGCACCTGGCTGCATCACACCCTGAAGAAAGGCAGATGCTGGCTGGGGCTCAAACAGCCCACCGAGAGCAAGAGAACTTCCCAAAGCCCCAAACCTGAAGCCAAGCACCTCAGCACACTGTGGTGGCCTCAAAGAGCCACGTTCAACCACCCGCCCTGCAAAGGCCACTCCATTTTCCAACATGTAAATGCAAGGGTGGAGTTTTGATTGTGTTTTGGGTTGGGTTTTTTTTTTTTATGTATACTGTATCTTTTAAAGTAAATAAATAAATAGACCTTTGTGATTCAGCAATCATGCAAGATCCATCACAAAGATCACTGCCCCCTCCCAATATGATGTCCCCAGCCTACTCTTCTTCCATAGTCATTCCACCCTTTCATTCTACCCTCCAAACAGCAGGAGGCTGCCACCAAAAGCAGCAGTCTGCTGAACCCTAGGAGGAAGGCAACCACAAATTATCCAAGGATTTGCATTCAAGGAACTCTACTCTTAAAATACCTGTGGGTTTTATTTTTGAGTCTGTATAAATATATATATATAAAA
>VXBW01004269.1:16557-43038 GCA_013400375.1 Thinocorus orbignyianus
AAGAAGTGAGTCATTAAGACAAGAATATAAGCAAATCTTCAAAAAAACAAAGATGATTAAACTGATTAATTTTTTTTTATTTTTTTATTTTTTTTTTTTAGTGTTAGGTTATGCTCTTATTATTTGTGACACCATGATGAGCTGTAATTAAATTCTGGCAAAATTTAAAACAATTTGAGCTACTACTGCAAAAACACACAGGAAACTATCTTTGCTACAAAGAATTCACAATTTCATGTAAACAATACACTCAGTAAATGTTTCCTCCTATATTAATCTACTACTTTGCCAAAGGACTTTCATTTTTAAGAATTTACTCATCACTGGCTTACTTTCAGCATCTTTGCTCAAGTGCAGATTAACAGGAAGAACATGCATTAGTTCCACTCTAATTAAGCATATGCTTAAACAGTTTCCTGAACTGGAAATGTAGTAAATAATATATAAGAGTTAGGCTGAAACCTTGATTTTGCTGATGTAAAAATAGCAACATGTATATAAAAGGATACCTTCCCGTTGCATGCCATTCTCCTTCACGTATATGTGCCCCAATGGAAAAAATGAGAGTAAAAATCTTGAGAGGTATGAGGTCATATTGCTTCAGGCATGGATGGTGGAGAGGCAGAACTGTGCCCCAATTAGTACTGCCTGATGTGGTATGTTCATGCTTCTCTCCTTTCTGCATTAAGAAACAGTTGATGCCTGGGTTATGCACAGTGTGCAAGAGGCAGGTTCTCAGACAGGACAATGAAAATTCCAATAAATAAACTGAAAATGAATAAAATGGAATTTTGCAACCAGGCTTTCAGAGCACTGCCCCTGGTGCAGGACAGAAACTCAAGTGAGAGTCACACACAGCTCTTTCCTTACACCTATGGTAGTCCCTCAGGGATAATTAGCAATTTCTCCTTTACAGCACAAGAATCTATGTCAGGTCCTAACTAAACCCTAACCACCAAACAAATGATATCACTGTGCATTTCTCTACAAATTGCACCTCTTTTGTGGTCACTGAGTAACCAATAGGTTTCCCCCTGAGAGGCCTGAGGTGTGTAACAGCATCCTGAACTTACAAATAAGCCCTTTAGAAGGCTGGTTTGCAGTAGGCTTCTGTGTGCAGTTTTCCAAGAGCTCTTACTTGCTTCAGTTATGAAGAAAGATGCTGTTGGCATGGTTGACAAATGCAAAGTGCTTTAAAGCCTTCGCAACAACTAATTTCTCAAATCTACTGGCCAAGCACACGTATCTCATAGTCCGAGTTCAATTCAAGGAGCAATCTTGATCAAGAAGACAAGAGGTGAGAGAGTATCTCTGTAGCTCCACAAACCTCTCCTCCGTGGTGTTGTCCCACTGGAGTCAAACACGGCCACACCAAGTCAGGATTTGGTATGCGGGGAGGAAAAGATCTCTGAGGTGGAGGGGAAAGGCAAAGCAGGTGAAGGTAATGTCCTGGTTTGTGAGACACCAGTTTAATTTCTTTCAGTAATTTCACTCTTTGGTAAGTTCTCTTGCTTGGGAAAACTGGACTTTTAGAAGACTCTAGTGCCGGAATTTATGAAAATATTTACTTTGTAGACAGCTATGGCATGCATATTTCAAGGTCTCAGTGATTTTTGAGCCTTTCCAGGTGTAGAGATAAAGAGGAGTAAGACCCCAGCACTTTATCCAAGCTTCCAACAGGATTATTTCACACCACGAACAACAAATTCAATATAAATTAGGAATTTTACTGTGAAGTTTTCTACTCCTTGATGGTGGTATTAGACAGAACTCCTTGCCCCAGTGCCAAACCCCTGAGTCCTTCACTTCCTCCAGAAGCAGCAGCACTCACAGTGTCTGACATTTGCTGTCCCCTGCTGGAAGCGCATAGATTCCTGCCAAGACAGTGATCTGAGTGTATTGGTATTGTAGTGACATTGGTATTAATATTGATTCTTCAGTATTATTAGTGTTAAATATTTAGTCTTATGCTATTAAATCTGCTTATATTTCAGCCTCTGGGTTTCCTTGTTTTTTCCTGATTCACCTTGCTGGTTCTGGAGGGATCATCAGGTGAGAAAATAACTGTCTAAATGACAATAAACTGTTGTGGGTTTCTCAAACCGGAACAGGTAACAAGTACTGAGAGACTTTACATATAAAGTGTGTTGCTGTTTAATATTCCTAGTTATGATGTGACCTTGCAGCACCATCCCTAGTGTATACTCCTTGCTATATGTATTGTTTTGGCCTGCTCTGGCTACAAGCAATTAGTTGCTCCTATTTTTATCTCTATATATCTAGGTTTTCCGTTAGAATTTTTTTATTATTATTATTTTTTAATCTGCAGTTCAGCTATGGTTTATCTGTTGTTTGTTCACTTATAGAGCAGCATGTTATCTGCATCTTAGTCCCCTTCAAATGTTTTCTGCTCTGTGTTGAAGGGATTACAGGGCTTACTGGATGGTTCACTAAAGGTTAACACAATTATGAACCAAAAAATGAGCCAACAGCTTCATTACAATTGCCTGTGTGTCTGATTGCATTTGCTGCAACCTGGGTAATACGTGGTTTGTGGGGTTTTTTTGGTGGAAATATAAAAGCATTGTAATGACAAAAAGATAAACTATGTATAAATGAACATTTGCTAGAGACAGCTCAGTTAATAATAATAGAATTTAATTCCAAAAGACTACAACTGCCAAATTGACTTTTATGATTGCATTGGCACAGAAAACTACATAATTTTTTTGAGGGAGGAACGCAGGGGCTGAGAGGAGCAAATGCCAGGGACTAACACCAAAAGTTTTTATCTAGACAATAAAAGGAAGACTTCTTAGGAGAGTGAATGGTGTGAAAGAAATGTTGAAAAATCGAAATAAATTAAAAAGAAATAGAAGTTAGAGGCATAGAGGAACGTGGCAGAACCCAGATAAATATTTTGGTAATGTAAAACCATTATTATCAAAGATTTATCAGTTTTCTAAGATAATAAAACGTCATGACAAGTTCAGTGCTTTTAGGTTCAAATATTCAAACAACTATCATAGTTCCATCAAAATGGCTTACATTATTCACAACCTGAGGAGCAAAAGAAGAATATGACGTGATGTCATGTGGGAAAGGCAGTATGTAGGAAAGCAATTGTAAGTGACTGAGGCAGCTCCTTACAAATATAATTCATTTTCAGCAAACATTCATGTTAGCAAATGGAGCTGCACTCATGTCCATAGAAAATAAGCAGCCAAGACAACATCAAGATACATGAATGAACTAACCTGAAAATTCATTGTAACATTCATATAAGTGGTTTTGAAGAATTTGCTCTTCTGTGCCATGTTATCCTCTGGCTTGTTTCTGTTAAGGATATCACTACATATTTTGGTAGTTGTTATTTAGGGTAAACCTGCCTGAATACACCTGAGATATTGTCAGACCACAGCTCACATTGATCCTTAGAAGGGAGCACCACCTAGGAATTATTATTAGATTTTATACATTCCAAAACTGAAGGAAAGCTGAGCATGCTTCAAAAGTCTGGTCTGTAGCTAGCAGTAACAATAACAACAGGACGAACCAGCAAGTTTAAAGTCTCAACAGAAAGGTTGTCACAAACCATTTTGTTAGTCTTCACCTCACCCGATTGTTGCTATATATAGGCTAGGAAGCTAATTGCCCTTCTACAGTTAACAGAAAGACAGACTTCTTTATAGGCAGGTTCATCTCACTTTATGGGATATTTCTACAATACGTGATACTTCCTATTTTTCTGCATGGATTTCATAGAGCATCTGGCTAACTCATTTAATCTAATGATAATGCAAATATATATTATTATTTGTCAGTAAACTGCAAAAAATGCACTTTCTTGTTGCAGCTACAAAGTTCAGGAAAAAAAAAAAAACAAAANGTGTCATATTCTGTAAGTATTTTCAGTGTCTGAGCCAGGCACCAGAAGGTATAGACTGACAATATTTGAAATATACTGAAAACTTATTCATACAAAAGAATGCTAAACAAAACAAGTTGAAGGAAAAAAAAAAAAAAAAGAAAAAAAAAGAAAAAAATCAGCTGTCTCAGATTCAACAGTTATTTCAAGGTTTTAGAAGACAGCATAAAAATAGAGCAAATGTCAGAATGAGAAGTCTAAGAGCTGATGCTCACAGTATCTGATAACCAATAAGCATATCTTGAAAAAATTCCAAAGTAAAACCTCATCAAAGTGAGACTGTTCCATGGGCAATTGGTTTAGATCATGAGAATGTACTAAACCACTGTAATCCTTGTTTGAGAATTATTTTATGGCATAATAAAACCTTAGAAAGAAAATATAATGAAGCCGCTGTAATCAATTTGCACTCCAAATAAGATATTTTTTCATGTTAAAGACAGTTTTCAGAGTGATTTCATATTTCCTGCTTANCCCCCCCCCCCCCCCCCCCAAAAAAAAAAAAAAAAAAAAAAAAAAATTAGCCTGACACTAAGGTAAGAAATTCAGAACTCTGCAGTTTCATGACTAATGTGTCTAAGAGAGCATCTAGTAAATGGTTATTCTTAGTCATGCACTGGAAAATGAAAATAAAATAAAATATAGTGTCATATTCTGTAAGTATTTTCAGTGTCTGAGCCAGGCACCAGAAGGTATAGACTGACAATATTTGAAATATANAAAAAAAAAGAAAAAAATCAGCTGTCTCAGATTCAACAGTTATTTCAAGGTTTTAGAAGACAGCATAAAAATAGAGCAAATGTCAGAATGAGAAGTCTAAGAGCTGATGCTCACAGTATCTGATAACCAATAAGCATATCTTGAAAAAATTCCAAAGTAAAACCTCATCAAAGTGAGACTGTTCCATGGGCAATTGGTTTAGATCATGAGAATGTACTAAACCACTGTAATCCTTGTTTGAGAATTATTTTATGGCATAATAAAACCTTAGAAAGAAAATATAATGAAGCCGCTGTAATCAATTTGCACTCCAAATAAGATATTTTTTCATGTTAAAGACAGTTTTCAGAGTGATTTCATATTTCCTGCTTAAGAGGGTAGGTCTGCAGGGGGAGAGAGAAGGAATGAAATGCTTTCAAAAGCACTGGTCCTGCTCAGACTTATGCTTGAAGCCAGTAAGACAACTCATGTGTGGAAGGGTAAACAGCCACCTAATTCTTTTCAGGGCCAAGACTGTACTGGCAAAACTAGCAATTTTGATGACAGGCTTCCCAGAGAGGCCAAGAGCAGAACAAAGCGTGAGCTGCCCTCATAACCTTGGACTCAAAGGACATCAACATGTTATCCATGGACTCAGCTGAGCCCACAGTTTGCTCCTCTGGGGTCAAACAAAAGTGTATAGGAAAAAACTGCTCCATGAAGGCTATGCAATTTCTGTAGAGGTAGAATTTCCAGAGGGGCTCTAACATCTGTATCAGAAGTTTGAAAAAGCTGCTAGAAAGTATCTCTTCTTTCCAGCTGAAAGCTACAGCACATTGTTCAAAGGAGCTTATGTAGTTAGCTCCCCTCTGAAATGATTAATGTCCTATATTGCAGTGATCAGAAGGCAAAGTCTTAGGGATATTTTTTTCAAACAGCCTTTCAGGGGAATCATGTGTCTTTATTGCAAAATATTTTAATTAAAATCTGCAATGTAGCATTAGCATGGCAAAAGCTCAAACAGGATCAGTTGTTTATTGTATTTTTTAGAGGAACATTGTGATATTTATCTATTATACAGATTTCAAACTTCAGTAAGAACCAGATGTTCACCTGGGGTAAAGTGACAAAACTTACCTGAAGTGAAAGTATCTATTGCAGTACGTATCAGCTAGTCCTAAATGTGTCTGAAAATCTAATGACATTAAAAGACATACAGACAGTCCTTATTAATCTAATGATTTTAATGCTAGAAAATGCTGAAATTAAAATGCTAATCAAGCACTTATTGCTCTATTTTTTTTACAACAAACAGCTATGGGATAAAAGACACATAATACTTAAATATTTCTTGGAGCAATGGCTAAAAGTCAAGGAATGGGCACAGCTGAATGCTTTAACCATGCACATCCATTCACATTTCCAGTGAGTCTCTGCACAGAAAACAGAGCAAGGTCAGAAAGGACAGGAGACAGACACCATACAAATGGGTGGAAGGGAATGGAGGATGGAGGGAGTCTTGCAACAAGATTAGATATGCCCACGAAAATAACAAGTTATTATATTTTTTCCCCCACAGCTTTTACAGTTTTCCCCCACATTGTTTCAGACAAAATAGAAAGTGTTTATTCTTTGGGCTGATAAATGTAATTAAATCTTGTTTTAAGGAGTACAGACAAGACCCTTTCATAGGATGTTGAAAATTACAGGCCCACATAGAGACACCAATAATTTCACCGAAACCTTCAGAAAATAAAAACGTTGCTTAAAAACAATAAGCATGTTGGGCTTGGTTTTCAGCAGTGTTTCTCCTAACACAAAATTTTAATTGCAGATTAGTTTTATTCTTGCAGTCCTGTTGACAGATTTGAGGCAAGTGACATACATTGCTAATTGTGTTGCGTAGGGATCGCATTTCAAACAAGAGCTTTGTCTGACTGAGCTACTACAGCCTGGATGATTGTTGCAGAAATGCCATTAAATGGAAATGGTGCCTGGGAATTTTGAACTTAATATCGCGTTTCCGAATACCATGAATAACACTACAGTAGCTTTAATGAATTCCATAGGAGAAAAATGTCATTAAACAAAGCAACAATAATTAGTCCCTGTGCCCTGGTCAAATTCCAATCTAGCTAATTGCGTTCTGACACCCACTATTTCTCTAGTTCGAATTTGGTATGTTTGTGTACCTCACTGTTTTTTTCACTGGTATGTTAATGCTGCACATTGTCAGCTCATTGCTGTCAACCTAGAATTAGTTGGCCACCACTCTTGACCATCCAAGTGCTTTTAATGAATCTGTAACTACAGCATATGACCTTGAAAATATTCCTTTCAGTCTACCTTCCACAGTTCATCAGTACTTACATCACAGTACTTATATATTTCTTAACCTAACAAGTAGACATAGATTAAACTTATTTCAGTGCTTTTTAAACATACAGCACAAACTCATGTCCCAGTTCTGAAATCATGAGCTGTTGAAGTTCTTTAATATGTGCTTACAGCTGGGCACAGAGATGACCTCCTACATGCTTATGTTTTAGTTTTGGCCAGAGAGGCACTCCAAGCAGTATCTCCTAATCACCTCCACTTAACCGTGCTTTGCTTTGAATTGCGGAGTGGTCTCTGACAGCATGACCTATGGATGAAACTAAAGTGACTATGCGCTCCAGGAGCACAGCTCATACACCTCAGCACTAGCTAATGTTAGAGGCAATGACCTTCGAGTAGAACTAATCCAGAGTTAAAAATTAATTCCTGAAATTTTGACTTCAGAATAAACTGTTTTGCTCTACAACTCTGCTTCTGTTAGTTCATACTACTCTCTTATGTAGACATAGTCATGTTCAAGTACTTTATTCAAAGGAGCAGATCTGCATTGTACTATTTTACTACACTTTGATGTAAGGGTGTTCCATGGCCCAGTCTGAAATGCAGGATATTAATGAAAACCGTTCTGGCATTGCCATACTTCTTGATAGTTGTAGAGGGCTTCTGGGGAAAAAGGTTCTGAAGACTTACATCCTAGCTCATTGAAAAATTTAAAAACATATAAACAAATAAATAAAATAGAACCATGATTTTTAATTGCCTTGATACATTTTCAGGCAGGATATTTAGTGACAACCTTGTATAACAGGTTTTTGTGTGTCTGTTACATCTCAGAAACATAATTTCTAGTATCGTTCCCAAGAACCCCTTCCCATGCCCTTTAAACTTGAGTGCTGTTTATGATATCCAATTCAGATATTTATGCACATTGATTTTCGTGTTTGGGAGACCAGACAAGATTGTAAAGGAGCATATACAACATTTGAATCAGACAGATATTTTTGTGTGCAATGGTGGTGATTGAAATATAAAAGCTCAAGGAAACTTAAGATCAGAAAGAAGTAATGTCAAGTATTACTGCAAGAGAGTTTTCATATCATTTGATGAATAAAGTATTGCTAGAAACCTCATCTATAGGTAGGTAATCAATCATAAACCATTTCTGTTGGGATCAGGTGCAGTGTCCTGTTCTCTCAGCAAAACTGCTGCATCCACATCCCTCCCCATCTGGTATATAACTACCCCAGAAGATGCACAGATTGTACTGCATGTTGAATGTGGAACTGTTGCTTGAAGCCTCAAGCTGCATGTCAAACTGCACCTGGATTGTCACTGTTAAGGTTTTGTCACAGTCTGACTTAGGGAGAAAGTCAATGATCCAGAAACAGATGTGAAGTTTTAAATGTACATCATCAGATCTTCAGGACTAATTTCAGGCTTAACACTGCCTTAGATTTTCTTCAGGTAGAAAAAAGAAGACAAAGAAATGGAGACAAGAGTGACAGGATAAGTGGAAAAGAGTAGACAGGATCATGTGAGCACAGATGCTAATGAACTGAAAAACACCATTTTATTTAACTGTTACATATGTCTGCACAGAAGTCAGTCATTTGAAAGCAATCATAATGTATATAAAGAGCCTCTTAAGATTCCCATGCAAGAAAACATTTTTTCCCCCTCTTTCAATGTTTTTGTGTAAGATTAAGGATATTTTCCATGCAGTACCAGGTCACAAACAAGCTCGCTCTTGAATTGGGTTCTTTGCACACGCACGCACACACCAATACTACCAGCAAGGAAGAAGTGGAGAGGAAGAAAAAGGAAAAGAGTGAGCAAAGATTACTAACAACTTTGAGAGCCACAGTCAATGCCCTCATAGTCAAAGAATTCTACTGCTCTACAGGTGGTGGTGGCTCAAACCTTGTACACAAATCTAAGTGAATTCAGATCTCGCATGTCCCCATCTTAGCTGAACGCTCTAATACTACAAATGCTGGTTTTTCACACCAAGGTAACCTCAGATGTATTTCTCAACTTTAACTAGAATATGTTTCAGTCTGAATTTGAGAAACCTTTAGTTAAATCTAGAACACTTATGGGAAAAAAAAAAAATCCTATATTTAATTGCTGGTAGCTTTCAAAGAAAATAAGTTATTTTCCACCAAGATCCTGCCTGAATCATTTTCTATACTGAGCATATTTCTATGTTGAGCATATGTATAACTTTCAACAAAAATAGTGGGATCTCTTTTCAAGTAAAAACAAAGACTATTTGGATGTGGTTGGCTGAGGCTTCTTTAAGATCCATAACATATAAATGAAAGGTAATTCCTAATTTGTCACCAATCTTAGTGTGTTGCTCTTATAAAAACTCATCCTTGCTAAAAATTCTCAGTAGTGCTGTACAGTATAAGCTACAGAAATCTCTGAGGTAGCTGAGCAAAATCAGGCCAAAACCAGTGGATAATTTGCTCACCTGTCTGAACTCTTCAAGATCTATTTTGTTTCCCACCAACACCAAGGGGATGTCATAGGTGTGTCGGACACGATAAATGAGTTCCTTAAACTCAGCAGCTTCTTGAAAGGATTGGCGATCTGTGATGGAGTAGCAGATAATGAAGCCTTCTCCTCCACGCATGTATTGGTCCCTCATGGCTGTGAATTCTGCCTGTGGAGTAGGAAGAACACACTCAGCAATTTTGTAAACATAATTTTGCGTCCCTAAATAATGAACCTCTTTAATACTTCTCCTGTTCCCTACCTAATTTCACATTGCTCACTTTACTTTTTTAAATGTTGATTGCTGAAACTTGTGCATCTTTCTGGCGTCATCATCCTGGATAATACACTACCAGGATTTCTCTTAGGACCTTTTTTTGTTTTGCTTTTCCCATCAAGGAAACTCTGTCCTCTAAGAATATGAATTTCTGCATAAAGAAAGTACTGTCTCATGTATTTATAGAAACTTTTGCAGCAGTTTTGGTACACGTAGGTGACTCACAATTGAACAAATACTAACAGGTGTAAAAAAAAGAAATATATTGCTATCTAAGGATGGGAGACAGGTACAAACTCCTTATTATGCACTCAATTCAAAAGCTCAGTAGTTTTAGAAAAGACATTCATTGACTCCCACCAGCTTTGGAATACTGCCTAGCAAAACACGAATACAATTTGCAAAAACTTTTACTCTTTCAAATGCTTTCAGAGAAGCTGGGAGTTTCAGTTCAGTGGGGAATAATACCATTAAATGAAAGTGAACAATTTCAAATAGAGTAAGAATTGGCACAATTTTCTCCTCCTGAATTTCTCTATATTTATATATGCATTTATTTTCACAGAATCACTTCTGGTTACAGGTACAGTTTTTTGGAAGTATTTAGCAAGTGCCACATCAGACAAAAATCAAGACTTAGTTTTCCAAAACTAGTCTCAGGCACTGTGGTTTAAAAATATGTTTCAAAGTCAGTTTCTTTTCCAAGTTTGTTTGCTCTTCTTGATCATAGCCCAGAATAACCCAATACCATGGTAACAGTCGGTCGGGATCAGAATCCTCCTGACAGAATCAGTTCTCTGGAGATATTAAGATGCAGGACTGTCTGATAAAGGAAGGAATACACGTATCAACATTGGACTGTTTCTGTGAGCAGCAGGATGAGATATCAAGTCCTGTATTTTTTACACTATTAAGAATTTAGGCTAGGATTTTAAAAACAGTTTAGGTCACAGGTATATCCTCAGTTCTTGCTGAAATTTGAAGGGAAATTGATTGCTTTCACTCTTTTAAAAGTCTCAGCCTTAAATCTCTCTCAATAGTCACTCATGTTGATTGATAATACTTCCTGTGAATAGACTTTCGTGTTGACCATTATCATTTATTCATGGTGTATCTTTTACCCAAGGGTTTTCTTATATATCATTCAGAATGCTTCACCTGCTACAAGAAAAAGTTCACAGACTAAGCTCCAAAATAGCAGACTAATAGGCAATTTAAGGGTAGGATTCTGCTTTCAGACTTACTCAGAATTTCAGAATCTCTAAACTGTCACCACTGGTGTCCCAGGAGAATTTATTAACTACTCAGGTACAGCATCGATTGGCTCAGGCCATATTCTATCTCATTGTCTTGAAACTGGATGTGTATGAAGTAGGGCAGCAGTGAGGAGAAGCAGAGAAGGCATCAACCAAAAATGATTCTGCAATCTGCCAGTTCAGATGAGACAATGCCTGGAGATCTGTATCTGTTCCCAGTCTTTGTCTCCCGCCCCCATTCGATAGCCACTGGATTGATAAACAATGCAATACCAAACTGCAGACCATACCCAAGGTCTCCAAGTTTTGGACAGGGAGTGTGAATGACTAAACACAAAGACCTCTGTCTCTTATTCACCCTCAGATCCCAAGCTTTCCTGCCAGAACAAGGCACTCTCTCCTCTCCGCACCATGCCCCCAACTTTCTTCTCTTTGCGTCATTCACCTAAAACTGCTCTGCACCATGACTGGTAGGGTTTCCTTTGTAGGAGACAAGTCCAGAATCCCTTCAGGCTGAGCAGAAAATGATAACCTTACGAGGAGTTAGCTTGCGGATTAAGGATCCTAAATTGATCTCTCTAGGTGTAGCTGGAGGCTATTGTCTAAGCTTCCATCATAGATAATGGTAAACTACTCGATGCAATTAATGGACTACAAGTTGTTTCTGCTGATGAAAAATAGTTATCTCTTTAGTTATCTGCTTATTTATTTTTTGTTTATCTATTGGTTTTAGAATGAACTGAACATTTTTACAACTGAATCAACCCACTAGCTCCCATGCAGACACCTAAAAGCACTTGTTTTGGTACATAACCTAAATCCAAGCCCACATGACCTCTTTTCCTGAGCCAGAGATTTCATAGATCAACTACTGTAATACTGTATGATTATTCTGCACAGCCTTTTACAGAGAATGAGTTCTGCTTAGTTCACCTCTAGGAAGTGCTCAGAACTTCGTACACTCATTTATAGTCATTTATGGCAAACCAAGAAGGAATTAGGTCACATATCTCTGTTTAAATTACTCACAGTAAGTAACTTTCCGCAGCATGAGGATTCCCAGGATCACTGCCCAGGAATGCTTAATGGATCTCCTTGACTGCCAAGAGACTCTGGGTTCCTAATTCTAAGCACTGAATCATTCCGAAGGGATGAAACGCTCAGCTTTTAGGCACTGTCATTCTTGACTTGGAGTAATTTACCTGTACATTCTGGTTCATGCCTGGCCATAATTATGACTTTAAGGATATGAATGAATTTAATCTACTTCTGCAATTATTTATTATGACATGTTAATGCTGTTGATGTATTAGAATAGACAGACAAAATACTTTAGTATCATGTTTGCAGTGATACATTTTCAAAGGCATTAATTATTCTATGTAAACTGGATTGGGGACATCCACTTGGTTTTCTGTTGTTAACTCAGTTAGTCATTTCCACTTCTATTTTTTGATGTAGACTTTCATTTTTCAGCTTTTCCCCCTTGGCATGATTGCTCATTACAGAGTCAAGGCATCCAAGGTCAAACATAAGTAAGCCTTTTCTTATATTTCAAAAAAAGTGCTTCTTTCCTCTGTTGACCAAGACCTCCAACATAATAACATATACTATTAAAAAAAAAAAAAAAAAAGAAGAAGAAAAAAAAAAAGAAGAAGAAAAAAAAAAAGAAGAAATACAATTTCCCATAAGCGTACTATAAAGCTTGCAATAAAGTATGCATATGATACATCCAAGACAAAGGAATAAGATGCAATTAAATCTCTTTTTAATCAAGTCTACTCCAGATTTCACAGATTTTACATGTATCTGTACAGTAAGTGGAGCCAAAATCCAAGTTCATTTAGGTTTTGTGGATGTTCAGAGGTGGATGGGGAGATACTCAAAGCTTTTACAGATTTTTCAGTAGTTTGTGCATTAATTTTTATAATTTTTCCAGTTGTCTTAAAAAAATACGTGACAGTATCTGTGCAGTTGGCACACTAATAACTTATTTAATTGTTTCCTGCTGTAAAAGTGGCTTTTTAAAAAATTGTTCAGGAATAGTACTAGATACCATTTGCTACCCAATAAGGGGAACATATGAAACATTCCCCAGTCAGTAAATGCCAAGGGGAAAAAAGAGAAGGAAATCACACCTCCTCAGAAGGAAATAAATTCTGAGAATTAAAGTGAAGATTTGTCATGCTTATGGCACTTTGCAGCTTGACATCAGTCTCTAATACTCTCTTGTGTATTATGACTAAGACTTAACTGAAAAGTGTGGTAAGAAATCTTTTGAAACAAAACCACCATTTTTCTTGGGAGAAATGTTATATTTGAGAACAAGCATCGAGTCTGGATAGAGACAAAATAAAACTTTTCTAAAAGTTGAAAGAAGGCAGCATAACTTTTTCCTTTACTTTTCCCATTGTAATTGAATGCAGAAAAAACCCAATACTAATGTTCATGATCATGTATCTGTCATTGAAGGAAGTTAGCAAGAAAACATTTTTATGGTTACATTGCTCCTCAACAGATATCATATTTGCTTTCTGTCTGTTACCAGACATCTCAGGTAATTTTTCGAAGATAACACAATGACCTCACAATGACATAAAGCAGCTCTCTCAACACGTTGTTTTATTGAACTGCATACACCCAGCATAACTAACTTGTTCCTTGTTGATCACCCTCTATTAAGGGTAGCGTATCTCTTCCTCAAACTTCCCAGCTAGTCATAAAGACCTGTGGAGTATAAGAGTACCACTTGCCTGTAAAGGGTGGGATAAAGTCCTAAGTGTTTTAGCCCTTTCCATGTTCCTCTTCGTTAGGCCATTCACTAGTTTCAGCAGCTGCTCCATGTTTTTCCTGGTCTCTGGTTGCCAGGGTATTTGTAGAAACCTCAAAAGTTTCAACTCCAGCAGCACTTCGGATTTCATAATCCAGTCCATTCCTGCCCTAGAAATACTTCTGTACTGATCCTTGGGAAACTACCCCTATTTCTACCTTTCATCTACCTTCTGTTAACACTTGCTTTTTGTATTGGCTTTTAGGAAAACAACCTAGCAAAGAAACCCATGTTTTCTCTCTTTCATCTTGATCTATTCTCTTTTATATCACTTTTCATAACAAGTAAGAGAAAGCTTTTCATAAAGAACAGTATTTTTAATTAGTCTTATAATTCTGATTATTTTAATAGAAATATAAATAGAACATGTATTTTCTCTTTTTTTCATTGGAGATTAGAATCTTTTCCAAAAAAGATCCGTATCTTAATGTCCTCAGAAGAGGAAATGGTGGCATTGAGCAGCAAAGTCAGAGAGACTACACTGGAACAGCTAGATCCTTATGAAGGATTAGTTTATATGTTACTATCAAATCTAACAGTCTGGATCTAATGTTTAGCTCAGGACAACCACACCTTGCTGATGGAAAGAATCTAGGAAGGTGTATCACAAAGTTCACCTAAGGCAAGCCTGGTTCTTTACTGTTTCCTAAGTACTTCCTCCTCAACAGTGCTAGAGAAAGAGTGGTAGGCTAGAAAAGCTTCTAATCAACTCAGAATGGAAATTGATAAGAAACAACCTCCTCTACATCACCATTTTACATCACCAGCACTCAAAATTAAAGCCAGTTGTTCCGGACCCCAGTGTTACACACTACTGACAGGTAGCTTTGTCAGCCCTAAAAGGATAAAAGAAAAAGGGGAGGAAGAGAAGAACAGGGAGAAAAAAAAAAAAAAAAAGAAGGACACAGGCAATGAAGATGGGGTCGTTAGGTCATCATATCTGTCCCTTCTTTTTCATTGTGTGGTGATGTGTTTGAGGAGTAAACATGGTGCAAGGCTTAGATGTACAGCTCTTCTCCACACCCCTCAGAAGTGTAGCGCTTAGAAATTTAAAGATGCAGCACCTCAGAAACAGAGGTGTCATGTTTTTCAAACTACTCACACTCTCCACACATTCTGATGTCTGTTCTTTTTTTTATGATCTTGGCTTGTATCTCTGGAACAGGTCAGAGTCTCCCTGGGGAGCCCAGCCTCACAGTTTGAGAAATGCCACTTTCTGTATAGTCTTGTCTTATATTCTGCTTGACTTTAGACCAGGAATCTGCTAACAGATGTTCTTAATCAAAGCTGTCTCCCTGATTACCACAGGGGTCATTCTTATTATGAAGGGTTTTTTTTACTTTTATAGTGAACACTGAAGGAGCAGGGATATGTTTTTGGAAACAGGCAGGATATTGTTCATCTGTGACAATGAACAAACAAGGGTAAAATTAACAAAAAGGACACAGGAAGTTGGAAGAAGAAAAATATCTTTAGAATAGCGAATAAGAAAATTGGAAGTAAGGACCAAGCGATATGAAAGAAATATGTGAAAATGCATTTTACATTGCATTCTGCAACCAGAATTTTTGGTTACAAAAACATTGATAATTTCTTTTATCTCAGGAAGGTTTTTGCCAATATGATAAAAGGCTATTTTTTATCAGGAAATTATTTTTTAATGTTGAAGTGCAATCCCTCCATATCTCTCTGTTAGTAAATTCTTTCATACACATGAACATCACAGTTTACTTCACCGGGATTACAAGATGTTCACTTGGCACTGCTTGTCATAAAATGTGGTTTGCTTTTCTTTTACCACCTGAAATAGATTTACCTGTGAGAAGTGTTGTTTTTTTGGTTTTGGGGTTTTTTTTTTGGCAGGGGGCGGGGGGAAGGGCCAGAGGGGTGGTGACAGTAAAAGCAAGCAGCTTTTAAAACCTTGTTCATAAAAGCAAGCAGCAAGAAGCCTGCAGCAGTTACATTTCAAATGAGAAAGTATCCAGATAGGGAGTTGGGTTGATATTATGACTTATAACCACCATAATAACACTACTAATCTAGATGCAAAGGATGGGATTTGTTTCATCTGGCTTCTGCCACTGAAGAGGTAGTCAATTATTCTACATTAATCTTCAAGTCTCTCTCTGCAGTAAGGAAAGATGACCGATTCTGGAGAGTCGTTCAAGCTGTTCTTAGAGAAGCATTTAAGCTACCAGAGATGACTTCTCTTTGTATCTCTCTCACTACCTCAAGAGAGAAAAAAATGCCAATCTCAGCTGCTGAGGTCCAACCTATGAGCCACATCCCCTGCCCAGTCATATCTTTCATGCATTTCCATGATAAAGCTTGTCCTCCCTTTCATTTTAAACTTTTCAATTAATGTTTACAGGGCTGTTTTATTTCCAACAGAGTTCAGAAGGTCAAGAAGATGTAGCATCTAGTGCCTAAAGCCGCCAGAGGTTTTTTTTCCCTTCACAGCACTCAGCAGTGGGGAAAGCTATCCCTCAGTGTGGGTTACACTAACAGGTAATAAACAGATACACTTCTTCCGTCACAGAAGTCAAAGTTCCAAATCTGCTGCCTTTGCTCGTAGGATTCCAACATGCATCAGCTATAGGATCTCAGCAACAACGCAGCAGAAAACAAAGAAGTACCAAACAATATCATCACCACCACTTCACACTCTCTTCTTGCTTCCCTCCTATTTCCAGTCATCCCTTACAAACAGTAACAACAAAAGGTGTTATATAGAAAAAGATACAGAAAAAATTGCAGCAGGTGGTATTTAGCCACCTGTGCCAGCCTAAGCCATCTGCCACATCACTGAAGGGAAGGGAGCTGAAAAACAGCTTAGATACAGACCGAAGAAAATGTAAGTTCTCTGGCTTAAATACTGGAGGAACGGGGTTGATTCTTCTTGTGTCAAGTCTCGACTCAGTTCTGGTTGTACATCAAACCTCTCTCTCACAACCCTTTTTGCCTGCTCTAGTAATGATCCAGTAACAGTTCAAAATGGGATTAGTATAAATGAGAATTAGCCCATAAACCTGCAGTGGAAGTGGATTATTATTATAATCAGCCCCTTGATTAATGATCAGTCAATGTCTCATGCCTTATAATTACAAGAAAGAATTCTTGCTTCTGTTATAAAACAGCAATACCCCTTTTCTTCTGTGAATCTGTATCAGGGACAAAATGCACATCACTGATGATGGGAAGCAGTATAAAGATAACATAAAAGACGCTGTCCATGTTCCTATCAGACTAGTGTTTTTTCTGAACTTAATCTGACAGCCTTCCAAGGCAATATTATGAACCCCACATTGTATGAAATCAGTAGCTTTTTCTTAACTCTGGGAATGTACAAGTAAAAAGCTGATATAGATACTGAAATTAATCCATAATTTAGAAGAGAACCAACAGCAACAACACCAAGCCTGCTGAAACCAGTACCTATTTCTCAGGCCACTTCTTCTTCTCATCAAAGTTAATTTATTTACTGGTAAAGGAAAACAAGCACAAAGAAGGGGAATATTCATGATAGGTGATCTTTGCTGGAAGACACAGTTATGATTTTCAATTTTCTGACAACCCTTTTTAGGGTCTTCTGGAGGCCAAGGTGCACACTGGAAATGGGTAAGATAGGTTCAGCTGGGTAGACTGAAGGACAGGGAGTGCTTCAAGGCCTTGCTTATGGGCAAGAAGATGGGTCCAAGCTGACTGAGTCAACTGAATGGATGGTTGGCAGTTTAAAAAACATGATTAGACCTGCATTGAACATGAAATGCAAGCAGTCTTACATCTTTAATTTTCACAAAATTTTGACCAAAAAATTTCTAAAATAGTTTATCTCCCCTACCTTTCCCCTACACTTACGTTCTTCAGCATCAGTCTGCTGCCACTAGAAATTAATCTTCAGTCCCAGACAAGAACTGGCATTACACTAGACCTCAGTTTGGGATTCTTTCTAAAGACTAATGTATTTGCATGGAGACAAATTTCTTCTCAATATTAATACATCTTTAATCTCTGACTACTGGAGAGACTTTATGAACTGCTAAAGTCCTGAAGAGAAAGAATGAATTAATTAAAAATAAAGACTTTCACTTCTTAATCTGAGTTGCTATCTCAGGTTAATTCATGAGGACATTACTCTCATCTTCACTCAGATGAGTCTGAGCCTTTGAACAGTTATGTCTAAATTTTCACCCTCTCTGAAAATCACCAGTTTGTGAAGTTAGTTTTATTGCTGACTTATTTAAAAAATGTTTGGACACAATCTGTTTTCATCACTCATGAATAAGTCATTTCCCAAATGTGGGTTTAAAGACTCAGGTTCCCCTTCTGTTTTCAGCTACGATACTTCTTCCCATCATATCTGGTATTGCTCAGTCACAGACCGTGCAGGATTAAGTTTAATGAAAGGCAGGTTTAGATGTTCCTTCACACCATGAAAATCCTGATCACTAGTGAAGTGCCCCATTCTAACTAACTGCAGAACACTTTGCATGCACTTGCTATTCTGTAGTCACACACTGTTCTGCATCATGGCTGGCTTAGAAAGTAAGATTGAGGCATGTCAGCCTGGTAGAAAAAAATAAGTAAAGAAAAATAAGTAAGGAAAACAAGACAAATGAGAACTTCTGATAAGACAACTCAGAGCTTCAAAAAATAACATCACACAGTGACCCTTCTTTCTCACTAAGGTACTAATAAACAACCTGCACTGCATTCAGACCCTCCCTCCAGAAGCATCTTCTCTGTACTGATGTTCCAAATTTTCCCGCCCTAATTGCCCTAGTGCCTTCAAGTGATAATATATTTGCCAGTTTGCTGGAACTGTGCTTTTGTTAACTTTATTAATCCTCCTCTTCCAAAGATGGTTTGTCATATGCAGTAATGAAAGTATGCAGTCCATCACCCGAGAGATGATATCTACCTTTCATTCACCCCAAAATACGTATGAAATCACCATATCAATTCTCCACAATGCCAGTGAAAATGCCTCGGTGCTACACTCTCTAACTCAGAACACTGTCTTTTTCTTTCATATTAATGCTAATGGTTTCTCTCTTAGGGATAAACACCTTAGCAATTTTCTCCTAAATGCAAGCACTGAAGCAATCTTCATTGTTAACTGCTTCTAAAAGCCCCAACTGCATTTGGTTTACTGTGCACTGTATACTTTCCCCCTCCCTCTTCATTGGTATGCAAGAAAGAATAAAGCCAATTTTCACCTTTTTATCACAAAAGCGTCATAAATGGTAAAGGGAAAGAATTAATAGCTCGGTAATTACATTTTAGTAAACAGCAGAGGGGGAAAAAAAAGAAGACAACAACCCACTAGTGAAGATGTAATGACTGCAGCTGCAAGCAAGGGCTCGCCAGGGATTCAAATAAGCTCTTGTCAGCTTACATGGGGATTGCAGACTTGCCGTCTTCCCCAGTGAGGTTTGTACAGCCTTGCAGAAGGGAAGCAGGAGGTTATGGAATCAGACACCTCATTGCTCTGATAAATGACTGCAAATGATATGCTGGCTTGCATATATATTCTCTCATGACAACTTCCATAACAAGTGTGCTTACCTTAAAAATTCCACAACATAGGTATTTCTCTCTCCTCCCTTGCGCCCTAGTCATCACCAGAGCTATAATTTGAGCTAAGAATCTGAAAAGGGGGGGTGGGAGGAAGCCAACAACCTGCAGAGTGGCTTTTTTAGACTTTTGTAGCATTTAATCAATTGTGTTCCCATTTCTGCCACTGAAATTTAGCTCTGTGTTTATCTGATGGATGTGCTTCATGGGGACTACATAAATCATCACCAATATGAATACAAAATAGCTATCTTACAGCTGCACCAATTTTGTATTGCTTACAAGATTAAAATTTCATATGACTTTGTGGCACAAAAGGAGTAAGTTGTCACATCTCTATGTCTTCCAGCATGGAGGAGATCCCATTGTTCTTTGTTCTTTGCGTTTGCACAGATATTTCTGGTGCTGGTGGGATGACTAGCTAGCATTATCTGCACAGTGATGGTCCACTGGATTGTCATGTGTATATGTACAGTCTTGCAACACTACTCTCAGTGACCTCTGGATAATTGCGGGAGCACTGCCTTAGCTGAAACAGCAGCAACGTGTGTCACCTCCACCGTGAACAGTTCACAAAAGGTACTCTGAGGTACCTTCACATTAAATGCAGCTACCACACACTAAGAGATGTTCAGTGGGGGCAATTACTCCCTAACAAGTCAAACAAATGTATTTTTTCATGGAGTCAATCATCAATTCGTACATTCAGTATATATTTGTACACTCAAGATTCCGTCCAGATCCGTTACTACAATATCTAGGCTTTAAAGTCAACCTGGAATAGTGTAACTGAATCTATCTCATTTCCGTTGTGATAAACGATACCCATTTTCAGGTCCATAGCCTGTGTGTCTGCCTATAAAACTGGGGCAGAGTTCTCATTTGTTTAGGAAAAAGCTGTGATACAAAGATAGAGCTCCATTACTGTAGTTCGTGAGGTATCTGAGTTACATCAATAGATCCTGAAATATGCTGAGTAGCTTATTAAATATGACAAGGCTGCCCAACACAAGGACACAATTCTGAAAGTTAGTGGGGTCTGATTTCTTCAGCTTGCTTCAAGGTGTTAGTCAGGTGGTACTTGGTTTTAAGTAGGAAAAGATCTGATTTCTTGTACAACCAACACAATATTACTAAGCTTTTGGGTTTTGTCTTTTTAAAATGAAAGGTTGCTCCCTGGCAGGGTTTGTTGCACATCGTCCCACTGCTCTGATAATGACATGGAACTCCCGCAGAAACAATTTTTTCTCCTCAGCTATTAGGCAAAATAAAAGCAAGCACAAAAATCTATGCAAGCTATGCAAGATTTCTTTTTGGCAAGTAAGAAAAATATGTGTCTGGAATTTATCCAGTTGAAAAAGGAAAACAGAAAATGTTCCATATTTTCACTAAATATTTTCTTGAATTTCTATTTTGGTCTTCATATCTTCTTTTAAAAATCTAGATATATGTAATATCACCCCTCAAATTATTAAGGAGAGGTGAAAAGCGATGTAGTTCAAAATTTTTGGAGGGTTACATTTCGTCTTTTGTTGCTTTTTTATTATTATTATTTTATTTTTATTTCACTGGTGCGGGGAAGATGATAATTCCAGGTTCCTGGGAAAAAATTATTGAAACTTCACATGTGAAAGATGTCTTTTGCTTTGTAGGTTTTTCCAGCCCCCTCTTGCTACTGCAAAATGAAAATAACATCTTCAGAAAGCCTCTTACCAGATATCTCATGCAGTTTTACAATTCAAAGATTTCGATGATTCAGGTAAGACAATGTAACTTTTTGCTCTCTTTCATTGTGTTTTTGTCTGGAGACACCACCTTTTGACGTATTGGTAGAGTACCCAGCAGCTACAGAATAGAATAAGAGACAAATGGATTTTCTTAAATTACTTTTTTGTGGACAATCCACTTTTCTTTAGAAGCATTAACATTCCACTCTACAAAAGACCCTTCTCTTTGTTATTTGTTATTGTCAGATCAGATGGCACCAGGCGGTGCTGTCACACATGCTAGTTTTCTCACCACGGAAGCCAAGTCTGCAGTGCTGGAAATACCTTTATGATGTGAATTTTGTGCAAATCAGTACAGTTAGAAAACAGGTTTCTATTCACTGGAGTCCCTGGTCTGTGTAGACCTTCTTGGTAACAAGTAGCTCTTCTGTAAAACGGAATTCCTAGTGAGGTTATCCAGGACAGACGAATATATATAAGGAAACCAGAACACATATAAAACTTGTTCAACGTCTGCTGGAAGTAACTTCAAAGGGCTTCAATGTCATTCAATAGTGGAAAGAAAAAGTATACAATACAGTCTGTAATGTTAGAAGAAAAACACAGATTTACATAATCACATCTTGTGGAGGACCTGGACGAATTTTAATCATGTGGGGTGTGTTTGTGTAGGTGTCCTCCATACAATGTACAGCAGAACACAAGAAAAACTCCCAAGGAAATAATATAAGGAAATATCTGGAGAGGAGAAACCAGGATTTTGCTAAATTAATTAGAATTTGTAATAAGTTAATTTCTTGTTTTAAATATTCTTATTTTAAAAATTTATAAATCATTCAGCAGTATTATTGTATATTTATCTATTTTCTGAAGTTCTTCATTAAAGGAAGACAAACAACAGCAAGAGAGAAAGCACTTTAAGAGAAAAAAAAAAGAAAAGAATAATTTATGAGAAAGAACAGACAAGACTGGGAAGTATTTTCTGCTTGCAATATGGGACCACTAGCATTCACTTTACTGAAGTGGGATGATAGAGAGGGGCTGAAGATCAGTATCACTAGACTCAATAAACCCTGATGTTCATCCTAAATGCCTGCAACATCTTATTGCACCTGTTTGTCAGAAAGATAAATGTAGACCTAGAAATACAAACTGATTCATCCTTTATTGCACCATGATTCATTCATTGATGGGGATGGGAAAGGAAGTTGGGAATCTTAGTTGTTAGTTGCCTGTTCTTGCTAAACTGATTTGCTGGGTTTTTTTGACAGTATATGCCAAGATCTTTTCCAGCAAAAGTGAAACAATATTTTTCCTATAATTTGAAGAAATTGGAATCAAGTCTGAAATATCTTCTATGATTTACTGGAACTGATTTTTGTTTTTCACTCCACATCTGTGGCAAATAAATGCATCTTCAAAATCTGTCCATTCCCAAATAAAAATCATTTGGTCATGGGAGAGATTTCAATTCTTCCTAGAAAGTACAGAACAGCTTGTCTTGAGAATCCACCAAATTTTCAGTGCTATTGTTTGACATCCTAAGTACGTCATTATCAGCCTGTGAAACAGCAACACATAAAGAAAATAAAATTAATGTTCTTCACCTAATACACTGTGTTAATGGTTGCTACTTAGTTCAATATCACTATGCTTTAAAAATAAAATGGATTTCATTTATTCACCACAGTACCTAACAGAAAGCGCACTAAAATTATTTTCCCCTTAAAAGAACATGCCGTAAAGGCCCATTAAAATATAATTACCACCAAAAAGGCATTTTGCGTTTTCTTGAGATAAGCTGCAGAAACATAGTTTGAAATTTGACTTCCATTGATTCAAGATTAGAGCAGCATGTTTAGGTAATAAGCAGAAGGATCTCAGATAACAGCCTGAGTGAGTCATCGGACTACCGTGTTTAGTCTGAGAAAGTGTGTTTATCTGAAGGGCTCTTGGGACTAATACGGTTCCTCTTCAAAGCCTGAAGCAGGGGCCAAAAATCATAGTCTGGGAGGTTGGCAGGATAAACATGTCCTGTGATTTGCTAGCAATTTGAGAGATGGATTTCACTACAGAGCGCACTGCTGTTGTCAGGTTGAAAAGTGTCTGCCTGGAAATGAATTCATGTGCACATAGCTCCAGACAAAGGAAAATCTCCCTGAAATGGCATGCCACCACATTTTAAGGCCAATTTTTCAAGTCTCTGACTCACACCTGGGAAATATACTGGTGCACTAAGTTTATCATAAAAAGCTCACATTTTAACAAGCAAAAATTGGTGCAATAATCTTACAATGCACTGTCTCACTGACAGGTACAGAAATCCATTTTTCTGCATATTTTCCTGCTTCGTGTCTGAAAACAAGTTTATCTTTTCTACATAGGGTCATCTCAGATTGTTTTTCAGTGACGGCTGTGCTGTCTGATGCTCTTTCAACATTCAGCATGAGATCTAAACGAGGAGGTTGGGTAATGTGTCACCAGGATGAAAGCTGTGGCAAGAATAAAAGCTCCTGTGTCAGTCAACAGTTTATAAATACAGCAGGAAAGATAACTGCTGTGTATGCTCCACGAGGAGGAATTCAAGCTGGGCTCCAGAAGTAGCAACATATTTTTAAGTTAGAAGAGAGAGTGAGAAAGCGTAAATGAGAGAACAGAAGGTTTCTATAACTCTGTGTGGAGGCTTTTTGTGCATGGTTGGAGCAGCTGGGGGTTGTCAGTCTCTGAGAATAATTCTGAAGGGAACTGAACACGAAATAAAGGACTTGAGGTCTGAATGTCCTTCTATTTGCACCTATGAGTCACTTGGAAGTTGGAGAGTTTACATCAGTTTACATCAAATATCTGTAAAAGCAGAGGAGGTTTATGACATATTGGATAAGGATAGGGAAACCCCAGAACTACTTCACTCCCAACACTTCTCCCAACCTTCAGGTATAGAGAGCGGCACATGGATGAGTTCCAAGTGAGAGTTAGTCAAGAGATGTCCCATGAACACAGCTGAACAAGGAGGCTCAAGCCATTTTTATGGGTAATAGTCTGCATTTGCAGATTTTTATTAAGTGTTTATTTATTATTTACTCCATATGCCAACTTGCAGTGAGCCTAGGGGGTTAAAAGCTAACTAAATTAAAATCCTCCTGGAGCTCAATCTCACAGTAGCTCTCAGTTTTTATTTGCTTTTTGATTTTGTTTCAGTTGAGGGGTAGACATAAAACGGAAACTTTTGGTTTAAGACAACTTGTAGGTAAAGAAGAAACAAAGGCATAGGTAGCTTCTACTGGCAGCAACCATAAGGCTAAGTATACGTGTCTTCTAGATTCAGTCATGCAAATGAAAAAGAAAATCAATGTGAATTCTTTGTTCCTTTCCTTTTCACTGCACACCATGTTTTCAAGCTTTAGGACCTGCTCAAGTAAGCGCTGCTTACAACAATTCAGCTACGAGGCGCTACGTGGGCAGCACCTGCTCTTGAAACTCTCTGAGCTAAACGTAACCTTATTCTGTCTGAAGTTGATGTTGGTGAGCAAAGACAGGCTACCCTGCTGGCAGGTGTAGTGGGTGGTAAAAAGCAAAGCTAGCAAGTTCAGTGACGTGTAACAACTTATACTAGACCTACATACACTAGGAATGTGCCCCTTATTGTATCTTCAGTGGGAAAATGATATTGGAAGAGTGTTAGATGACAACTGACGGTGTAGAAAACCTGTATCCAGAGTTTGTGGAACATCAGTCTGCTTCCTGAGAGGAGTAATCTGCTCTATTTAGTATGTCTATGTATATGCATGAAAAGAGAAAGATCAATAACTAGATGAACAATACTTTTTTTTTTTTTTTTTTATGTTTCTGGTTTTGACTTTGAATGTTTCTTAAACACAGAAAGTTGAGAGCCAGAATTATCTTTCCAAAGCCCTGTTTATACTTTTAGTGCTCCAAACTGTACTTACCAGTTAAAACATCAGAGATTTAGTACAGTTTCAGCTATGAAACAGATGAGGATATTTTAACTCTGGACTTGACAATAAAGAATTACATTAATTATTAATAAATTACAATATTTGGTCCGTGTAGAAGTGCTCAGTTACTACATCGGTAGAGCAGGGAAAGGAGAAGCATAACTGGTGAAAGGTATTGTCTACAACAGGAAAATACATTAACTTCAGTTGGTTTCTCTATCAACTTCTTTCGTTCCACATATAGTGAAGAAATACAATTTTAGGTCCTTGATCTTCCGAAGTAATTAAAGTCATTATTCAAAGTTGACAGTGACTACTTATGAGTGCGGGGATACCCAGAGAGAAATGAGATTTCCACTACATGATTTATCAGTTGTAACATCATCTCTGCTTTAACATGAAGCTTGGTGAGTTACCAGCACCAGTGTAACCAAGCAGTTTTGATTTTTACCCCGCATCACCAAAGCTACAGTGAGATTTCATTTTGAACTTCAGTGACAGTAACATAACCTGTGAGGAAGAAGGCTATTTTAGCTGTTGACTTCAATGGGAGTTGGATTAGATCTTAATTTATTCTGGAGGTGTGTAGTGCAGATAGAAAAGATGTCTGCAAAAACAGGCAGCTGAATCTGGGATGCTTAGAACAGACAGTGTCTGAGAAATAGAGATGTAAGAGCTTCCTTACAGAAAATACTGAGTCATGTTTCAGTGATGACAGTCTGCACTGGAAGACCAGGAAAATTTAAAGCAGATATTTTCTCATATTCAACTTGGATCTTGAGGTAGAATAGTTGTCCAGGCTGTACAATGTGTGGGGATTGTGTATTGCAGAGTGTAGAGACCTATTACCACAAGTCTTGCTCCAAAATTTCTGAAATGATAGTGAAATCACATTTCATTACATGGTTATTGAATGTCACGGACCTCTAATATTATGGATATTTTGGTCCCTTCTTGAAACAAAACTTAAAACTCTTCAGCCTTTCTTTACTATTGTTTCACTGTTTGTGTTATTCTGACGTCTTTTCTTACCTCACAACTGTCAGTTCTCCTAAAATTCATAATATTGGCAAGAAATCCCTTTCCACTCTTAAAAAGTTTACTTGTAGCTTTTTTTATGTCATTAAAGATAAAAAATAATGCAAAAATTATATAATTTTGTGGAGACTTTTTCCTTAGAAGTGTACGTGACTGGCAAAAATTAACTTTGCTTTTTTGCTTTATTTTAAAAGAAGCTGACAGAAAATGAAATATCATTTAAAAATATTTATTCTAATAAATATTAAAAAAATAAATAGAGGCTTTGATTTTGGTGGGGGATTGAGAAGAGAAGGAAACTCTCAATATCTGATTCTGTTTGGTTTTGTTTGTTTGTGGTTTTTTTTTTGTTTGTTT
>VXBW01004271.1:8692-59093 GCA_013400375.1 Thinocorus orbignyianus
GATAATTATGGTGGGGCCTGGTATGTACTGGGGGTGATATGGAGGGCCTGGCACGTACCGGAGGGCTGGGCAGGGTGAGGAGGGTCCAGGCACGTACCGGGGAGGTGGGAGGACGGCGGGGTAGGGGTAAGGTCGGGATGGGACCTGGGCCGCCCTGTGCCCGCACTCACCGGGCTCGAACCGGCGCCACCCCAGCCGCCACCACTGCCGCCGCCATGCTGCCCCACGTGGGTATGACACGAGGGGCGGGGGCTGGGTCACGTGACGGCGGCGAGGGTATAAAAATGGCCGGCGGCGGGACGGCCCGTCAGAGGGGCGGCAGGTGTGGGAGGGGATTAGTTTGTCTGTTGCTGTGTTAGTTATAGTCGGTGCTTGGTCGGGCTCTATGAGGGGGTTCAGTGCTGCTAACGGCTGTGTCCGTCTGGCTGTGGGAGGTTCTGAGCCCTCAGGGTGTGCTGGGGATGGCCTGTGGCCTGTCTGCTGGGAGAGGCCCTGGCTGTGGGGCCAGGCAGGCCTTGGGCTGGCCCGATGGAGAGGCTCCTCTGTGGCCCTTGCACTGGGGAGAGGTATCCTCCCATGTTGTGGTTCCTCAGGGCTTTTATTTTGGGGTACCTCTGGAGTGGTGAGCTGAGAGGGATCCAGGATTAATGCCAGCTGCTGTCCCAGAGGAGCAGGTGGTCATCATGGCTTGAGGCACAGGAGATGACCCACAGACCTCTATCTGTAGGACCTCTGAGGGGTTCTGTGGTTTGGGGGTGAGGGTCAGGCTCTTTCTGCTTGTTCACAGCTGTCAGCTGGAAAAGTCGGAGCTCTCTGCAGGGATGTAGGGCACTTGCTGTGGGTATTTTTATATGTTTGGACATTTTTTTAAGCATTGAATGTGAGGCATGGTTGCTTGGTCTCAACCTAAACTGAGAGGATGAGCCATCTCCTGTTGCACAGGGCTGTAAATCTGCCTTGAAGCTGTCCCATGGGCAGAATTCTGCTGTTGCTGCTCCAGCAGCAGGATTTTCCATATTGCCCTTTGGAAACAATTTCAAGCTCAACCCAGCTGAGGCATGAGAGGGCTTTGTGTTTCCACCGGGAAGAACTGGTCTTTGCTCCTCTTTTTCTACGTGCCATCCTGCCTGCCTCCTGCTGCGGACAGGCTGCAGGATGGATGGAGGAGCCACCTTGTCTCTGGGGACTGGGGCTGTCCTCTGACGTGGGCTGTAGCCAACACAAAGCTCCCTGCAGATCTAGGTGCTGCCAAGTATTCCTGGTGGCTGCGTTAGTGAGATTGTCCTGCAAATGCAAGGGATGATGCTGGTGAGACTGGCTGGATGGCAAAGTCTGTCCTTGTGTTCTGTGGATGGAAGTTCAGACTGAAAAAACTGTGACAAACATCAAGCATAGGGTGTCCCGTGTGAGATGGCACTTGGTGTCTCTGCTTTCTCTCTTATAGCTGCCACATCTTCCCCATGTGTTTGGGACACCGGTTGCAGCCTTTCCTGATCCATAGTGATAGAATCACTGGGTTTGGGTTGGAGGGGACCTTAAAGATCATCCAGTTCCAACCCTCTGCCCCCTCTGTTCCAATCCTCTGCAAGGATACCTTCCAGTAGACCAAGTCCCTGTATGCCATATACAGCCAGTCTGTGATTCTCTCAGCCCATGGCAGGTGCGTGTGGGCCTTGAGCAAGAAAGATCTTGTAGCAAAGGGCTTGGAGTCTGATGGGGTGATGCATTCAGAGCTCTCCGGGCTGAGGTTTCCTGTCCAGCTCAGACTCGCATCCCTTCCTTTGCAGTTACGTGCCATCATCTGCACAGCCTTATCGTTTGACTCGTGCTTGGTTACTGAGAGAGTGAGAAATAGCCGTGAAGTCCAAATGAAGAAAGACCTGTGCTCTGCCATCTTTCCCTGAGCCTGGGGGTTTTGCCAGGCCCTTTTATCTCTATTAAAAACTCCCTCTTTGTTTTTTCCACGTGCCCAGGGCTTCAGCCCTGCATTGTGGCTCAGGTACCGACAAGGGGAGGCAGAAGGTAACTTGCGTCTTTGCCTTTAGGGGCTGCTAGAAGCTGGTGAAGAGGAGCTGCTCTTGTGGTGTCGGGGAATGAAAACAGCGTGGGTTTGTTTATGGGCACGTAAGAGTTGCGTGTGCACGTGGGACAGAGGTAAGGCTGCACGTGGGGCTTTAATTTCACTTCTTTCCTGTTTTTTTGCTGCCTTAGAGCAGTTCTCTACAGATGCTTCATCAGAAATGCCTTTTGGGAGGAGCTGGGAGCCCCGTAGAGTGCTTCTGCTGTTGCCAAGGCTGGGGCAGGTTGCATGATCAAGCCAGGCTGTTGTGAGAAGAGTTTTTGGCTGATTGGGTATTAATTAGCTTTGGAGTGAAATATGAGGAATGCCAAATACTATTTTAAGCTTAAGCTTGGCTGAGGAAAGGAAGGAAGGAAATGAGGCCCTGGGGATTAATGAAATGATTTCACTGATGTTTTTGTGGGGCAATAAGCCTGGAGTCAGAGTGCTTTTGACTCGTTGTGCTCGGCTGAGGTCACCGACTTTCGCATCTAATCCCTTCTCGGGGCACTGGCTGGGCGGTTTGATGAGGCTGAGCCTCAGGCAAGCTTTCTGATGGACCCTGGCAAAGGATCTGAGTGTAGAGCATGAAGCCCCTGGGGTTGCCAGTTCTGCCACAGCCTCTTGGACACGAAATCGGAGCCAGCTGCAGAGTGTGTGTGTGTGGTGTGTGTCCCCAGAGCTTCCCGATGTGATGGGACTGAGCCACACAGCTCAGCAGCTTGGTGTTCACCTGTGGTGACTAGAAGATTGTCCATGAAGAAGTCTGGAATCTGTGAGGTGTGGAGCTTGTTGGCTGCTTTAGCTTTTTCATCCCTTGTGATGTGGGGTCATACCGAGGTTGGAAGCGGGGCCAGGGGAGCGAGGAGCTGTGAATGCCGCGCTGCGGCAGCCTGAGCTGGATGGCTTTTGTGGGTGAGTCCAGTGCTGACATCGCCAGAGCTGTCACTTCAACATCCTTCAGCAACACTAAAGCAGCTTTGAAGAAAGCCAATACCTAAGAATTCGCTGGGAAAGGCCAAGTCAGGAAAAAAAAGGAAAGGTTGATTACAGGAAAGTGTGATATATATATTTACAAGGATAACTAAGTCAGAAAAAGTTCAGCCACTCCAGTGTCCAAGTTAAACAAGACACGTATTAATGAAAATACCCCTTCCACGGGCTCCTGCACAAAAGTCGGATGTGTCAAGCCCCCGGTTCTGGCTACTACACCCAGGCGTTAGCTGAAAAATGAGGTTCTGCAGCAGCCCCAGGAGGTCGCCTCTTCAGCTGGAGCGGGGTGAGAGCAGGGATAGAAGTTTGGGCTGGTCACACTTGTTTGGATGCCTTTCATAGAGGCGCTGTGCTGCTCTGACAGCCTTTGCTGGCTAATCATGTAAATAGGCAAGTGTCACAGAGGGCAGGTGGGAGATTTGCTGCTGATGTATGGGCAAGTGGCTGGAGCTGGAAGCGAACCTTTGGGTCCTATCCATCTTCTGGTCAAAGCAAAAGCCATTCCTCTTGTCTATTGTCTGCTCTTTTATCCGGTCTTGTTTTTAAAGCCCAGCGCAACAGAGCTTCCAGCCTTCTGCAAAGGAGACTATTCCCATTGCTCATAAATCTCCTATCAGGAAGCTGTTTCCAAGATTAAAGCTTAAATATTTCCCCTCTCTAGTTTCATGCCCCAGCTCCCAATTCCCTCCCTGTTAAAATCACCAGGTCTCGGTTTCCTCCCAGCAGCTGGCGGTTGATGTGGACACATGCTGGGGTCTCCATACCCCGCACTAACACCCCAAAAACCACCGTGACACGTCTCTCCCAAGAAAAGCTGTGGTGGGACACTCTGGAAATGGGGTATGCTCCTCAAAAATGCTTGTAAATGGCCGAGGCAGGCAGTTGTGTAATGGCGTTTAGAAAAATATCTCTTGCCGTAGTTCCCTCTTGGCTGGTTTGAGAGCAGCTCAAAGCGCTGACTTAGTGTTTGGCCCATGGATGGAGTAGTTAAAGGTCATTATCTGGGCAAGGCCGGTGTGGTTTCTGGGACAAGCTCTCACTGCACTGGAAGTGGACTGGAGTTCAGGGTCTGCTGTGGCTGTTGTACCGCCTGTGGCAGGAACAGTGGTTTCTGAAACTGTGATGATAAGCCGTGGTGATGAACCCTTGGATCTGCAAGATCTACGTTGGGTGTGGGCAGGGGTTTCTAACGGAGGAGGGAAGGAAACGCGCAGGATGCCTGGGATCACGGGGGAGTGGTGGGAGCAGTGTGGGATCCCAAGTCTCTTGGCTGTGACACCCAGCCCTTCATTAGTAAAGCTTGGAGAAGACCCCAAATCTTTTCATCAGACCCTAAAATAAGACAAAGCCAAGGCACCCGTCAAGGGAGAGGCTGATTTCTTGGCAGAAGCCTCTCTGTGTGATGGAAGAGGCAGGATGTGGCTTTCCTCAGCGCCCCTGGGCACGGAAGCAGGGAAAGGTCCCTGTTGTCCCATTCTGGGAGCTCTGGGGGGCTTTCCACACCAGCCTTTAATCTCCCTCCCAGCCTTCCTTTGATTCTGCTGTTCCCAGGGCCATTTTGGGGCAGCTCTTGGGGTTGGGAGAGGGGCTTCCAAGAGCCACCCTTCCCTTGTAACCTCTCCTGTCACCTGAGGTCACCTCATCACTTCTCCCCGCGAGCTGGTAAATCCCCAGTAGCTCGGTCCTCTGTTGGGACTCCAGGGGAGTTGAGGATGTGGACAGGAAAGGTGCTGGCCTCTTTTAGTGCCCTGTACTACAGGATAAAATCTTGTGTATGTTTTTGATGTTTTTATTTTTACACGAAAAAGCAACACTGAGATTTCCTCCTGACATTTAGCTCAGTCAGTAAGTGACAAACCGAATAAACATCGCTGTTTCACTGGGACAAAGGCTCCAAGATCCTGCTGCGACTCAAATGTTTCATCATTTCCGAAGTAAAATGTTTTAGTTAGAGAAAAAAAAAAAAAAAGAAAAGAAGAACTAAAAATTACATGTTTCAATGTTTTTCTAATTATTTTCTCCGTTTTGGCTGAGGCCATTAGTCAAATTTGGCCCCACTTCATAAATAGTTTTGGAACCTTCCAAAACTTCTATTTTGGTGACTTTTCCCGTTATTGATTTGATCTCTGCCCTGCTTGCTGGCGTGGTGCCTGTTTCTGTTCACCCCCAGGCTCTTTTCTTCCAGGTTTGCTGCTGGGACCTGCTTTGGCACCCCAGATCTGTGACTCCAGCCACCTGCCTTCCCCCAGGGAAACTGGGGCTGCCTCTAACCTTTTCCATGTTGGAGGTATGTTGAAACGCACACGTGTGCACGTTGGGTGTTCTTGCATGCTCACACCATAAGGCTCTTGCTCATCTGTCTGTCCCTCTCTTATGTGTACACAGAGCCCTGGTGTCACACGATGATGGCACAGTACCTGTTTGAGGTGGATGATCCCATGCTGGCCAAGCAGTTCCATCCCGTGATGTACCTGGGCTGATCTTCCATGCATAGTGTCTCCCAGTCACTGGCACGACATGTTTATTGGATTCCAGGTGAGCAATATTTTCCCCCCAAAACCTGGCTGCTATGAGCATGTTGATCAAGGGATAGAGCATCTGTCTTTTGAGAAAAGGCTGAGAGCCCTGAGGCTGTTCAGCTGGAGAAGAGCAGATGAGAGGGGATCTCACTGATGCTGAGCAATAGCTAAAGGGCGAGTGCCAAGAAGATGGGGCCAGACTCTTTTTGGTGGTGCCCAGGGACAGGACAAGGAGCAACAGGCACAAACTGGAACATGGGAAATTTCATAGAATCCTAGAATGGTTAGAGTTGGAAGGGACCTTAAAGATCATCAAGTTCCAACCCCCCTGCCCTGGGCAGGGACACCTCCCACCACACCAGCTTGCTCCAAGCCCCATCCAGCCTGGCCTTAAACACTTCCAGGGATGGGGCAGCCACAGCTTCCCTGGGCAACCTGTTCCAGTGCCTCACCACCCTCACACCAAAGAACTTCTTCCTAAGATCTCATCTAAATCTCCCCTCTTCCGGTTTAAAACCCTTCCCCCTTGTCCTGTCCCTCTACTCCCTGACCAAGTGTCCCTCCCCAGCTCTCCTGGAGCTCCCTTCAGATCCTGGAAGGCTGCTCCAAGGTCTCCCCGGAGCCTTCTCTTCTCCAGGCTGAACAGCCCCAGCTCTCTCAGCCCTGCCTTCATAGAGAAAGGTGCTCCATCCCTCTGATCATCTTGGTGGCCCTCTGCTATTCATCTCAACGTGAGGAGAAACTTCTTTCCTGTGAGGGTGGCAGAGCCCTGGAAGAGGCTGCCCAGAGAGGTGGTGGAGTCTCCATCTCTGGAGACATTCAGAACCTGCTTGTATTCATTACTGGATGACCTGCTCTGGGTGACCCTGCTCTGGCAGGGGGTTGGAGGAGATGATCTCTAGAGGTCCCTTCCAACCCCTGCAATTCTGCAGCTCAGCAGCAGTTCTGGAAAGGAGCTGAGGAGCTTGCAAACCGAGGAACAGCAGAGAAGCTGGGATCTTTGCTCTTGCCTCGGTTTGTCCTAATGCCTGCTCTGCCTGCATGAGTCAGAGAAACAACATCTGTTGATTTTTTTTCTTTTTTCTTTTTTCTTTTTTTCTTTTCTTTGGGTTGCAGATGGCTTTGTTTAGCTTGTTAATTGCTAGAGTGGCCTGTGACTGACACATGGCTGCTTTCAGTGATGGGTGCTGAGGTTTAGAGGGCCAGTTTTGGATCTTACCGTGCATCCACCATGGTTTACTCCATGCAGCAATCCAAGGGACTGCCCTGCTCGAGGACAGCTGTTGCTCCAAGGCTGGTGGAGAGGTGGCAGAGCCCTGTCCCTCTTCTCACATCTGGACACTGCTCAGCTTCAGGAGGAGGGTTCTGCAGCACTGTCTGAAAGCACAGTGCTTTTCAGAGTGCTGAATTTAGGTTGAATTTTGGAGCCAGTTGTTTCTTAGCATCCTTTTGTTCACCTTTTTTCCTGGGGCACATGAATGAAGGAGCTGCTTTGAATCGCCTCTCTCCTGGTCCCTTCTATGTATGAGCTGCTTGTTGAGCCTGTAACGTTGGGACAAGCAGATACTGATAAAGATAAGCAGGATGGGTTGCTCATGCCATTTCCTTCACTCGATTCTCTTCAGCAACCTGCTGGAAATATGGATTTCCATGAAAAAAAATCCTGCAATTTCATTTAGCTTTGGAAAAATGAGATCTCAGTGCTACTTTTAGCCAAAGCCTTTCCTAGCATCTGATTTTTTTGCAGACTAGAGTAATTTGTATTTTTTTTTTTCTTCCTCCTCCTGACTAGAAGGTAGAGGACTGATGCAATGTCATCTAAACTTGGAGGCAGCCTGTGCTGCAGCAGCTGAGGAGGCTTTGCGAAATTAGAACCATCCCTGGTTTTCCCCATCTCTGGGTGTGATGGTGTGCCAGTTTTTCCATCCTGCCTTTGTTCTGCAAGGCTCACATGCCTTAAAAAATGAATATTGGACTGAGTTGCCCTTGAGTGAGAGATACTTCTGTGTGTATCAAGGACTTTGCCCAGCTGATGGGGGGTTGTGCGTGTCCCATTTGTCTTAAGGGATTTATAGCCACTTTGATTCCTGTGCCACCCCGAGCTGCTCGGAGGTGTCTCAGGGGATCTCTCTAGCACAGTGACTGCAGTGTCCCTGCGCCGGTCACTTGCATTCAGCTCATCTGCAGAGCACACCCTTGGCTGGTGTTGCTGGAACTTAAAGGCTGGCTCAGCCTTTTCATGACAAAGAGGCAGCTGTGGATGTGGTCCCGTGCAAAGGAGGGGGAAAAGAGGGAAGGGAACAAGCAGTATTGTCCCCAGAAAACTTTACTGCTTTTTGAGATGCGAAGATGTCACTTCATGCTTTCTTGCTGCAGCACAAGGGAGAGTGAGGGAACCAGCTTTGGTTTAGTGGTCCTAATAAATATCATGTGTGAGCTTTAGGGTGCTCATATGGGACAAACCATCCCTTCTGGCTTTTTGCTGGGCTCAAACAGTTGCTGGCAGCTCTGCTTGCTTTTTGGGGGTGAAGGAACAGCGGCACTAAGAGCAGCCATTAGCTTTTTCCAAGTAGACCTTGGCAATTTCTGGGAATGTGAAGAGTCCAGAAGAAAGCAAATGGGCTTTGGCTGGGGTCTGGGAGCCTGAACGTGAGCTGCGCTACCAGAACTCCCTGTACTGGTAGAGAAGTGAGGAGGCTGCGAAGCTTGCAATGAGCCCTGACACTCCCCTTCCTGAACTGGAAAACTTCCTACTCATTTGTTTCTCCTCCTTTATCCCCATATCTCTTCTCAGCAGGAACTAAGACACTTGCTTTCTAGGCTGGCTTAATACTGACAGGAGATTGCATTTGCCTGTATCGGTACGTGCGTTCCCTCCCACTGCAGCCTTCCCCCTGCTAATGGCAGTTGAATCCTTTGGCTAATTCCAGCAGCATTTGGCAGAGGGAGTTTGTCTCAAAAACACTGAATTCCTGCAGCTTTCACGGGGTGGCTGGTTTGGTTTAGTACCCAAATTTGAGGTCTCAGGTGGTTGGCACATACAGCTCCCAAACCAGCTGCAGCGTATGCGAGTTCCGAGCAGATCTAGGGTGTTGGGGGGCACTACAGGGAAGAGTAGGGATTACCTAGGGGGAATAAGTATGTTGCAATATGCGTGTGTGAGATTTGGCACTGCTGCTGCAGGTGTGGGAAGGAGCTGTGATGATTGATGTGTGAGGAGAGATACAGGATCTATAGGACATCAGTCCAGAAGATGGACTGCTTCTCCTGCTCCCAAAACAGCCCCTGCTCAGCCTAGCGGTGGAGGACAGGTTCCGGGTTACAATGTGCAGACAGGTCTGTGGAAACACTAAGAATATAACCTTGCTTGAAATAAATCCCTGAAAGGCAACCTGAAGTGAGTCAGGGTAGGCAGCCAGAGCCTCTTTGTGCTAATTTTGACCTACAAGGCAGGATTGCTGGCATGAGCGCTCAAGCAATGCAAGAATCCAGCTGTAAAAGTGCTTTTCCATAGACTCAGTCAGTTTTAAGAACAGGTGTAGATTTTTCCAAAGCTTGAGTTTAAGGAATGGGATGCCCTTTCCTGGCTAAAGGTAGAACCCTGATTCTCTGAGTGCTATTGAAAAACTCAATACGTTTCTCCCCACAAAAGCTCTGTGTTTTCCCCCTCCTTTCTCCTGTCCCAGGAGATGTTCTGCACCAGGCAGCGTTTGCTGAACTTGGCTTCGGAGAGTCTGTCTCCCTGCAGCTGCTTTTGCTGCTGCATCTCTGCAAATCATCAATATTCATGTGCTTTGTTGGCGGAGCCACTAAAGACCTCTGGAAATCTGGATCCAGGGCTGGAAAAGTCTTTCCTGCGTGGGGTCAGGGAGCAGTGGGCTGTGAGTTTGCCACGAGAGGGGGTTATGAGCCTACGAGAGCCCAAGAGAGGTGGGTGCTGGGGCTCAGGACAGGGTGCCCTGATGGGTCTTGGCTGGAATGGGCATCACCCTCTGGCTGCACCGGGCAGCTTTGGTGTGTGCCCCAGCCTGCTCAGGCCACCCTGGTTCACAGTCCTGCCGTGGGGATGGGTTGCAGAAAACGACTTTATCTCCCTCTGCAGACTTTGCCGCAGCTTCATCCCATTTTCCCCTCTGAAGGAGGGGATGATGGTGGATTAAGATGCGATAAGGCCTAATAAGTCCTGATGGATGGTGAAGTGGGATGGTGTTTAAGGAGGAGTTGTAGCACCTGCTGTAAAGCAAAGGGTGAGACAGAAGCATGTTTGGTGGGGAGGAGCTCAGGCTTTGTTTGTCCACAGGGTCTTGCTCCAAGATGACCTAGTGTGGGAGAGCAAAAGCAGAAGGTTGTGCACCCTCCCTCCTCTCTAGTCTGGAAAAAAGCCTCGTGTCCCTTGAACATATTTTCCTGTGAGCTGCCTCCACTGCCCTGTACCATTCTCTCCTTTGCACTGATGCAACTGTTTGTGTGATGGCAGAAAACCAGTTTGAGGCACTGGTCTGGCTGATACTATTTATTTTTGTTGCCCTTTCTCAGGACAGGAATATTTCCTTCACAGGTGTTGCTTGAGTGTGTGTTGTCCTGGGGTCTGAGCTAACCTGCCTGTAGCCAACAGAACTGAAAATAAATTATTCAAGTATATTCTCTTCTGCCTTTCTCTGCTTTTCTATAAAAAGACCTAATTTCTCCTGCAAGGTGATCTCCAAGGCGTTGAGGTGGATACATGTACAAAGAGCTCAGAGAAGATGTTTGGTTTCAGCTTGACTACTGTACTTCATGCCCACGTAGGAAAAACCTCAACTGCTTGAGCAAGGGCTTGGAAGTTTGAATATCCTCCTGCGTGGGATATTCTCTCCCACCATCAGAGAAGGTGGCACAGAGAATGTAGAACAGGACACTAATTAAGAAATCCTCTTCTTTCTTTGAGGGGTAAAATAATTAACATTTGTGGACTTAAAATTTTGGACTCGGTTTTGTGATTTCTTGTCACCCCTGTTATGTGCCTTTGGTGTGTGCCCCAACCTGCTGGGCCACCCAAAGGTTTTTCAGCCAATGAACCACCTTAAAAGCAAGGACTAGTCCAGGAAGGACTATCAATGGGATCAAAAACTAGCCTGGCCTGTGAACTTCTCCTTCTAAAATAGACCACAGAGGTTTTAATTTAAACATCCTATTTCTGCCACTGCCAATGGCCCTAGAAGAGCATTAAGTGTTTGGAGACTTCATGGTGGGCTGGACTGGTTCAGAAGAACTTGCTGCCAGAGAGGGCTTGTTAGCCCTGACAGTGCCCAGCCTTGGTCATTAGGCAGCATCACAGGAGGTTGTACTGAGGGGGGAGCAGAAGTTTGAGATGCTCCATCAGGGATCTATAATGGAATTTTATTCCAAGACCTATTTTTCCTCCTATCATAGTATCACAGACTGGTTTGTGGTGGAAGGTATCTTAAAGCCCACCCAGTGCCACCTCCTGCCCTGGGCAGGGACACCTCCCACCACACCAGCTTGCTCCAAGCCCCATCCAACCTGGCCTTGAACCCCTCCAGGGATGGGGCAGCCACAGCTTCTCTGGGCAAGCTGGGCCAGGGTCTCACCACCCTCACAGCAAAGAAGTTCTTCCCCAGATCTCATCTCCATCTCCCCTCTTTCAATGTCAAACCCTTCCTCCTCATCCTTGGGCTCCAATATCCTCTATTCTGTACCCTCTGTTCTTTTGTCCCCTGTGTTTAATTCTCTCCTGCTCCAGAGCCTAGGTTGCCTCCAACTCTTACTCTATGGTCCTGCAGTTCTTACCACAGCAAGGTCGTGGTTTCATTTTGGATGTCATGAATCCAATTTGATTATTTTCCCTCCACGGCCTTCAGGATATGAAGCCTTGGGAACGGTGGAGGTTCTGGGTCTGTGGAGTCAGGCGGGGTACATGCTGTGCAGCTGTAGTGCTTGCAGTTGGAATTCTTCTGTGGGATGTCCTTCATGGTCTGTCTGCTGCACAGAGATGAGTAATAGTCCCTGGTCCCCATTCATCAAACGTAATTAGGTCCATTTCCTAACAAGCCCTCGGATTGCTCAAGTGGGAGCTGAGAGGAAGACAGAGCACCTTGTCAACGAGCATCGCTTCCAGGAAAGAGAAGAACTAACAGCCTCTTCCATGGCACTGGGATGGCTCCAGGCTGTGGTGGAGAATCCCAGTTGATGGACCAACAAACAGCAGGAGCCCAAATATCTGCACAAAAGTTGAAAACCTCAGGGGTCAGGATGAAATCAGGTACATACTGATGCTTTGCACTCTTCTCAGTGGTGTGGTTCTGACCAGTGACCTGGGCTCCTGCTTCCCATAAACTGGGGGATCATGAGCGAATCTGATGTTGTTTTCCCCTGAACTGGCTGTGGTTTATATTTCCTGAGGAAGGATTTGGTTCTTAGATGATATTGATTAAACTAGAATCTGATGCTGTTCCGGAGAGGGTGTTGGTTGGATGAGTGTCTCGTTTTATTTATTTTATTAGGTTTTGTTGGTTTTTACATTGTTGACGTGTCCATTAGGCCACAGACCAAGGAAAATGTACAGGGGAGGGGTTAGACTAAAGAAATTGCGTCTTTTGAAATGCCCATTAATCTCCGTTTATGCAAGGAATTTTTTTTTTCCAAAGGCTGCAATTAAAACATGTTCCAGTTGACCTGAGAAGTTGTCCACCGCTCTCTGATTTAGTACCTTGACAAAACGTCCCGAATTTGACTTTTCCTGGGGTTTGGTGAGTCGGTTGGGGTTTTTTTGTTGGTTTTTTCTTTTTTTTTTTTTTTTTTTTTTTTTTTTTTACATTAGACATCTTGAAGCAGAGTGGATGCACGGTCGCTTGGTGATGTTGGGGTCTCTGCATGTTCTCCACGTGTTCTTCAGATCCTGCATCTTTTGGTCTCGTTCGTTGCCAGCCCCTCCTGGTCACAGCCCGTACTCCAATGCGCAGACTGTGTTATCGCTGAGCGGGTCCATGCAGGCTCTACAGAATTTATCCTTTTGGGAGTAAAGTAAGTTTTTTTGCGGGGTGGCACGGAAGCCAAAGTAAATTGTTTTCCTGCTGGTTTAGCTGGCTGGAAGGGTTTGGCGCAGGGTGTGATGAGTGCGTGGGCCAGGGCGGATGCCAAGCCAAGAGGGCAGGGCTGGGGCAGCAGCAGTTGCTGCTGGTTTAGGCTTCTGTGGAATCGATGCTCAGATTTGAGTGCCCTGCTTTGACCTGCCGCTGTGCCCAAACCAGTCAGTGGCATAAGAACCGAAGAGCCCTGGTCCTCCAGGTGTTGCTTTTTTCTTGGGATAATTTATTAGGGAGATCGACCTTCCTCCTTTGCCTTTGCTGCCTTGGGTCTCTGGCTGGCAAGTATAATTAACAAGGGCTGGGGTTTGTAATTCCTGGCACAGAAACAGCATTAATGGATTTGTTCAGTTCCCTTTTATCAGCCTTTCCAGCCTGCCTCTTATCTCATTACTCTGGGGAGGGCTGAGATGGGATTAAAAGAACATGAAGGCCTGATAAACGGAGATAGAAACCTAAGAGCTGGGGTAGATCAATACAAGCCCATCACAAAGACTTGGGGAGAGCTTGCAGGGCTGAGTAATTGAATGGACCAAAGCCCCGGGTGAATGAGGCTGCTGAAGGGGATAGTGCTGGAGCTCGGGGACCCCAGGGGGGAATGTTTCACATTGGTCATGAAACCTGTTGGCCTGGGTGAAAGTGGAGCACATGTGAAGGCATCTGGCACTTTGCTTTCTGCAAATGAGTCCTGTGCTCCTGTTCTGCTGGCTCAGCAGTTTGCTGTAGTGCTGATTAGCATCTTGGCTGGATGAAACTTTCCCAGGCTTCACAGCACTGAGAAGAGTCACTTGGTGCCTCCTGAATCTAAAGAAGCCACTTATGTTATTTGTGCTCTTCTCCCAGCAGAGGTGAACTGTGGTGTGTGAAACGTATTAGTCACTGTCTGTAGAGGGCTCTGGATGGAGCTGGTGGGATCTGGAGGAAAGAGGCAAATGGACTCCTGCTGTTTGGTATGGGGATAAGGATGCAGAGTTTGGAAACTTCTCCAAGCCATCTACCACACCTGAGGTTGCAACAGGTCTTGTGGGAGCGGGCTTCTCTGCACCTGGAGCAACACCATGAGAGTGACCTCTATCCTGAATGCTGGGCAGGCTGGTACCTTCTTGTGCCTCCTCCTTTTTTCTTATCCTCACTGGCTAAAGGGGGAGTGTCTGCTAATGGTGGGGCTTGTAGGCAGCCTGGATCTCTTCCTGTTCAGATGGGGGCAAGGAGCAAGTCTCCCTGTCAGCACGTGTTGTAGTTTTGGGGATTTTGCTTCAGGAACCTGGTTCTAGCCTGTCCACTGCCACAAACTGGCTTGTTCTCTATGAGCAGGAGTGGGCTGTAGGGTCCTTTCCCTGCAGGACTGGTGTCTGTCTGGCTTTGCCTGGGTTTGTGAGGGTCCTAGCCTGTGGGAAGGTGCGGGAGGAGGAATTCTGGAGTTTTGTCCTTCCTCTGTGCATGCTGGGATCAGTCTGTTGAGCACTTTGTGGTGGATGTGGACACTGAGTAATTTCTGTGCTGTGTGACTGCTGTGTCTGTGCTGAGTTCCAGCTGAGCTTTCACACAAACCCAGCCAGGAGCTTCTCAAATTGGCTCCCGGGGCATAACCCTTCTCCCTGTCTGTCTTTAAACCAGCTCTTTCACTGCTGCTTGGAAGCTCTATAAAACATCCCAGGACTCTCCTGGGGTCTTGTCTTCTTCACGCCAGCTCTGCTGTCCCTCTCTCATTTCTTCACACACTTTCTCAGGCTTCTGCTTCCTTTGTATCTTCAGCAAGAACCTGGGAAGAGCTTTCTTTCACCTGGTATCAGTCACAGATCTCAGCTCAGTCTCTTTCTCCTCCCTGCTGTCTTTCCCTTCCCCTGATTCCCTCCTTTAATTTGCCTTTGCTTATTTTGAATACAAAGCTCCTCCATAGCAGTGTTTATAGTTTGTAAAGCCTTGGGCCCATTGCTTATTCTCCTTCTTATATCCCTACTTAACCGCCTTGGCTCCCTGTGCCCTTTCTCTGCTTCCAAATTATCCAGGATGAATCACAGTCCCTGTCCCCAGCTGTCTGCTGCATAGTTCCCATATCCCAGGAACCCAGTTCCCAGACACTGCAGCACTTCACTCGCAAAATCCTCTTTTTTTTTTCTCATCCCTTAGAAATTGCTTTCTCTGGAGTCAGCAGCAGACTTCTTCGCCTCTCGTGAGCTTCCTGGGCAAGGAGCAGCCTTGAACAAGGATGGTGCTCAGGAGATACCCAGAGTGGGCATGCCCCTGACTCAACTGGTCTTTGGAGCATCCTCACCTGCTTTGGAAGCTGCTGGGTTGGTGCTGACTGGTACTGGGCTTATCTCCCTGGCATGAAGTAAATGGCATCACCTTGCTTTGTATCCCCTTTTCCATATCAGCTTTTGTCATGGTTTCCCTTCGTCCATTCCCAAAATAGGCTGGTCTGCTCTAAAACACAAATGCCCCGGTTTCCATCTTTGCAAGGCTGTGGTGAGGACCGAGTGCTGGCTGCATCCCAGCTCTGTTTCCATCCAAGAACTCCTGGATTGGGATTACTATTTTTTTCTTTTTAAGGGAACTGAATCTTCACGTTTTGTGTGTCCAAAGAAACCCAGTGAAGCTGGTGTTCGTGTGCCGGTGGGGACTGAAGCGATTGGAGAGCAAGTGTGCTGTGAGCAGAAGACAAGTGGGACAGGGTGTTTGGATGCTTCAGTCTGAGACCAAGTCAGAGCAAATCATGGAGCCTGGCGTTGGGAGACAGACCCATGTCCTTGAGTCAGGGCTGGTGGAGAGGATGGGAAGAAGAACATCGTTGGAACCAGGGATGAGCCAACACTACGGAGCAAGAGCAAAAGGGCAGGGGACACTCTGCTTGAAAATAGGGACCAGAGTGGGAAGCTGAGGGGTTGACTCATTGCAGTGAAGCTCTGCTGGGTCAGGATGGGACCTGAGTAGGTTTAGTTGGGTGAGAACAGCTCTGCTCTTGCTCTGGTGGCCTCTGGATGAGTGAACATCTCCACCACCAAGGTGGAGCGTGGGCAGAGTGAGCTTGGGCCCATTTGCTCCTTTCCAGAGGTTGCATTTCCTCACTGCTGTGCTTTTGTTGCCTGGGGCTTGGGTCTTCCTCCCTTTCCCCAGGCAATGGCAACTGAATTGAAATAACTCTGCAGATAAAGACCAGGACACTGTGTCACTCAAGGTCCTTACCATTGGGCCAGGGTCACTTAGGTAGAAACCTGGCATTCTGAGCAGCCAGCAGCGTGGGTGAAGGCTGCAAAACCAGCAGTGCATGGCTTTTCCTTGGTGGAAACGTTCTCACGCGTGTCAAAGCCCTCTGCAGCCTTTACTCGCCTCCTATCAAAGGGGACAGCTTGCTCCCCTCTCCTGTCCTCCAGAGACACGAGATCCAGCTTGTCCCATGCCTGCACACGGACAGTGGCCGGCAAGAAAAGCGAGCCAGGCCAGCTCAAAATAGCCTCCTTGTCAGAGTTTTCCATGAGACCTTTTAGACTCCTTATCTTCCCTGCTGCCGTTTTGGCACAGGACGAGTTGCAGATGGAGCAGCCTCTATAAGAAACATTACCTCGGTCACCCCAAGGCTTCCTGCTGCCTGGGGCAGGACGTGAGGCCGTTGTCCCACGGGATAACGGCTGCCACAGGGTGCACAGCGGCCTCTCGCTTCACAGGACTAATGGGGTGGAAAGCAAAACCTGCCCAGTATCGTGGGGATGAGGAATATCAAGAAGCCTGGCTTTGGTGAGAGCAGCTTTAGGCGGGTGTATGGGCTTTGTAAGCTGTTGAAAAGGTGCCAGCACTTGGAGGGTGGTCTTACACCTTTCCTGCTGTGGACTTAGAGGGTTGTAATTAATGGAGCTGGGTCAAGTTGGAGGCCTGTAACCAGTGGTGTCCCCCAAGGGTCAATGCTTAGTCCAGTCTTCAGCATATTCATCAATGACTTGGATGAGGGGACAGTGTGTATCCTCAGCAAGTTTGCTGGTGACACCAAACTGGGAGGGCTGGCTGACACTCCAGAGGGCTGTGCTGCCATCCAGCATGACCTGGACACGCTGGAGAACTGGGCAGAGAAGAACCTCAAGAGGTTCAACAAGAGCAAGTGTAGGGTCCTGCAGCTGGGGAGGAAGAATGCCAGGAACCAGTAGAGGTTTGGGCTGGACCTGCTGGAAAGCACTTCTGAGGAGAAGGATCTAGGCGTCCTGGTAGACAGGAAACTCTCCATGAGCCAGCAATGTGTCCTGGTGGCCAAGAGGCCAAGGGAATCCTGGGCTGTGTAGGGAAGAGTGTGGCCAGGAGGTGGAGGGAGGTCATTCTCCCTCTCTGCTCTGCACTGGGGAGGCCACAGCTGGAATCCTGCCTCCAGTTCTGGGCTCCCCAGTTCAAGAGAGACAGGGAACTACTGGAGAGAGTCCAGTGTAGGGCAACAAAGATGCTGGAGGGATTGGAGCAACTCCCTGATGAGGAAAGGCTGAGAGAGCTGGTACTCTGGAACCTGGAGAAGAGAAGGCTGAGGGGAGACCTTCTTCATGCTCACCAGGATCTGAAGGGTGGATTGGAGGAGGAATCAGACCCTTTTCAGTGGTTCCCAGTGACAGGATGAGGAGCAGCCCAAGCCACGCTGAGGTCTGTGGTCCTCCCCCTCTGTAAAAATAACTAAATATATTCCTGCTAGGAAGCAGAGGCAGAGCTGCTGCTTTGCTTGGCGAGAAGCTGGTCCTGCTTGCTCAGCTCCTCCTGCATGAGCCGAGGGTTTATGGTTCTGTGCTCAGGTGTCACCAAGCTGCAGGTCTGCTGTAGCCCCCGGGAAGGTTTGGCAGCGTGACCTCCTGCTGCTTTCCACAAGTGCTTTCCTGACCCTGTAGGATTTTCTTGTGGCCTTAATGAGACATCTGGGGGCAATTAGTTTTCTGGTTTATGACATGCCTGGCTTTCCTCATTGAATGTGGCATGGTGGGGCTTCGCTGGGTTCTCCAGTCAAGTCTGGGAAGAGGGGAGGGGAGGCAGGAGGTGCTGAGTCAAGCTTTGCATCCATCCTTCTCCTTCCTGGTGCTCGCTGCTGCTCTGTGCCTTCTGTGCCCGTAGATGATCCAGCTCTCATAATCCTGTGATGCACAGCGGTGGAGGATCAGTCCTGTGACCTCCTGCTCTCATGCGAGTCCTGAGATTAAGGTTTGAGCCTGCCTCCCACCCGCACTATCCCAAAGTTTCCTAGAGTAAAAGATTACAACGAGGATTAGATCTAAATCTTTGCTGCTGCAGCAAACTGTATTTTTTCTCTGCGGCCAGCTACGTGGAGAGGAGGGGCAGTTGAGACCAGTGTTTCCCATGGACTGTGGCAGTATTCCTGACCCCAATTATTTCCAAGTGATAAATCACCATCTTTCCCTGGTCTATCATAAACTACTATATTCTATTGAAACCCAAAGCTGGTTAAAGAGAAAATAACAAGCATCCTTTTTCATTGATTTTTAGTTCTAGGGCTTTTGGGGTGATGTTTCTGAGGTTTTTCTCTGAGCTCAAGAGTGTATAAACTTCACCTAGAGGTGTGTGAGAGTGACACCAAAACTCATGGGACCTTCAGGAGGTTTGTGAGGACTTCCGTCACTGTGGGGACCAGCTAAAGGGCACCCTCCGCTGTGGGGCTTGGATTATTTTGGACAAGAGTTGCCATCAGTTTTAATTTAGAGAGGGGGAAACCGAGGCATGGAAGAGTGATGTCCCTTCCTGCTGGAAGTGAGGATTTCTTATGGGCCAAACATCATAAAAAAAAGCCCCAGGTCTCCCCACCTTGACCAGACCCAGTGCTGCAGAGGATGCTGATGCTTCCTGATGTAGGATTTGCAGCAAAGCTGAGTCAGAAAGAACCGAAAGGAGAAGGTGATGCTGGCCAGCTACTTCATTTTGATTTCTGAAAATAAGGGTCATTTTAGACAAGTTCTGATGATCCATCCCTTTAATAGGCCACCACATGTGCAGACCTGCAGAAAACATTCTTAAGAAATCTATTAGAAATCCTGTGTGGAGGAAAAAGGCCGTTGAGCTGTTCCGTTGGGAATGACGGGGCTTTTTTTTTTCCTATTTTTTTTGTCTTTTATTTTTCCCTTATAGTTCACTTGATCAGCTAATGGTTTTTGCTGACAGATATTTATCAGCCTGAACATGCTTTCCCTGGGCTTGGAAAAATAGAAATCTTTACTCCTGGCTCCAATAAAAAAATCAGCTCAATATCCCTGAATGAATGAGTCTGAATATCAATCCTTCTCTTGGCATCTCGGCTCTGGGAGTCGTTAAGAGGAGAATGGCAAAAGCAGAAAGCGAAGCCACCCAAGGTTAGAAACAGGCCTGATTTTTTATTATTATTATTTTTTCTTTTTTTTTTCAGCCAGAAATTTCATATGTTTAATGAGCTGAGGGGCACAGCGTGCTGGCAGCTGTCCCCGGGGCTGGAAGCAAAAGCCTCCCCAGTGCAGCTCACTGCAACATGTCAAACAGCCCCGTTCTGTCGTGGGGGAGGACCTGGGGGGCGAGGACACGGGACTGCAACGTGGCACTGGTGGGTCCATGTCCCCACAGGCTGGTACTGGGACCTGGCTCCAGCATCCCTCCCTCTGTTGCCCCATCAGAAACCATTTCAATGAAGAAAAGGGAGCTCAGCGCCCTGTTGGTGATGGATTGCTCTTGCTCTGTGGGCACCCCTCCCTGCCTGCAGAGCTATCCCTCCCCTCCTTTACACCCCATTTGCCACTCTGTAGGGATTTACTCCTTTCTTACACCCCTGGAGGGATGCTGAAGTTTGCTTTCAGCAGGAGAAAATCAATGGAGACGCTCCGGTTTGGATCACGCCGGTCTGGCCTTAAGAAAATACCTGTTAAGCACGGCTCAGCAGAGCAAAACACCCAAGATGTGTTAGATTGTGCTGTGAGATTTATTATTGAGGAAACAACCCGTAGCATGTGAGATGCTGCTCTCCATCCTGAAGGCAGTTAGATGTTCTTGCCAATGGGAATGAAGATGAATGTCCTTGCCCATCCTCTCTGCTGGCCCCGACGAACGCTGGGGTCTTCCCATCTTCTCTTCTCGAAAAGCTTCACAGTTCTGAAAATTACTGAAGTGAAATTTTACAATGAGTGTCTGCTGATTTGTGAGTTTTGGACATCTAGGGGGTCCAGACTGGTTTGTAAAAGCTCTCTTGCTCTCTGTATGTATGCAAATATATATATATTTTATATGTGTGCATATGTGTACACATATTAGACAAAAAGGAGATCAGCCCCTACTCTCTTGCTCAGGGCTGGGATCTGTGCATTTTCTTTTGAGTATTTCATGCCAGATATTGCTGTGATTCTTTTTTTTTGAATAAAAAGTTTAATTAAATTGGTGTTTGTGAGCTGCTGGGGGGCTTTGGCCACTGTCTTCCTCAGGAAATAAAATGATCTCATTTGTGAGAGTTGCAGGGTGAAGGAAACCAGCTTCCATCCCTTTTGGGTAGTGAGGAATATATGGAAAACGGCAGCATTCCCGATGAAAAGGGATGTTTAGCCGGTTTAACCAGGAAGATGTAGCACCAAAACTCCATCTCAGCCTGGGTCAGAGGGATTCCCTGGACCAGCACCAGGCTTTGCAGGCACAGAAGGACTTTGACCTTAGTCTGGTGGCTCAGTTTATGGGAGGAAAACATCTCATCCACAGCTCTAGTGCAGCATTTAGGACCTTTTGCGTGGCTAATGATATCCAGACCATAACAAAGCCACCAGAGGGAAGTTTTCAGCCAGCATGGAGGCATTTGCCTGGGCGCTGGGCTGAGTCTGGCCATAGAGGAGTCTGGTGAGCTCCGCGATACCTGCCAACCCTCTGCCTGTTTGCAGAGCTGTCTGCCTAAAACGTGACATGCTTCATTTGCTTCCATCCAGGCACACGGTTTCAGGATGCAAGAAGATTTGAGGAAAGATTTATCCCTGCTGATTGGAAGCTGAGGAAAGTTTTCCAGCCCCAGATTTCCCTGCTGCTGTCGAAGCCTGGCTGAGAGGAACATCACCATCACTGTGCTGCTGGAGATCGCCTCTTCTGCTGTGCAGAAATGGGGAAAACATTTTTTCCCCCCAATTTCCCTCAGGTGGTAGCTCCATGACTCTGGTCTGGGAACAGGTAAGAATGACTGGAGCCAAGAAAGATCTCCCTGGAGATTGTTAGTCTTCCAGTAACACCCAGCACTGTTTGCTGTTAAGGATGGACCATTGTAGATAGACAGAGAGCTCTAAGGCACACGTTTCTGTCCTAGTGATAAAACTGGGTCCTCAGTGTGGGGTAAAGCAGAGAATTTCCCCCAGAACTAAGCTCTGACAATTTACACCTGCCGAGGATCTCCACTGTTGTCCTGGGAGATGATAAAAATGGTGCAGAGCCTTCCAGCCCTGCTCTGCAATGATTGCAGCCTGGCTGTGGAATGGTTCCAGCAGTGCTCCTGCTCACCCAGCGCTTCTCTCTCTCACGGATCTCTCTGCCTTTTGCACTGGCTTGGGAGCGATGTGAACTGGGAAACCTTCAGCAATGTGTTATTCAAAACACACTGGCTTTCACTGTGAAGTTTCGGTTGTGGTTTGCAGGGCTGGGCTGAGATTATTGCGTTTAAATTCAAGGCAGATTTCATTCACTCACGGGGAATGAATGCTAGATCCTTGCTTCGCTGCAAGGAAATAAACCCTGGCCAAAGAGATCTGCGCAGAGGCCCTGGCCCCTTGGTCACCTGGCTGCTCTGGAGCTGCTCTGATAATGGCTCTGTTCCTCAGCTGGTGCTCCAGAAACCTGCTGAGATGTTGACATGTTGCATTCATAGCAGCTTCTGGATGTGGGAGAAGGACAAAAAGACCGTTGAGGGAAAGCAGAACTAAGGAGAGGTTTGTCCCTTATGTGAGGAGCCTCTGATTTTGGCAGGGTGACTGAGGGAACCACCACAAAGTCCACTTCTTGTCCCCAGGACCTACATGACCAGTGTGAGGCTCCCGTGGGGATCACCATGCGATTTAATCCTGACCTTGGTCTGTTGTTTAAACTGCTGCAGCCTCCATGTAGGGTAGAAGCTGAGCAAACCTCAGATCTTGTTTCAGCTGAAACAGGAACCTCTGCACAGCCATTGACACCAGATGGTCTCAGCTGGGTTGAAGTCCAAGTGGATGAGGAAAAGCAATATAAAATCCGTTAGGCAGACGTGGCTGTAGAGTGTTCTAAAGGGTGCAAAGGAACCTCAGTGCTTGAGCTGCCTAAAATCAGACTGCACAAACTTTTGGGGAACTCATGGAGTGAAATCCTGCTGCCTGTCCTTGGGGTTTGCTGTTTGATAGCATGGGGGGAAAGTCTTCCCCCAGTTGCTCTGCGATCACTCCAGGAGAGCTGGTGTTTGCTCCTGACTTTGGCAAACACTCCGGTGGCTCTGTGCCCTCTCCATCCTTACCTTTTCTGAGGAGGGGAGAAGGTGGACCCATCTTCCACTGGGAGTGTGTGCAGCACCTTGTGCTCTGTGGGTCTGAGCTCAGTCAGGACCCTCGTGCCCTGCAATGAAATCAGAGTGTGGGGGAGTCCCTGGGCAGAGGCAAGGAGGTCTCCAGGAGCCTGGCTGGCTGCAATCCCATTGCTGAAGGGCTTGCGAGGCAGTAGCAGGGAAGTGGCTGGAGGTGACAGAGCTCTGAGATGCTGCCACCCCTGCCTGATCCCTCCGAGCAGCAGCCCCAGGCAGTGGCAGGTCCAGAAACCCCAGCAGATGCCGTTCGTGACACCGATTAGCAGAGCTTTGAGCTGTCGTAACAGGACAGGCCCCTTGCCCGCAAGCCTCGGCGGTGATTTCTGCTTTGGTTTCTATTAACAAATCTCTGAGGTTCTGTGCTCACGCTGCGCAGAGAAGGGCGGAGGGTTCAAAGCCAAGATAAATAGTCTTGGGGTCTGGCTGGGGCTCTAGGAAAACAGAGAGTGCAGCGAGTAATTTGGTTAATACATTCAGACACAACCATTAGCCCGTCAGTGCTTCCTGCGAGGGAGACTCAGCCAGCTGGACCACGGTGGGTTAGATGCAACCCGTGTGGCTCTGCAAAGCCACCACACTGCAATGGGTGGCTTGGCACTGGGATGGCCACACGTCCCCACTCTCTGTCCTGGAGCCAGCTGTGGTGGGGATGGGAATGCAAAATCCCTGCCTTGTCTTTGCTCCTGGGAACACGGGTGATTTGCGGTGGCCTAGAGGACACAGGCTGTGCCTTTCCCTCTTCCCGCTTGCCCATGCAGGAGAGCAGCCTCGGCTACTGGAAACCAGTGAGTGGGATGGGAGAGGTCTGTCCCAGGAAGGGCTGCAGCTGGGTTCTTGCCACCTGTGGTGGTTTGTCTTTGGCTGTGAGAGGACTGGATCAGGCTTGTTCAGCACATTGGTATCTGAAATGCGATGGGGAGGGGAGCCCAGACCTCCCCCAGCCTCTCCTGGGTTCTGCTTGATGATAGATGTTAGCTTTTTCCCTGTTGTGACATTAATATTCCTCCCTCCTGCTTGATTCCCAGGTGTGCTAGTGTGTATTGTTGCTGCCTTGGCTACATATTTAGGTACCAAACTGGGTGTGAGTGGTGTCTACAGCTAAGAGTGTTCGTAGCTTTTGGCCAAACAAGATGTGGGACAGTTCTGGAGGTCTGGAGTTGTGGGGCTTTGTTCTCCACGCAAGTCTTGTATTAAAACTCCCAGGAAAGAAACTGGTTTTCTGTGTCCTTGGGGGCATTCTGCAAGGCTGTGTCCCTTAGTGTGTCTGAGAGAGTAACAGCCTCGTCAATCCTTGGAGAGAGAGCTCGTGATGAGCAAGAAAGCCGGATAATCTGCTGTCACCTTGAGAAGCAGAGCTGAGGTGTTCAGCTCCTTTGATTTGTCTCCTTTTGGCAGAGGAGAAGGAATAATCCCAGAACCAACAGGCTTCTCTGAGAATTTAAATGAGAGTCCATCCATCACAGCAACTTTTCATTACTTATTTATGCTTTTTCTTCTCTTAGCAAATGTCTTTAACCATCCTAGTGTGTCCTGTTGACACAACAAGAATGAGGTTGAGGGGAAACCTCAGAGCAGAAAACCCTTCTGCCTCTGGCTCCTTCACTCTTCCTTTGCTGCCTTCAGGAAACAAGAGCAGATGGGAGCCAGCCAGCGCAGTGAGACTGGGTTCTTGGGAATCTTCTGCAACAGCAACTGATTTCGAGGATGCTAAGACTAACACCTTCGACTCTGATTCCATAAAAAATGAGTCAGCTTCAGCAACGAAGCAAATGGGAAAAGGAACTTGCCCTGCAGGGGTCTGAATGGTTCAACTCTGAACCTCCTGGCCCTTGCCACGCTGTAATCATAGAGTCATAGAATGTTTAGAGTTGGAAGAGACCTTAAAGATCATCCAGTTCCAATCCCCCCTGCCATGGGCAGGGACACCTCCCATCACACCAGCTTGCTCCAAGCCCCATCCAGCCTGGCCTTGAACCCCTCCAGGGATGGGGCAGCCACAGCTTCTCTGCGCAGCCTGTTCCAGTGCCTCACCATCTTCACAGCAAAGAAGTTCTTTCTGATATCCAATCTAAATCTCTCCTCTTTCAATTTAAAACCATTCCCCCTCATCCTGTCCCTCCCCTCCCTGACCAAGAGTCCCTCCCCAGCTCTCCTGGAGCTCCCTTCAGATCCTGGAAGGCTGCTCCAAGGTCTCCCCGGAGCCTTCTCTTCTCCAGGCTGAACAGCCCCAGCTCTCTCAGCCTGTCCTCACAGCAGAGCTGCTCCATCCCTCTGAGCATCTTGGTGGCCCTGCGCTGGACCTGTTCCAGCAGTTCCATGTCCTTTCTGTGTTGAGGACTCCAGAGCTGGACACAGGACTCCCGGTGGGGTCTCAGAAGTGCAGAGTAGAGGGGGAGAATCACCTCCTGTGACCTGCTGATCACACTCCGTTCATCGACAGCTCCAAAAGCTGTGTGCTGGGCTGCATCGCTCCCTCAAGCTAAGGCTAATTGCAAGGCCAAAGGATAACTGTTGCTTGTCGAGCTGTGTGCCAGCTCCAGCCGTGTGTGCTGCAGCCTCTGGGGGGGCTCTTTGTGTGAGCTCCAATCTGCAGGTGCATTTTCCCAGTCTCGCTGAGGCTACTGGTGCTGGGAGGACCACACATTGGGGAGCTCGGCTGTGTGTGCCGGGGGCCTGCTGGGCTATGGAGAGCACAGAGTCCGGCTTCAAAACACGCTGAGGGAAGTCTCCAGCTGGGAAAAGACAAACTTACTCTGTTGAATGTTTTAGGTCCAATTCCCTGGCTCGTGTGAGCAAACAAGCATCTGCTCGCTTTAATCCCTGTCTGTCCTAAGCAAGGATGTTGCCGAGCGTTGTCCAAACAGGGTTGTACTATTTTTTTTTGGAAAGGAAGGGAAGTAAAACCCAAGATAAATCTGTCCCTAATGGTGAATCCTTTGAGAAAGCCAAACACTGCTCCAGGAGCTGATCGGGGGAGTGTGTCCCAGCTCCCAGGGGCACCCCCGGCTCTGGCTTTACCTTGTTCTGCCTGCACGGTGTCCCAACGCTGGCCAAAGAGTGACTGCTGTGGATGTGTGAGCAGCCAGGTCCTGCCCATGCTACGGGCTTCCCTGGCTTTACTCCTGCCCTTCTCTCCTGGGCAGGCTGGAGGCACTTTCCCCAAGCCCTGTCCCAGCATCCAGACTACCACACTCCTGAGTGGCTGCCAGAAAAGGAAGGAGAATAGAAATTAAAAAATAAAAAAGGTAGCCTGGCTCATCCCAAACTGTAAGTAGCCAAAGCCACCACCTGCAGCGGATCATGGGCTTGTATTAGACCCATCTCCATGGAGATTAAGCCCCGCTGCCACTCCGGAGGATCAGCGGGAGACCTCTGCCGACGGTGGGGCGCGTGGGGATAAGAGGAAGTCTCGTTCGTGCTGCCTGCCAAGGCTAATCGGGATCTTTCCACACCAGCTCCTGTCTCTTGGTGTCTTTGGAGCAGACAGACCTGTTCTTGTGCCCCAGGGAGCGAGAAACGTTTCAGGAGTCTTCTACGCTGCCTTTGGAGAGGAAAACAAACCTGGGACAGCGAGTTCCAATCCTGTGGAGAGGAGGAGATGTCGGGAGGAGCTCGGTGCTCACCTGGAGCTCACAGATGGGCTGTTGCACTGCTCGACTTTATCTGCACCCAAAGCAGAGGGAGGCAGCCCCCTCACATCTCTACTCCATCCCGGTGGTCCCTCCCTGGTGTTCCTACCTTGTGTGCTTTTTTCTGCCATTATATTTCACCTGCTGAGGTTTCCTCGGGGCTGCAGCAGGTTTTCCTGCTGCAAAGCGTGGTAAATCCCAGCTGCACGGAGGGGGCTCGAAGTCTGGGGGTCACTTAGTTGCTGCACAGTAGCTGTGGAGAAGGGATCCGTGGATTAAATTTCCAGGAACTGCTGGGGCCCAACTCAGTTTTGAGCCACCGATTCACCCGATTAAAAATAAACACAGAGTTAGGGATGGGCTGTGCTCGGTCGCAGCTGATTTTTATCGACCCCGGCTGGGTGTTGGGATGGAAAGAGCTCTCGGCTGGAGTCACTAGCTTTCCATTCCCAATCCGTGCTGCCTTGGGAGGATTTGGGAAGCAGAAAGCTTGAGTCGGGGCCCTCTGTGAAATTCTGGCTGCCGTGAGATTTTCCCACACGTTCATTAGACGTACAGCTCATTCAGGTTGATTTCCAGAGGGGTTTTTTTTTTAGGGCTGAAAGGCTCATTGTATCTATCTGGTGTGATACTCGTGTTCTGCGGGGGCTCTAAGCACCGTGTCACTGTGGTGGTCAATGCCTGGGTGAGGGGACTCTTTTCTGTTCCAATTGAGAAGGTGCAGGAGCCACCGTGGAGCTCAGTGGAGGGATGCCTATGCTGTGCTGCATCCCTCAAGGATGCTTTTTAGCTGAGGTGTCCACCCGTGCAGTCGGAGCTGTGAGATGCTCTCGTGACAGAGCTGAGCTGTGCCGGCAGCTCCCAGGGAGCAGGTTCCCCAGATCTGCCCCTGAGGAACCTCACCGTGGTGGGAACAGCAGGGTTATCGGAACGGGGTGGCTCCTCTCTAAGATGGAAATTTCTCCTCTGGCCAGAGGCAGGCATCTTGGCTTGTGTCCCTGCTCCCTGTCACTGAGCCTCGCCACCTTCCAGGGTTCATTTTGTTCACAAAGAGCCTCAGATAAGCTTCTTGGCAGGGGTGCTGTGTTCTGCTGAGGCATTAGCATGGCTCAAGACAGGTTATTATTTTTTTTCTTTTAATATTAACTGCTTGTATCCCTTAGAAGATGCAGCTCAGACAGAGACTCTGAGGCTGGGGCAGCAAGTTGAGGTTCTGCATCAGTGGGAAGCGCTGGCATCGCAGACCGAGGAGATGTAGCCTCCTGGGATGAGCAACATGGAGGCAATGGGTGACCCTGGGCCAGGAGCACCCAGCGAGTAGGAGGAACAACCTTCTGCTTGGTGAAAACAGGCTTTAACCCCCTCCGGTGAGAACCATGGGAGATCTTGCCATGATTCTGAGCACATGTGCCTGAGGCTGAGTCTGTAAAATGTCTGAGGAATGGTTGCGACTCGGGGAGGATTTTTTTTTTTTTCACTGAGGTAGAGTGTTCTATGTGGAGATGTGCTTCTCCACGAGGGAATTCTTTGGCAGGCTGAAAAACCACCTTCAACCCCTTGCTCGTGCTCTTTAACCAGTGATTTGGGGGAGCCGGTCTAAGGCATCCCCCGAAGCGCCTCCCGGGATGCTGTCGTCCCTGACCAAAAGCGTGTCCCTGGAACCCGGCAGCATGCCCTGATTCACAGGGAAGGACTGGCTGGCAGCCGACGTGCTGCCCTCCCCTGCCACTCAGCCTCATTTATCTTCATTACTTGGGCTGTTTATGCAAGCACGAATTGGCCGGAGGAGCCGGGCGCCGCTGCGTGCCAAGGGAGGAAGCAGGCACCAGTGCAAGCTCTTGTGGCTGGCACCCAACTGCCTGCGTGCTCCCTAGGGAGAACAAAAGGCCAGGATGCTGCCTCCGTGGCCCAGGGCGAGGGGTGGCTCTGACTCCTCATGTGGCTGGTGCCAGGGGTGTTGGCAAGGGGACCCACTGCCTCCTGCACTGGGGTGGTTTGTCCAAGGGCATCCCGCAAGCAGAGATGCTCAGGCACCTCCAGCTCAAGTCCCTGGGAGCAGAGCTCCAAGTTCCTTCGCTCCCAAAGCTTGGGAGAGTTCTCCTTGGGTTTAGCCCTTGCTTAATCCTTTCTGTGGTCGAAGAAGGATGTTTTACGAATGGAGCAGTATCTCCTCCAGCCCCTTGTGCCTTCCCACTTTGATCCTCCTGTTCAAGCAGCTCCTAGAAACCTCCACTCACCCCATGGCCCTGCCGCAGGAGAGAGGGGCTTTCTGCCTGCCCATGGGGTTGGAGGGGGCTTAGGTCTCCCTGGGGCAGAGCCAAGGCTTGGCACCACACTGTTTTTGCCCAGAGGGCTGCTTCCTGGCCACAGGGGCAGCCTGGAGCTTGGGGTTGGAGATCAGACAAGTGCCAAGCTGCTGACAGCCAGCTGCCACTAGAAAAGAGAATATGCACGGTTTTCCAGGGCGTTTTTGACATGATTTCTGTGTTAGGAGAGGAATTTTTTATTCTTTGTACTTTCTGCTCCAGCAGATACCATTTGATGTAAAATTGCCAGCGGGAAAGCCACTTGCTGTAATTCTGAAGAAAGGAGTGAATGGGATGATCCAGGGACGGTGTCGTCTCCAAAGCTTCTCGAATCCAGCAGCGAGGAAGGAAAGTCTAGACCTGGCAGAACCCCTTTGACTCCTGCCTCGAGGTAGCCAAGTCCCCCCCGCCAGCAGCTTCCCGTGGTGGGCGGCTGTGCCAGCCTGCACCCAGTGCCAAGAGGATGTGTGAGACAGAGCACGCTTTGTGTCACGCCTGGCCTGGGCTTGCCTGCTGAGAAGAAACACAGCAGAAATATGCTGGTGTCTGCCACGCCACCTGGATGGGGATGCTCTAGCCCTTTGGGTCCAGCCAGGGCAGCTGAGACCTGGTGAGGAGTTGATGGGTCTCAGGATCGACACTGGAGGGTCCCTCCACTGTTTTGTTTTATTCCAGCTTTATGTTTCAGCACCTCTGGTCTGACAGCGGTCCTCTCCTGTCCTGTCCATACGTCATTTAGGGGAGAAGGTTGTACCCCATGATAGAATGGTTTGGGTTGGAAGGGACCTTAAAGATCACTGAGTCCCACCCCCTGCCCTGGGCAGGGACACCTCCCACCACACCAGCTTGCTCCAAGCCCCATCCAGCCTGGCCTTGAACCCCTCCAGGGATGGGGCAGCCACAGCTTCTCTGCGCAGCCTGTTCCAGTGCCTCACCATCTTCACAGCAAAGAAGTTCTCCCTGTGCTCTCATCTCCATCTCCTCTCTTTCAGTGTCAAACCCTTTCCCCTCATCCTAGGGCTCCCCTCCCTCATCCTAGGGCTCCCCTCCCTCATCCAGAGTCCCTCCCCAGCTCTTCTGTAGGGCCCCTTTAGGTACTGGAATGCCTAAACATCACAGAAGTGGGGAAGCAGGAGGTGACAGCAGTGCCTGGGATGGCTGCAGATTTGACCAGCGTGCCTAGATGCCTTCAGGGTACTTTGCTTCTGGCTCCTTCCAAAGCCATGGAGGTTGCCCACTCATGACAAGATCCCCCTCAGAGTCACCCAGGGACACTGGCTTTTCTTACGCCTTTTATTTTCAGGTGATGGAAAACAAAAGGGCCCAAGATATTTAAAAGCAGGAAGCCAGATTCTGTAAACTGTCTAAAAATGTATCCTCCGGAGATGTGATTTTGCTCTGGCTCCAAGCCCAAAGGAACGATCAGCGCTAGTGAAAGCGGAGAGCGAGGAAGGGCTGGCAGTGGGGGAAAGCGTCCTGCTGGAGCATCCTCCCCGCATCCCACTGCCTGGGACACCCCAGACTGGATGGGCACAGAGAGACCTTGGGTCTGACCATGCTTCAGGATGAGTCTGCTGCCTCTGAGTTGGGATGGAATTACTTGAAATCATTCACCCTGCACATTTTTGGCTTAAAGCCCTGGGGAGTCAGTAAGTCATAGAATCATAGGATGGGTAGACTTGGAAGGGACCTTAAATATCAAGTTCCAACCCCCTGCCATGGGCAGGGACACCTCCCACCACACCAGCTTGCTCCAAGCCCCATCCAGCCTGGCCTTGAATCCCTCCAGGGGTGAGGCAGCCACAGCTTCTTGGGGCAACCTGTTCCAGTGCCTCACCACCCTCACAGCAAAGAATTTCTTCCTACTATCTAACCTAAATCTCCCCTCTTTCAATTTAAAACTGTTTCCCCTCGTCCTGTCCCTCCACTCCCTGACCAAGAATCCCTCTCCAGCTCTCCTGGAGCTCCCTTCAGATCCTGGAAGTTCTGCAGGAGGGAACAAAATTCACAGGAGAGAAACAACCCATGGATTTACAGCTGCTGATGACACTTAGGACTCCAAAATCCCCAAGGCTGGGGCAGTCCAGGGCTTTTGTGGCAGGAGTCCCCACTTTCTAGCCTTGCCTTACTTGAAACCTTTCACAGACCAGCTCTATTGCTGCTGCTGGTGCCCTCTTGTCCTGCTGTTGGTATCTGGGAGTTGCAGGAATGATGAGCCCTGCTGGTTTATTTCCCAAATGTTGGTTCCTTGAGAGTGACACATCATCGATGAAACCAAAACCTTGGCTCATGGTGTGCAGTTGGCTTTCTGCGACTCATCTGTAGGCGCCTCATCTGCACCCCAAGCCTGCCTCACCCGCACGCCGGCAGCCTCTGGGTGATTTATAACATCTGCAATGCAAACAGCTCATAAAAAAAAAGAAGTATTATTCCACGATTGATCTCTGCCAGCTATTTGCTAACTCCCGTTGGACTCGAAGCCATCTGATGGGCTGCTGGTCTGTCTTTGGAGGTGTGCTGAGATCAGCAACGTGCAGGCTGTTGGCCAAGAAGGGCATCTCCAAGAGCAAAGATGTTGCTGAAGAGGCAGGAGAAGCGGGATTTGGGAATGTTCGTTCTTTAAAGCACAAGTGATGTAACTTCTAGGCAAACCATCCTCATCTCCCATGACCTCGGGGCGAATACCCGTTACTGAGGTGGCTGCCAGGAGCGAGGCAAAGCCTGTCATCACTGCTTCGGACAAAGAACAGATCCCAGAGAGCATAGGCTGAGCAGCCAGGAAGCCCAGACAAGTGCTCTCCTGAGGCAGGCACTCACAGACATCCTCTCCCTTGCGACTGGATTCTTTCTGCCTTCCTCATCCTATTTAATTCCCCCCCAAAAAGTCCTGGGAAAAAGTAATAACTCTCATTCACCGGCTGCTGGAGTAGGAAAACCAAAGAGCTCCGGGAATCCAAGGGAAGGGTGCAAAGGCATCGGGAGCCTGGCTCACCACATACTCTGGAGAGGGGTGGTGGGTGAGCTTGTGTCCCGTAGGGCAGTGATATGTGAGTAGACTTTAGGAGGACAGGCTGGAGAGTGACCTTCTTCAGCATCCCACCTCTTCTGGGCCTGAGCAGTGCCATGGGACAAGGGGGTGATGCTGGAAGGAGAACAGGTCTTCTAAGTGGCAGAAGTAATTTGCAATTAGCAGTGGAGAAACACTTAAAAAAATCTGGGAATCCTGGGGAGGAAGAAGAAGAGAGAGGACTGAAGAGGTGGGCTTTGCACCCCCCAGTAATAGCAATTATTAGCCCAGCCACAAACCCTGGGGATAGTCCATCTCCAGGCAGGACAGGGCAGCAGATCATAGAATCATAGAATGGTCAGAGTTGGAAGGGACCTTAAAGATCATCCAGTTCCAACCCCCCTGCCATGGGCAGGGACACCTCTCCCTAGAGCAGGTTGCTCCAAGCCCCATCCAGCCTGGCCTTAAACACTTCCAGGGATGGGGCATCAACAACTTCCCTGGGCAACCTGTTCCAGTGCCTCACCACCCTCACAGCAAAGAACTTCTTCCTAAGATCTCATCTGAATCTCCCCTCTTCCAATTTAAAACCGTTACCCCTTGTCCTATCATGGTAAAATGCTCTAGGACAGGAAGGCTTGGGTGACACTTGCAGCCTGGCAAAGGAAATAAATCCCTTTTGGTTTTGACCTGTGTAACCCCAGCTCATGTGACATCTGGGGCTGGTCCAAACATGCCCAGATAAACATCCAGGAGCCACGGCTGAGGCTGCTGGAGATCCTGGCTCTGCCGGGGAAGCCGATGCTCTTCCTCCGCACACGTTGGCACGTGGATGTCGTGATGCTGCACCATCCACCCCTGCCATCCACATGCTCCTAACTTTTATAAACCCACTGAAAACGACAGATTTTTTTTTTTTACCTAGAGAGGCAAGAACAGGAATTGACTAGGATGAGGATGTGTGTAGCAGCAGTATAAAACCTCCCAATACAGCTGCTTTGCAACAGGAACTCCTTAAATGCTTATCAAAACACCTGAGTTTAGAAATTAAATTCCTTATTTACTAGCTTTATTCTCACCTGCTGAGTTTTTGAAGGGATGAATTGACTTTGGGATTTCTTTTTTTCCCCTAGAACTTCAGAGAAACTGCTTTTCCAAATCAAGGCTGGTTATTATTTTTTTTCTTTTTCCAACATTTTTTCAGCCACAGTTTTTGCACAGGAATTTTTTTTTCCCTTGCTGCTGTCTTCGGCAGTCATGTACTGGGCTTACTCAAAAACCTGGGTCTTATTTGAAAGAGCTCAGATGGGAACCCTTTCTGAGAATCAACCTAATCCTTACAGGCTTTTCTTTGATTTCTCAGGAGTGACGCCAAGTCAGCTTGCTGCAGGGAAGGAAGAAAACTCAGGATGAGTTTGTGTCTCTGGGCTTTTTATTTTTTAGCCTGTTCGTAGTTGGTGGCTCCAGGTACTGCACACACTCAAAAAGGTGAGCTAGAAGCATGACCAGCAGGTCGTGGGAGGTGAGACCCCACCTGGAGCACTGTGCCCAGTTCTGGAGTCCTCAACACAGAAAGGACATGGACCTGTTGGAACAGGTCCAGTGCAGGGCTACCAAGATGATCCGAGGGGTGCAGCACCTCTGCTGTGAGGACAGGCTGAGAGAGCTGGGGCTGTTCAGCCTGGAGAAGAGAAGGCTCCAGCGAGACCTTGGAGCCCCCTCCAGGATCTGAAGGGAGCTCCAGGAGAGCTGGGGAGAGACTCTTGGTCAGGGATTGGAGGGACAGGACAAGGGGGAATGGTTTTAAATTGGAAGAGAGGAGATTTAGATTGGATATCAGAAGGAACTTCTTTGCTGTGAAGATGGTGAGGCACTGGAACAGGCTGCCCAGAGAAGCTGTGGCTGCCCCATCCCTGGAGGGGTTCAAGGCCAGGCTGGATGGGGTTTGGAGCAACCTGGTGTGGTGGGAGGTGTCCCTGCCCAGGGCAGGGGGGTTGGAACTGGATGATCTTTAAGGTCCCTTCCAACTCTGACCATTCTATGATTCTATGTCCCTGCCCCAAATGCTTGATTCCCTATAAACATGTTTGGTTTCTATAGGTAGCAAGTAGCAACCACTGGTGTGGTGTCCCTACCAGCCTGTACAAACCATTAATTACTGGGATGGAGCTAGCGGGCTGCTAATTTGCAAGGAGAAGGTGCAGAGTAGCTGTACCCTTCCCCTTGACAGTGTGTGTAAACACCACAATCCTCCCAGCTTTCCCATCCAGCAGGGAACGGGGGCCAAGTTGGTTTGAGGTGGGGACAACACTCACCCTCCTTCTCTCCTATTTTCCATTTTCCTGAACCTAGTGTCACGTTTATTTTTGTGCTCCCCAAGGTTTGTCTTGGCACGTGGGGAGCAGGGAGGCCCAGAAGCTGAGCAAAGAGATTCTTTATGTAAACGAGCGCTGATTATAATTACGCTGCTATAATTACTGCTAAGCAAATAAACAATAAAGGGCAGCAGCATCCCGGAGGCACGCGGGGCTTATGCAACCTCTGCAAAACCCCGGGAGCAGATCGTGTGCACTTCCCCTGGGGCTCCCAGAGGGAAGGACGGAATTGGAGCAAATGCTTAATTTTGCAGCATCCCAGGCCAGGCGAATGGGGGTGACGTGGGAGCAACCCAGGGAGATGGAGAACTGGGAAAGCATCTCATCTCGGTGTGTGTTTTGCATATTGAGGACACCCTTCTGCTAGGCGGGAGTCCTCCTTGGTCCCTTTCTGGGTTACCCCAGGGAGGGCAGAGCTTGATGGATACACTGCTCTTGTGTCTGCATAGAATGGTTAGAGTTGGAAGGGACCTTAAAGATCATCCAGTTCCAACACCCTGCTCTGGGCAGAGACACCTCCCACCGCACCAGGTTGCTCCAAGCCCCATCCAGCCTGGCCTTGAACCCCTCCAGGGATGGGGCAGCCACAGCTTCTCTGGGCAACCTGTTCCAGTGCCTCACCACCCTCACAGCAAAGAATTTCTTCCTAATATCTCATCTAAATCTCCCCTATTCCAATTTAAAACCATTCCCCCTTGTCCTGTCCCTCCACTCCGTGACCAAGAGTCCCTCTCCAGCTCTCCTGGAGCTCCCTTCAGATCCTGGAAGGCTGCTTTAAGGTCCCCCCAGAGCCTTCACTTCTCCAGGCTGAACAGCCCCTGGCTGATGGTGGGGGACAGGGAGGAGGTTTGTGGCTGAGCTGGGGAGGGCTGGGAGCCCCATGAGCTGCTGGAGGGGGATGTGACCCCAGGGAGGATAGAGCTTGGTGGATGTGCTGCTCTTCTGTCTTCCTAAACCCGATTCTTCCCAGCCAGGCAGGGATAACGCTGTGCTGGAAGCCAAGAGAGAGGCTGGAGCGAAGCTGGGGAATGCTGGCTGCGGTGGGACGGCTCGGGTGCAGGTACTGCCACAGGGAGCACGCCGTCGGTGGGGTAACACGCAGAGGAACCCGTGGAGGGATAAGAGCCCTTGTACAGCGTTCATATCTCACGTGGCCTTACCCCAAAGCAGCTGAGATTTTGCATAGCAAAGCTGTTTCTATCGCCCTGATGGCTGTGAGGCCTCCTCCAGGTTTATACGTAGCCTGTTTATCCCAGAGCAAATGTTCTTCTTCAGCCTGAATTCATAGAATCATAGAATCACAGAGTGGTCAGAGTTGGAAGGGACCTTAAAGATCATCAAGTTCCAACCCCCCTGCCATGGGCTCTTCCTAGAGCAGGTTGCTCCAAGCCCCATCCAGCCTGGCCTTAAACACTTCCAGGGATGGGGCATCAACAACTTCCCTGGGCAACCTGTTCCAGTGCCTCACCACCCTCACAGCAAAGAACTTCTTCCTAATATCCCATCTAAATCTCCCCTCTTCCAATTTAAAACCATTCCCCCTCGTCCTGTCACTAGACTTCCTGACCAAGAGTCCCTCCCCAGCTCTCCTGGAGCTCTCTTCAGATCCTGGAAGGCTGCTCCAAGGTCTCCCCGGAGCCTTCTCTTCTCCAGGCTGAACAGTCCCAGCTCCCTCAGCCTGTCCTTATAGGAGAATTGCCCCCCCCTGCATATCTGCCGTCTCCCCTGCCTGCAGAGGTGCTCACAGAGCTCCATCCTACCACCTCGCTTCTTGGCTTCCGAACTTGAAAAGGTTTCCGAGCTTCAAATGTTTCCCAGCTTGAAAAGCCCTCCTTCCCTCATCCTTCCCTGCACGGCGGACATTCAATTTCTTTTGATTCCCAGCTCCTCTTCATCCCTCCCGCTTTTCCTTTATTTTTCTTGAGCACGAGTGGCCACAATTGTTCCCACTGCACCTTCCCCCAGACTCCATCCAACCTCTCCTCCTGCTTTTTTTTTTTTCTTTCCTGAGCAGGTCTGTACCTGCCTGCAACCCTGCCCACGATCCTGCCTGCCTGCCATCTGCTTCCATCGGCATGCAGGGCCAGCAGCTGGAGCGGGGAAGCCGCCTGCCCCGTGGAAGAGCAGGGTGCGAGCACAAATCCCTGCCCGTGGCGTGTCAGGGGAGCTGGGAACATCCAGCTTGGCCCCGAGTCAGAGTCCAGTGCTCGGAGCTGCCACTGCATCTCAGTTCAGCTGCTGCTGTGATTGCTTCCAGCCTTCACATAACATTTCGGATGCAGCTGTTTGGAGGGAAAAGAGTGGTTTGGGGTTTTGTTGTTGTTGTTGTTTGTTTTTCACAGTGCTGTGAATGAGCCACATGGTGATTACAAGGCAGTGAGTTGTGGGTACTGGAATTAGCTGGGGCGTTTGTAGCCTGGCGGGCTGCTCGCTGGCTGCAGCCACAGCCTTTCGCTTCTGCTCTGCTTTGTTTCACGGGGGCTTCTGTAATAAAATCTGACTTGGAGTGCCAGCAAATCATCTGCTGCTTCCCGAAGGTCTGTGAGGGCATTAACTCCCTGTTTTACCCTCTGCAAAACCGCTGCCCTCCTCCCGGATGGTTTCAGGGTGGAGGGTTTGTAGCTGCTGGAGTTCTGATTCTTGCTCCAGAGCCCCGGGGAGACACTGGGGCAGGAGGAGGTTTGAACCCCGGGAGGGGAAAAGGGGAAAAGCATCAACAGGGAGAAGACATCTCCCTCCATCCTCTCTCTGTCAGCTTTTCTGCGCTGCTGAGACTCTCTGCTTCTCTCCAGGGTCCCCCCAACTTTGCTGCCGAGGAGCCGCCTCTGAGTGACAACGGTGAGCGGATTAATTAATCTGCCTGTCAGTCCTTGGCAGCAAGAAGCTCTGCTGTGCCAGCTCTAATTAAACCCAACAAAACCTGCCTTTATCTCCAAACCTTGCCGCAGGCTGGGATAAGGCAGAAGGCCACCGGGAGCTCAACTTGGGCAGCTTCATTGCACCTAAAAGCCTGGCAGCCACCCCTACCCCTGGCGAGAGGGGCTCGGAGGGGTGGGCTGGGGGACATTTATCCATGGTGGCTCTGCCACCGGGTTGGGAAAGGCAACAGTGTGAGCTGGGGGGCTCTAGCCCCTCCAATGACACCAGAATTTATACCTCACAGGGTCTCTCAGCCCTCTGACAAATCTGATGCTGAATTTCTTACCCAGGGTGGGAAGGACAGGAGTTTTTTCACTTTAGCTTCTAATCCTTCTAGCCTTCTAGTGATGCCCAGACCCTCGGGTGGGCTCTGGGCATCACTGGTCTCAGGACCCACTTGTGCTCTGTCTGAAGGGTCCTGGGTGAAGCCTGTTGATGCTCTAAATGTCTGGCAAGGAAGAGTTAAATCGAAAACAGATGTAAAAATATGCAGAGAGGAGAAAACCTGCTGGGAGGGCACATGCCATGTGGGGTGTAGCTGCTCAGAGCCTAGTGCCTGTGACGGGGGGTGACCCCCAGCCCCAGAACTGCCCAGGTTTGGGGTGACCCTGCCTGTCTGTGCCCTGGACCCCCAGCCCCAGTTTCCCTGCAGCATGGTCTCTGGGCTGTGGGGAGTTGCTCACCTTGCATTTCTCTTTCTCCTGGCAGAGGACGACTGATCTTGCTTAGCTGAGGAAGACTGATAAGAGCATTATCTGGAGGTATGGCCAGGATGAAGCGGTTGTTTGCAAGGCAGTAGCCTTCTCCCTGCTCCCTAACGGAGGGGAAAGGCAAGGCTAAGCCAGGGTGGGTGTTAGACAAATCCACGTACACATGGGCCTTCAGCCAGTGTTTTACCTCGGGTGAGCATCGTTCACAGCACATGCTGGTGGACCTGTCCTTCTGGGTTTTTTTTCCTACCTCATGTAGTTTGGGGAACTTTAATTGCTCTATGATTAAGTGACTTTTAATTTCCCTCTTGTCAAACATAATCCCATTCGCTCCTTCTTCTTTTCCTTTATTTCTTTTTCTTTCTCCCTCCTGGAAATTAAATTAACATTCCATCTAATTACTCAGCCACTTCTCTAATTGCCAAGGGGACTGTGGTTGTTGTGCTCACTTAATTAATTGGGACTGGTGATGTTTAATGCAGAAGAGGATTTATTGGCTGCGGAGCTGGTGTGCAGGGCTCATCTGGCAGGAGCAGCGCGCTCCGTGGAGAGGGAGGTAGATGCCAGCCCAGAGGGGCAGGAAAGGCTGGATCTGAAATATCTTTTTTTTTTTTTAGGTATAAAAATGGAGCAAATCACTTTCCTGACTGTTTCAGTTGCCTTTCTGGCTGCATCCTTTTTGATTGAAGCGTGTATTTTAAAATGCACCATGTCCAGAGTAGTTTGCCCTTTGAAGGTGACCCTTGGGATGCTCCTCTGTCCCTGCTAGAGCACCAGCCATCCCCCAGGGCTGCTGACCATCTCCTGGCAGTGAGTGGTGATGGCTAAAAGCCGAGGAGCAGGGGCAGGACGGACACTTGCCAGTGTGCCAGGGGTGGGGAAGGAGGGCTTGGCCTCACACTGGAGTTCTTGGACCCCGGGGGAAGACTCTGCTGGGAACAGAGGCACATTCAGGAAGGGAGATAACAGGCTCCTGCTGCGTTTGTCCTGGGGGCGGGTTGCTTTGGCAGGGGTTTGTGCTGGGGCAGGGAGGGGCTTTAAGTAAATCCATTGTATTTTACATTGGTGTGTCTCTGGGCGAAGGGCAGGAGGGGTCTCAGCGCTGCATTGATGCTTCAGGCTCTTTTAAATGTCTGCAGCTCAGCTGCTGGGTACCTGCTGCCAGCACTGCCCTTGTCTCAGGGCTGACCCCCACCCCTGCTCTGTGCGTGGCAGCCAGGATCTGGCTGAGTTCAGCTCAAAGGCTGGCTTATTCCTCCACCCTGATGAACAAAGTCCTTCTCCCTGACTGCTTTGTGCCTCTTTGGGGCAAAACCTGCCTCTGTGTGTGCAGAGCAAGGCTCTGCTCTAAGCCGATGCTTCCGTATGTCACCGTAATATCAATACTTAAAAAAACTTCCCCAGGCCAGCCAGCTGGTCTGAAGGTTTCATTTGCAGACCTGCCAGGCATCTGTAAATTCCATGCATTTCCCCCATTTCCATGGCGGGGGATTTTATAAGAGGCAGAACAGCTTTGAAGTGAGCCCCCTCTGCCCCAGCAGCTCTCCCAGCATCGGCAGCAGGGTCTGAAGCTGGAATCGCCCAGCAGGTCCGTAATGCAGGATGGCAGCACACTGAGACCAGCCACAAGCCTTTTAAAGGATTATATCCCGCTGGAATGTGGAGGAGAGGGGGGAGTGAGCAGCACTCCCTGGCCTGACCCTTCCAGGCACAGCCAGCAGCACCCGGGGGCAGGTGAGTCCTTCAGTCCCTGCTGTGCCAGGAGGGATTAAACCCATTCTCCAACCCTTTCTCTCAGTGCTGGAGCAGGGGATGTGGCTGGGAGAGGGGCTGTGGCCTGATGAGCTGTAGGGCCGAGCCACCAGGGTCTCCACAAGGCTCTGGCAGGAAGGATACAGAGGGATGTTGGACATCTCTGGACCTGCAGCTCCCAAAGTGAGCTCCCCAAACTCCCTGTGTCACTTTGCTGCCAGGCTGAGGGTGTTATGGAGGTGTCTGCCTGAACGAGGGACATGGCCCAGGTGCTTGGCAGAAGCAATTTGGTGGCAGAAGCATTGGTGGAGGGGGGCAGCCTTTGGTCTGTGCCATGGCAGGAGCTGAAGGTTGGAGCATGTTTCTCTGCTGTTCTGACCTGTGTGAAATAGCCCTGCGCAGCGTCTGCTCCAGAGTGAGCTCTGTCCCACCACAGCCACACACAGGCACTGTGGCTGCTGGTCACTGTCCCCAGGGAATGGGTCCCCTCCCCAGTCTTTGATTCACAAAAAATACGTGACTTTCCTAGAAAGAGCCTGCCCATCTCTCTCCATGACTGTCTAAATGGCTGCAGCTCCCAGCTTGGGTAGCAAAACGCAACAGCTTTGGGATGAGATTTCTCTGCAAGGAGATAAGGATCCTGGAGCAGCTTTCCGTAAAGGATCCCTCCTCTCCGGAGTTTGTCTCACAGCCGGTGACCGGGCTGTCTGATCAGGACCTGGGTTATTTCTGTGCAGACTGGAGGAAGCAGAACCCAAACCACATCCCTGGCCAACTCAGCTGCCTCAGGTGAGGCTCAGGCTGGAGGCTGCTCTCTGGGATGTTTCCCCTTAGACTGGAGAGAGCGATGCTCCTGTGGTCCCTCCAATCCTGTGGTCCTCCTTGGAGGGCACGTGTCGTGGAGATTAAGCTATTGTGTTCGACAGCCTTGAGGGCATTAGATAAATCCTCCTGCGAAAGCAGCCCCTCCTCGGCTTTCCCTGAGCAGAGCCAGGACAATGTCCTTACGCTGCTCCCTGCACCACCGGCGCTGATCCTGTTCCAGCCCACATTCTGCTTCATGGTGGTCAAGGGGCAGCCCACAAGCCCATGGCTACAAAAGGGTCTACAAGGCTGTTGAATGTCCCTGGGGCTGTTCAGCCTGGAGAAGTGAAGGCTCTGGGGGGACCTTAAAGCAGCCTTCCAGGATCTGAAGGGAGCTCCAGGAGAGCTGGAGAGGGACTCTTGGTCAAGGAGTAGAGGGACAGGACAAGGGGGAATGGTTTTAAATTGGAAGAGGGGAGATTTAGATGAGATATTAGGAAGAAGTTCTTTGCTGTGAGGGTGGTGAGGCACTGGAACAGGTTGCCCAGGGAAGCTGTGGCTGCCCCATCCCTGGAGGGGTTCAAGGCCAGGCTGGATGGGGCTTGGAGCAACCAAGTGTGGTGGGAGGTGTCCCTGCCCAGGGCAGGGGGGTTGGAACTGGATGATCTTTAAGGTCCCTTCCAACTCTAACCATTCTATGATTCTATCCCAAAGGGCTGTCCTGCTGGGAGCAGAGGGTGCTGTCGTCTGATGGGGTGTTACTGAAAGCTGTTCTTCTCCCCCGAACATGCCTGTAGGTCACAGACTCATCCTCTCTCCCTCTGCTTTGCTGTGGTTCCAGCACCAGGGATGAAGCTGGAAGACAAGATCCTGAGGATCCCTGTGGGTGGCTGGGGGTGAGAACAAGGACCATTCCTGGTGGGCGGTCCTCCAGCAAGGATGCCATTTCTTGTGGCACCGTCAGAGCTCAGCTCCCTGTCAGTGTGTCGGCAGCTGAACCTCTGAGCATCCCTGCTCTGCCAAGGCGGGCGATGGTACAAGTTTGTGGTACCCAGTACCCTGAGGTGTGCCAGCTGATCAGGGCAGCTTCTTGGCTACCAGCAGTCAGGGATGTCCAGCTGCCAGCAGTTATTTTGGAAGAGACCTCAGGAAGACAGGCTCTGCTGTGTGTCCCAAGGATCACACTCCATCTGCCTCAGCCTTCATCCCCTTCCCTTCTCAGCCAAATACTGCTCCAAGAACGAGCATCACTTCCCTCTGAGAAAATGAAGGCAATTTGACTGCAGGGCTTAAATCCGGTCTAAACTGTACTAGGATCTGACTGCTGATGGGGAACATCTGGTCTGTGACCTTCGCGCCCAAGGAGGTGTGAAAGAGCTCTTTGGAGATAGCTCTGCTGGATGCTTTACGGTGGCTTGTTATTGCTCCAGAGTGGAGCCCTGGGCAAGGTTCCCCAGCGCTTCAGGGATCACCAGGGGCTGCCCCTGTGGCTCAGCAGTGGTCGAGAGGGTCCAAGTTCAGGTGCAGGTGGGAGAAATGCAGGTTCTTTTCTTGCTTCACTTCTCAACAACCTTGCTCAGCCCCTGAGGAGAGGGCCACATGGCCTGTGTCCCCTAGTATTGGGGATGTTGGTGGCCAGCTGGCTGAACGAGAGCCAACAGTGTGCCCAGGGGGCCAAGAAGGCCACCAGCATCCTGGCCTGGATCAGGATGTCCTGGGCACTGGTGAGGCCTCCCCTTGAGTGCTGTGTTCAGTTCTGGGCCCCTCACTACAAGAAGGACATCGAGGGGCTGGAGCGTGTCCAGAGGAGAGCCACCAAGCTGCTGAGGGGTCTGGAGAACAAGTCCTGTGAGGAGAGGCTGAGGGAACTGGGCATGTTGAGTTTGGAGAAGAGGAGGCTGAGGACAGACTCCTTGCCCTCTACAGCTCCCTGAAGGGAGGGTGCAGAGAGGTGGGTGGTGGCCTCTTCTCCCAAGGGAATGATGACAGGAGCAGAGAAAATGGTCTGAAGTTGGGTCAGGGCAGGTTCAGACTAGATATTGGGAAGAATGACTTGACTGACAGAGTGGTCAGGCACTGGGACAGCCTGCCCAGGGAGATGGTGGAGTCACCATCCCTGGAGTTAAGGAACGTGTAGATGTGGCACTTCAGGGCATGCTCTAGTGGCTGAGATTGCTGGGTTGGGTTGGATGATTTGGTTTGTGGGGTTTGTTGCCTTTTTTGTTTGTTTGGGGGTTTTTATTTGGTTGTTTGGGTTTGGGGTTTTTTTGGTGTTTTTGTTTTTTATATGGTTGGACTCAGTGATCTTCAAGGTCTCTTCCAACCATGAAGGAGGACTGGGTTTGTTACAGCTTGAACTTCCAATCTGTTAATAATCCAACCTCTTGCTCGAAGGAGGAGGTGGATATGGAAGGAGGCAAAGCGGCTGCTCTTCTGCTGCACAGCATGTGCCCAGGGCTCAGCCCGTGCGAGAGGAAGAGGGGCTCATAAAAATATGATTAGATTTACCCTGCTTCATTTCAGACCAGAGCAGGCTCGTAATTCACAGTGACAAGAGGAGGGTTCACCAGGCGGAGACCCCACCGATACACATTTCAGTAACCACTTTCAATTAGGAATTTCTTGGCGGGTTCCCAACTTTGTGTCAAACTCTTCTGGGCTGCCTTTTGGCCGGGTCAGCTTCATCTGTGTAATTGAGTCCCTGCTGAGCAGCCAGACGGGAGGGCTTTGCCTTTGCTCTCGCAGGGAAGGTGGAGGGAAAGACTGTCCCCGACAGCCTGTGAAGGAGGAGCGTTTCACACCCAGGGTAGAATGCCTTCTAGCTGAATTTTTCCACTTAAAAAAAAAAAAAAAAAGGAAAAGAAAAGAAGGTTTTTTTGGAAAGTACTGGATTTTGGTTTTAAAAAAAATAGTTTTTCAAGATGCATGCCAAAGAAAAAGAAAAGAAGATACGATGAATCCAAGGTGTCTTTCTCCCACCTCTCCAGGCTGGTATCCAGGATCCAGCCATCCTTAGGCTGGTGCAGACCCATGGGGTGAGATGGCTCCAGTGCCCCCAGCTCTCGCTCCCCGTGGGCAGGGATGTGGCACTCTCACTCTCAGCTCCACTTCAGCATCCGCTGAAAAATTTTAAAGCCGGTTTTATGGCAGGCAGATCTGGCCTGAAAATCTTTCTCCCTTCCCTCCCCGGAGATTTCAATGAGAAAGTCATTATTTGGTGGATTTTTGTTGACGCTCTGTGTAGGAGTTGCCATGGCTCTCACCCGGCACACCTCTCCTGGCCGGGAAGTCAGGGACTGGGATGGGGAAGGCTCAAGGCACGGCTGCTGCCATCGCTGGCCAGGGCCAGGCAGGGACATGGGGACACGGCTCTGTCCCCCAGGACCCTACCAGGGGGCAGGCACCTCCGCAGCCGTGGCCGGTCCACTCCACCGTGGGCAAAATCAGTGCCCCCACACTCCTGTTTCAGCCCTCTCTTGCTGTGATAAGTTTTGCCATTTCCCGTGCTGCTTTGCACCATTTTGCTACAAGTCCTACAGAGCTTTATTATTATCTTTTTTCCCATAGCTTTTCCCAGACGGGATTCGGGGTATCCTGAGCACGCTGAAGTGTCACGGACCATTAGGATAGGGGAAAGATGTCCCAGTGGGCCAGGTTCACAGCTCCGGGCTGCCGAGCAGAGCAGAGTGAATTATGAGCAGGCTCGGAGCCGGGCTGCACACCCTGGTGAGGATGGGATTGCAGCTGGTGAGGAAGCGCAGGGGATGCAGAGGTGCTGGGACCCCCATCTCTGGTTGGGGTCCTGTCCCTGGGGACCATCTCTGCCGAGCCAAGGTGGCTGTTTGCTGCACTCAGAGGGGCTGTTCTCCTACAGAACTACAGGATTTGGTGCCCATGGGTTCAGGCCCTAAACTCCCCTCTGCCCCTGGCACCGCTCAGCACCCTCCTTAATTAATTTTGCAGACTCCACAGCCGTTTTTGATGAAAAACATCCCACGAAAAGCCAGTGAACAGTCAACAAGCAGTACTGCGGCCTCTTTTAATGATATTTTCTTTGTGGTTTTGGTTTGGAATATCTTTCTCATAAATGAAGAATGAAACCTCCTCTTGGGCAGAACTGCTTTGACTTTATCCCTTCGTTTTCTTGCCATCCTAAATGCTCCTGGGGCTCAATAGGAGTTTTAAACCGGCTGTAGCAGGGTCAGGATGCTGACCTTTATCTGTTGCCCTCCTGCCATCTTCTGCACCATCCTTGCACTGGTGCATCCGCATCTTCAGTTCCATTGGCACGTGATGCTTGGGTTTTACAAGAAGCCAACGCCTGGCTCGTCTCATGGCTGTTTGCAGCAAGGATGGAGCAACCACTGCTGCAAGTAAGAAGAATTTGTCCCATCTCGAGCTGGGACATGGCATTCACCTTCTCCAGAGCTTCCACCAGGTCTAATCTTGCAATCGCATCCTCTGGGAAGGGTGGTTTATCCAGCACGATATATAGGAGTCAGCCCCAGGCACGCTCCTTCCTTGGACCATTCCAGCTCCTTCCAATATGGTTGTATTTTATCTGTGGAGCTCTGTAAGGATTTTGTTCCGTCATCCTGGAATTTTTATGACTCCTTGGTGTGTATATAGTGCGATTGCCCTGGAACACAGAGAAATTAATCATCGTTCCTTTGTTAGTTTTCAGGATTTTTTAATGCCTATGTTTTTGTTCATCTGTCATGTCCAAATGTGGGGTCCACGGGCTATTTGACATTTAAAATGACTTAATTGCTTAGATTTTCCCCCTCCGTGTTTATGGACACTTGTTCATATTCGATTTTGTGTGACATTATGTACCATGTATTTTCTGGCTGGTTCCAATTTTTCATTCCATCCCAGTGGTTCCCAACACCTCCTCTTGCAATAGATCATGTTCCAACCCTTCTGCCCTGGGCAGGGACACCTCCCACCAGACCAGCTAGCTCCAAGCCCCCTCCAATCTGGCCTTGAACCCCTCCAGGGATGGGGCAGCCACAGCTTCTCTGGCCTTCTCAGGATCCTTCTCCTGGCCTCCTTCATCACCATCATCTGAGTAGCTGGTCCTAGTGATCATAGAATCATAGAATGGTTTGGGTTGGAAGGGATCTTAAAGATCATCGGGTTCCACCCCTCCGTGCCCTGGGCAGGGACACCTCCCACCAGACCAGCTAGCTCCAAGCCCCCTCCAATCTGGCCTTGAACCCCTCCAGGGATGGGGCAGCCACAGCTTCTCTGGGCAACCTGTTCCAGTGTCTCACCACCCTCACAGCCAAGAAGTTCTTCCCCAGATCTCATCTCCACCTCCCCTCTTTCAGTCTGAAGCTGTTACCCAAAATCCTGGCCCATCCCTGTGTGATGCACAGGTGGGGCATCCTTTTGAGGTACCCAGATGTGCATTCTGCTCAGGCTCCTTTTTGCGGTTGGAACCAGGAAACACTGGAATAGGAAAGGGAAATCTCCAGGCTCTGCTGGCAGCTCGCTCTCAGGCAGCGGGACATCAGCCTGGGGCTGCTTTAAACCCTGGTGGATCAAGGGCAGCTTGACTGATGAAGAGGAGGTAGCCAAGCCAAATACAAACAGCTCCCAAACTTCTTCCATGAGCCAGAGGCTCCCCGTTTCGCTCCAGATTTCACTGCCTTGTGGTTTTAGGCAGAAGGTGCCGGTACCAGCTCTCCCAGACCCAGCAGGGTGAGGTGTGGGGACAGGCTGCAGGGACAACGGGCCAGAATGACATTTGGGCTCTTAGCAGAGACTGCAGGACGGATGGAAACTCCGTATCACTAATCTCATTGCACACGTCATTAGGAAAACGTTAATTTAAAGATGCAAATCGTGCCAGGCCGCGCTTCCTGCACCATCACCCGCTTTCGCTGTGGCTCTAATGGCTTCGACGCTTTCCTGGGCACGTTTGCTCCTGTTCCATCGAGGCTGTTTTGCATTAAATTGTTTGTTTAGCAGCTACTGGGGTTTTGGCAGGGTGGCTGTCGCCTTCTGCGGGTTGCGCAGCAGGAGGGTGTCATGCAATGCGGCTTTGCAGCACAGCCAGGCATGCCAAGGTGAAGCCTCCTCCTCTAAAAAAGCTACAGCTGCTCTTCCCACTGATCCCACCATCTCGCAGCACCCTGGTGGGCTCAGGCCAGGTGGTCTTTGTGGCAGGGGCACCTCTGTGGGTCCTGATGGGGCTCATGGGGACCTGGGGAAACCATGGGTCAGGCTCTGTAAAGCACTCCTGGAAAGTGCTCCCAATGGGGCAAGGTCACCCAGATCCCAGACCCCCAGTGAAACCCTCCAGCCCCCATGTGTGTGCTAAAGAAAACAATCCCAGGGTATTAATGCTTGCAAAAACAAACACTGGGAAGCCAGGAGAAGGAATGAGCCAGCCACTACGAGAGTGCTGAACCTCTCCTCTCCAGACCTCCAGTCCCTTTGTTTTCTATGGTCATTGCCTCCCTGAGCACCCTGTGCCAAGAGCAGCCCCCGCTTCAGGTCTTCAGCTGTGCCCTGGCAACTCTGTCAACAGCATCATTTTAATTCGTAGGGGCATCTACACTCCTCCTGAAGCCAGATTTACCTATTTTTCATGGTCTTTTCAGCATCTCCAGTGCTCACATTGCAATGCAACATCCTGATTTCTACCAAGGCAAAGCTCTGCATGGATGGGAGAGAAACCACCACCAAGAGAGACATAGTGTGGCCACAGGAGATGCTGCAGGATCAGCAGCTCAATGTGCCTCCTGGGGCCTTGGAAGGATTCTCACCTCTACTTCTCAGCACTTCTTGGGTTTTTTTTATTTTGTTTTTAATTTTAGGAGGAGCCAGCAACTGGTTTTAGTTGTTTCTGAGCTCAACAAGTACAATCAGACTAACGTTGCAGCCCATGGCAGCTGGAAGGGGTTAGTCCTGGCATGCAGATCAGCATCGTGTCTCTCCATGCTGAGGGAGAGGAGATGATGGAAACGACGTGTATTCAATCTCCATGGCAGGGCAGAGCCTCACTTAGGTTGCTCAGGGCCTTTTCCTGTGGAGTTTTGGTCATCTCCAAGGTTGCCCAGCTTCTCTGGGAACTGGCCAGGAAGGTCTGATGGAGGAGAAGTTGAGTAAGGGTTGGTTAGCCCTAGATCCAGCCTGGTCCCTAAGAGACCTGGAGATGACCAGAGAGTGCCTGCCCATGGCTCTGCCTGATGATGATGATGATGAAGGACCTGCTCCCAAGGTCTAAGCAGGCAGGAGTTGGTGGCTTCAGCCCCTCCATGCAGGAACCTGCCAGGTGAAAGCCAATGCTGAGCATATCCCAAGGATGAGCCACCAGCATAAGGGTCTGGGGGGTGATGTGATGGGGAGAACTGGGACATAACCACCACCCACAGTTTGCATCTGCATGTTTAAGGGTGCTTAAAAGGTGTTTAAGGGTGTTTAAAAGGTGTTTAAGGGTGTTCAGGTACATTTAAGAGGATCATAGAATGGTTAGAGTTGGAAGGGACCTTCAAGAAAAGAGCTCACCCTCCACCCTGCAACTAGACCGGACCAGGAGATGTTCTGCCAGCAGAGGTGCCCCAAAGCTGCCCCAAGGTGGCATGGCTGGAGGGGACCCGTGGCCTCCCTGCCTGTCACCCTGTGGTGCCCCTGAGTGCCACCGCTCAGGCTTTGCCGCTGAAGAGGAGTCATTGCATGTGGTGAGTTGTGAGTGTTCTCTCTGCTCAGCAGGCTGCAGCAGGGATAAGCCACCGTGCTGCCATGTGCCTGCTCTGTGTCCTGCTGGGCCACCCCTGGCACTGATGCCATCGGGCAGCACCCAGAGCCAGGGGGATGAAGGCCTTTGTGGGTCAGTGTCCCCCCAGCTCTGCACCGGAGGGGTGGGGGGAAGGCCTGAAAATGCCTTTGAGCCCCACAGTCCTGCAAGAGGGGTCCTGGAGAGGCACAGCTGGATGAAAGCAGACACATCTGGGTTGGATTCCCCACTTAGCTCCAGCCCCACAGCTGGGGCTGGGCTCCTTCCTCCCCACTCCGGGCTGCTCCGTGTCCCCTGCTGAGGCTGGAGGGCTTTTGGAGGCAGAGGTGGGCTTTCTTCCCCACTTCCCCCGCCATATGTAGAGCCACCCCTGCAACCCCACATTTCCAAGGTACTGCTTCACCTCATTTGGGGATTATTAGGGTTTTTTTTTCCCTTTTGGTTGATGCAAGCCTTGGCTTGCTGCTTGGTGTCCAGAGCATCAAGGCAGTGTGCTGTACAGGCTGGGTCCAGCCCCAAAACTGTCCCATGAGATGGGGATGGGTGTTCCTCCTGCTCAGGTCAGATCTGCCACCCCCAGCACAGCACCCTCCATCCCCAGCAATTTGTTTTGCCTTTAATCTGTCCCCAAACCCAGGCAAGTGTCCCCTTGTTGGTCCAAGCTGCCTCCCGACCCTCTGGGCAATTTGCTTTATTCTTTTTTTTTTCCTCCTCCTGGTGCTTTTCCACGAACATCTGTATAAACAGGATTTCTCCTTCGCAGTTTTCCTATTGGAACCCTTCTATTTTGGGCTCTTTGATTGTTTGTTTGTTGGTTGGTTTGTTTGTTCTGTGCCGTTCATCATGGTTTCCAGGGAAAGCGGAAAGCTTTCCAGCCTGCAGCCAGGTGCCTGGGGTGCCCCAGCTGGGACACACGTGCCAGCCCCCACCACCCCAGCCCGGCACACGCCGCCTGCCCCGACCTGCACCCCTCTGCCTTGCACAACAGCAAACGGAAAACAGGGATCACATTTCTTCCAAAAAACCTGCCACAAAACAAACCCCGCACCGCTTCTCGGGAGCCGGAGAAAGGGAGGAGTTAAAGTGAAATATTTCTGCCCGATGGAAAGAAATCATTAAGCCGAGCTTTGGGGTGATGTCTACCCACACCTATTGCCAGTTTCCCACATCAGAAAGATTCACCTGGCTCTAAATCTGGGGCTACGGCAGCTGCTGGTGCTTGCAAAGAGGCTACAGCAAGAGCACGGAGAGGCAGGGGCTGGCTGTATCCGCAAGCTGGTTGTTCACTCTGAAGACTAATGATGACAGCAGCAAGAACTGTCTTGTTTGCAACCAAGCCCACGTGAAGGAGTGATGATGCTTTCTGTTTCATTTTGTAAACTGAAGTGCTTTTCTGTGGTCATGCCCAAGCTGACTGCCGTTACCCTTCTGCAAGGAGCCGGGGGAGAGATAGGGATACTGAAATCAGTCCCACCAGCCCCGATGGGACTGATTGGTGATGAATGAGGCTAGGAAGTGTTTGTCCCATTGGGAGGCAGCTGATAAGTGGAAGGGATGAAGGGGGGGATGTCCCTGGCTCTTTTTGAGCATCCCTGAGGTGCACAAGTATCAGCTGTGGGTGCTGCCGTGGCCCTTCCCACCGAGGGGCTCAGTCCCCTTGAGACAGGGCCACCACGGGGCGGCCAGGACAACCCCTCTGAGCTTGGCTGGGCTGAGGGACGGCAGCACTTGGAGCGTGCAGAGACCCAGGTTTGCCTTAAATTTAAAGTTGTTTCTTGTGGGATTTAAATTCCTTGACATCGCTCTCTGTATAGCTGACCTGGATTGATTTATTTATTATTAGAAATAACTTCTCCCAACTTTGCCATATTAGAGCATCACTGCACCCGGGGCTGGGCACAGGAGCTCTGAGCTGGGATGTTTGTCACCCCAGTCCCTCACTGTCCCCAGCCCTCTTGGAGCCCTATGTGGCCAGGACAAATTGTAGGGACCCATTCCACATTTGGGTGCCAAGGCTGGGAAGGACCATCACCTCTGGGTTGCTCCAAACTCTTTCATTCTCTTCTGCAAACCAACGTCTCTCCAGAGAGAAGAAACCTTTGAGATGAGATAAAGCAATACAAGTGAAAAATAAAACACTCTCCCACAAGGAACATTAGGTTTTTAACTGATAAAGTGTAATTTAATAAGAATCTTTTGGGGAATGTGATGTACTCCTGGGATTATTTTTTTTTAGGTTTGACCAACACAAGCAGCAAAGTTTCAGTTCACCTGGATGCACCATTTTTTGACTGGGATTTCAGGCATCTCCAGCAAAGTGGGTGACTGGTCCTGAGATGCTGGGAGCTGTGGAGCTGTGCAGCTGGGCTCAGATCTGTACCCCACAGGCACAAGTTGAGGGGAGTCATGTGTGTGACATGGACAAATCCAGTCTAACAATGTTATTCCCCTGCGGAAAGGGCAAATACAGCCATTGTCTCAGGCAACTCATTCCACATGTACGTCAGCATCCGTCTCCAGGCTGCCCCATGCCCAAGTGGGGCTCCTGCCCTGCCCTCGGTGTGCCCCCCGTCTGCAAAGCTGGTGTGGGGAAAAGCCCTGAAGAAAAGCAAGAGATTCCTGTGGCCCAAAGCTGTTGACAGCCACAGTGTGGGCCCTGCTGAGACCACTGGAGAGGTGACTTGAGTGATGCCCTCGATTAACATGGAAAGGATGCGCCCTACATCTGTGGAGGTTTGGGGACTGCTATGGGGAGGGATGTGCCCTGAAATTGGGGGTTTGGGTACCACTATGGGGAGAGAGGGATGTGCCCTACATCTGGGGGGGGTGGGTTGGGGACTGCTATGGGGAGGGATGTGCCCTGAAATTGGGGGTTTGGGTACCACTATGGGGAGAGAGGGATGTGCCCTACATCTGGGGGGGGTGGGTTGGGGACTGCTATGGGGAGGGATGTGCCCTACATCTGAGGGGGTTTGGGGACTGCTATGG
>VXBW01004271.1:67947-92771 GCA_013400375.1 Thinocorus orbignyianus
CGGCTCCTTCTGTGCAAAAAGAAATTAAACATATATATATATATATATAGGGAAAAGGGCAGTGAAGATACGAGGGGTTTCCCACTGCCGGGCTGGAGGTGGGATCAGCATCACCTGCGGTTCTTGGTGGGGATGGTGGTTGAGGGATGCTGGTTGAGGGATGCAGATGGGACCTCATCCCTCGCAGGGCACTCGGGGACTGTCACCCCTCCGTCCCTCCCCCCTGACACAGCTCTTATCTGGCTCAACCTGCCCTCTCACAGGGATGCTGGGTTGATGCAGGATCTGTTCTCCAGGGATGAGAACGGGAGTTTTTAAAGGTGGGAGCTGAAGGAATCACACCAGCTCTCCCCTCCCCGAGACATGGGGAAAAGCCAGAGGTGTTCACTCTGCTCCCTGGAAAATTGGAGAATTAATCTGCAAAAGCCTTCAAAGGCCATCATGCTCCCAGGGCATTTGTGCAAAGGGGAAACTGAGGCACGCTGCGGCACAGTGACACCCCCCCGTTGGGGATTTTGGGGTGGGGGGGCAGAGTGTGCTGCGGTGCTGGCCAAACTCACAAAGAAGGAAAACCCCACAAAAAAAGGTGAAAGTGGCCAAAGCCGCTGCGTGGGAGGAGGTGATGCTTTTATGGCAACCTCCTGTTGTGTTTTTTTTTCCCCCTTGATCCCACCGAGGGGTTTTTCCTTTCTTGGGAAAAAAAAAGGAGGAGGTTTTGCCCCCGGTTTTGCACCCGTGGCAGCTCACAGATCCCAGCGGTGTCGAAACCGGCCCAGGGGAAAAGCATATCTGGGGCCTGGGCTTCGTCTTGCTGCCAAAATGTAAGCTTTTAACCCTATTTCCCCAGGCGCTGGGATTGTTCAAACAAGTCACACTAATTAGTTTCCTCCAACAAACCACCCCTTTTTGGCATCGGGTGGTGATTTAGTGCACGCAGGGGGTGGTTTGTCACTCCAGGAAGAAAATATCTATAAAAAAACCCCCAAACCCTGACGTTCAGACTTCAGGTTTTGGCATGAATGGAGGCACTTTTGGGCTGGAGAACTGGTGTTGAGTGGTGGATGAGGCTGCTGTTTGCTGACACAGCAGCACCCATGGGTGCCCAGAGCATGGTGGGTGGGGGGTGTCTTGCTTATGCTTCATTTTTTGGCTGGATTTATCCCCTTTTCCTGCAAGATTACGGTAACCGGCTTGGGTTTGGTGGGATTTCTGAAAGAGGTGTTTTCTTTTCTTTGCCCGGCAGCAAATGGCCATTTTCACGGGGATTTGGCTGCATTGGTGGGGGCTTTTTTGCTGTTTTTCTTCCCCGTCACAGCGTTGTTCTGCATCGTGCCACAAGCCACCCTCCCTGCTCCGGCCAACACACCGAGCGATAACGCTCCTCAAGCATTTTATTTTATTNTTTTAGGGGGCAGAACTGGGAGAGAGGGGGAGGTGAAGGGTTCAGGTCTCAGCTGGGTGCCCCAGACCTCCCCATGGGCACCCTGAGCTGGGCAGGATGAACGCCGCAGTGAATCCTGCTGCATTTAAACTGCTTATTATATATATATATATATTTATTTTTTTAATTTTTTTGTAATGCTGCTTTATATTCTGGCTGCATCTCTGCCTCTGCTGTGCCCCAGCGAGTGATGGAGAGAGTGGCCAAGGGTGGGAGAGGAGGGCCGCTGGTGCTGGGGGGAAAGCAACATCTTTATTTGCCCTCCCAGGGATTGACCCAGCCCAGGTTGTCCCCAAGGGGGGACACTCAGCAGGAATCTCTGTGCCACCATGCGTGGGTTCGGAGCTGCAGCAGGATTCCTCACCGCTGGGCTCCTGCCACGTATCCCCTTTTAATTAACGACGTGAAAAACCCCACGGGACACCATGCGGGGAAGGAATCAAAGGCACCGACGCTGCCTCCCAGGGCATGGATGCGTCCCATGGGGCAGACGCCGGACGGTGGGAGCAGAAATCCCATGGGATGGAGAGGAGATGGTGAGATTGGCTGGCAGCATCTCTCTAATCCAGCTCACCAGGACCCAAAAACGGGTCTGAGGGGGGCTGGTTCTGCTCTGGGGATGCCGGGAGAAGGTGAGCAGGTTGTGACCCTTGGGGTTTCCGATGTGGAGTGGTCCCAGGTGCTGCCACAGGGCACTGGGGTTTCCCATCCCAGTGATTTTTGGCTTCTGCCCATGCCAGCCAGCACGGCTCCGGGTGGCAGGGTATCCCCCACCGCGCAGGGGACGGCTCTTCAAGGTATCCCTTGGCTGGGGGACAAATTGAGATTTCTAGCCCCTCCTGGAAGAGCTCCCAAACCCTCCTCGCTGGCAGCATCTGCTTGGCTCGGGGACAGGGGAGAGGGAACAGGGCGTCTCTCCCCAGCATGGGGCTGTGGCGATGCTGGGGGGGGCTGCAGGGGGTCATGTGCCTGCTCGTTCCCAGCTCCGCAGCCCACAGGGAAGAGAAGATGCCCCTCACTGAAGGTCTCTAAGGACACAGGATGCCTGTATGGTGTGGATGAGTTGATGTACCCAGCTCTGAGCTTCCTGGCTCCTCCTGGTGCCATCTCCATGGCTTAGCCTTGGAGCTGGTTTGATTCCCCAGGGTCCGAAGCGAGGGCACTGGTGGGAATATAGATGGGGACAAGAGCGTGGCTGCTCCATCTGGTGGCATCTACCCGGGCTTGGCTCAGGAGGGCTGGAGAGCTGCATCCCATCCCTACAGCTGGCTTTGGGACGTGGCATCCTGGCTGTGGCAAAGCCGTGGCATCTTCCTTCTTCAGCCATCACCTGGAGCATGGCAGCTCCATCCTCCCCCGGCATCGCCTGCAGCAGAGCAGACCCCATCCCCTGCCAAACCCTTCAGCTGTGTTGCACGGGCTTGGTGAGGACTTATTTTTCCCATTATTTTTCTTGTGCTGGTGGGGTTGTGTGATGTGTGCTGGGTTTTGGTTGGTTTTTTTTGTGTTGATTTTTTTTTAACCCCAGCTGTTTGGAGAGATGTAAATCAAACTCACCGTAATTCAGCCCGAATGTAAATGTCATGTCAGCGTGGGAACGGCGCAGCGTGCCGATGCTTGGCGTGTTCAGCCAAGGGGCTCTCCATGCTGCCGGGAAAGCTGATGTTCCCCTCCTCTCTGCCAGCCCGGGGTGTCCACAACCAGCTCCGATGCTGCCGTTTCCTCACCGGGGCTGTGGAAGGGGCTTTGGCTGTCACCCCAAAAGGCTTTCCTGGGAGATCTGGGCTGTGGTGGGGAGCCTGGAGATGAGGATCTCGCTCGTTTGCAGTTGCCCTTTGCAGGGGGAGCTGGGGGAAGCTGGGGGCTGCGGGAAGAGCTTTGGAGTTTCTCGCATGGGGCTGGTTTTCACTTCAGCAAAGCAGAACCATGTGTCCTGCGCTTGGCTCTGGTTTTGCTTTACAGGGGAGCGGGGAGAGCTGGGGAGGGGGGGAGGCGGCACAGGCACCAGCCATGGGACACACCGTGGATGTCTCTGCTTTCAGCGTTCAAAGCGTGGGGCAGTGCTGGGGTGGGAGAGCCACTGGTGGGGACAGGGGGGTCCCACTGAGCCATGTCACCAGCCACAGGGTTGTCTGAGCTGGGATCATAGAGTCANAGATGGTGCTACTCAGTGTCCTGGGAGAAACCTCTGGAACAGAGCTGGAGATGGTGGGCATTGGCTTTCTTCCCCTCCTGCATGCACCCACTTACCATCAAAAGAGAAGGAAAATTCAAAAGTTTAACTCAGATCAGGGTTTGGGACTTGTTTCCTTTCAACACTCCCCATTTTGGGGCCAGTTTTGCCACTTTGGGGGCTGGTTTGACCCTGGGGCATTGGTCATACTGCTGCAGGCTCCAGTGCAGCACCCCACCCTGGTTTGGGGTGTCCAAACCCATTCTTTGGGGTGGGTTCAATTGCCCCACGCCCCCAAAAAATATCACCTCAGAAGCTTGTGATAAGTTTTGGGGGAAAAGCCCCCTTGGTCCCCATGGGTCCTCTCCAGGACCGTCCTCCGAGCAGGACCAGACCTTGAACCGGAGGCTGCTGCTGGAGGAACCGCTTTTCAGCAGCCCCTGGAGCCACTTCACCATGAGCCTGGATGGAAATTGTTTAATTCCTGCGGGGTGAGTCATGAAGGAGCCGGGATTTCAAAGCAGCTTGGCTCCCATGTAAGGCACTAAAATAAACAGTGCGTGGCAGGTGGAAGCTCTCTTCTGATGTCCCGTCAAGGCCTTCGTCTTTCCAAGCGGTTCGCCTTGCCAAATAAAATCCTCGGCCACTCTGTGGCCTCATCCATTCTTGCGGCGTGGCTGAGGCCGAGCGCTTGAAAATAATGAATCAATGCCCGGAAGCATGAATCGACTGAAAATTTATGACACACTTATAATATTATGTCTTTTGGGTTCCCGGCTTTCTGGGTTACGGAGCGTCAGGACTGAATGTTTTCACCTCTCCTCCTTCCCTGCTCCAGCAAGGAGGATTTAGAGTAAAAAAAAAACAAAACCAACAACAGAAAACTAAACCCAAACAAACTCTGCTTTTCCCCCTCCCTCACCTTGTGACTTCGGGAGCTGAAGCTTTAAGGAGTCGGTGGATATCAGAAGCAAATCCTAGGAGTGGGCTTGAAAAATTGGAAATGGGTTAGGAAAAAAAATAAAGAGCTATGAGAAAAAAAAAACCCTAGAATGTGAATATGAAGGAAGTCCGAGAAGCCCCAAATACTCAAATATTGGGAGAGAAGGAGATGCATCTGCGGGCAGGGATCGCTGCATTCTGATTTAGCAGGAAAAGACAGCAGAAACACCGACACTGGGGAGCTGAAGCAAAGAAAAATAGAAGTGTGGCTCAATTGATTTGACTTTTTGGTGGTTTTTTTTTGCTGAAGAGTGAGGGTAATAAAGCCTTGGAAAAGTTTATTTAGGGCCGCAGGGTGGATTTGCTGGATCCCCCTTGAAAATAAAAACGAGAGGCACGAGGAGCCTGTGGAGGATTTTGGGGAGGACCGGTAGTGGCGAGAAGAGCCAAGATCATCAACCTTTCTCCCTCCAGACTAAGTGATGGGACTTGGCTGTGCTGCTAATTGTTGTTTTTCCTTAAGATTTTGGGACATAGAGTGATTTTTTCCTCTGCCTGGAAAGCAGCAGGAGCCGGTTGCAGTGGGGACGGGAGTGGGGCAGGTGACACTGGAGGAGGATGCCGGAGGAAAGGCTTTGTGCCAGGGCAATTTTAATGCTGGGTTCCCCCAAAATGGGGCTGGTTTCAGGGCTGGCTCACAAAAAAGGGTCTTCTCCTGCAGGACTGGGCTTCCCACTTGGCAGCAGGCACGGTGTGGCTGGAGGGTTGTGATAGCATTAATGGATTATCAGGAGAATGCAGGAGAACAAGGAGCTTTCGGGCTGTTTTCCAGAAGGAAAGCTGAGCACAAACTTTGGTGGCCTTTCATCAAGCTGGGGAGGATGCTCGTGTCCCTCCCCAGATTGTAACGTGGCTGTGAGCATCCGAACCCCACCAGGACTCATCCCAAAAGTCCCCCTGGCAGCAAACCCAGGGCACGGACCCATGGATCTGGGGTGGTGGTGGCTTCAGTGGCAGAGGGTGACTCATAAAGCTGTGGTGGCTCCCATGGGCTTTGACTTCCAGAACCGAGCAGGGTACACCTCCAACTCCTGCAGTGCCCCAAAACCCCAGGTTTGCTGGGTTCCTCCATCCCCTACAGACAGAAGGGACAAAGCTGGAGCAGCCTTGTGCTCCCTAGTCCCGTGTTTTGCCCACCCACCTCTGCCTGGCAGCTAAACCCCGTCCTCACCCATGAAACATACTCTCCTTTAAATGGAATGGCTTTGAGCCAGAGGGACTGGCCACCAGTGTGGATTTAATGGGTGATTTTCCTGGTCTGGATGGCAATTGGGGTCCCCTGAGTGTCAGGGCTTGCCTCCCAGCCCTGGGGATGTGGAATATCCATCCCACCATCCTGAGCCCGGAGCTGGCAGCACCTTTGCATTGAGGAGCTGCCGTGGTAAGACCAGAGCAAAAGCCTCCGCAGTGGTCCAGGATGGAGAGACCCTGGTGTTTCCTTGCTGGAGGCTCCCTGTGCCAGCAGGAGCAAGATTTGGACACGTCAACATTTAAACTAGATATTAGGAAGAAATTTTTACGATGAGAAACACTGGACAAGGTTGCCCAGAGAAGCTGTGGGTGCTCCATCCCTGGAAACGTCCAAGGTCAGGTTGGAGGAGGCGCTGAGCAACCTGATGGAGGTGAAGACATCCCTGCTTATGGCCAGGGAGTGGACTAGATGGTCTTTAAAGGTCCTTTCCCATCCAAGCCATTTCATCATACTAGGAACACTTGCCCCACCAGATGCTGAGCAATCGCCACAGCCAGCTTGTTCCCAGCAGTCTGGCGTCATCGGCAAAAACTCAAGGTGTGGAGGTTTGTCCTGGTTCCCCTTCCCAGCGGGAGTCCAGCATCGCTCAGCACGGCCAGAGCCATCATAGGGTCTCACCCGTTTCCATCTCCTTGCAAATGCTTTGCACGCTCCTGTGCAAACCAGTGCCTCTGGGCAGCTCAGGGTGTGAGGAGCATCCCAGGGCATGGGCACAGGTCCTGGTCTGCGCCTGGGGAGGTTTTGGGGATGGGAAATATGGGACATGCCCGCTACATCTAAACTCATCGAATCCTTGGTGATTATTTGTCCTTGGAAACCAGAAAGATCAGGAGGGCACAGCTCGAGGATCCTTCCTGGTGAGTCACAGCTGTGATTCCTGGGTGTTTTTCCTTTCCCCCCACCCCATTCCTAACTTCAGCTTTCCCCGCAGGTTGTCACATGCGGTCTGTGGGCTTTTTAGAGGAGGAGAAACCAAAGGCAAAGCCTGGAATAAATTGCTTTTTTATTGTTTTGCACGTCAGAGCCGGGGTTTTAGTCTTTTGAAAGGTCACCAGCGAGCGGGTGGGGGCCAAAACTGCTGGCTGCTGAAATGGGAGGCATTTTTATGGGACGTGCAGCGAGGCTGAAACCGCCCTCCTAAAATTTTATGGGCTTGCAATGAGCCAGAGGCCCTTTCTCAGGTGGACGGATTGAGTGCCACAGCCGTGCTCTGTCCCAGCCCTTCTCTCCCTCCTGGAGGTTGAGCTATGGGTGATGGGTGATCCCATTGCTGGTTGTCCACCACCATAGTCACCTCCCAAAATGCCCAAACATGAGCTGCTTCTCTTCCCAGAGAGCCAACTGCTGCCGTCCACCCTGTCACCACCTCCAAAGCCTGTGATGTTTCCTTCACCTGAGCCTGCAAATTCTTCATGAGTCCTTCATCCATCCCACCTTCCACTACCTAGAGGGGCTACAGGAAAGATGGGGACAAACTTTTTAGCAGGGCCTGTTGCCATAGGATGAGGGTAACAGCTTCAAACTGAAAGAGCAGCGATTGAGATGATATCTGGGGAAGAACTTCTGGGCTGTGAGGGTGGCGAGACCCTGGCCCAGGTTGCCCAGAGAAGCTGTGGCTGCCCCATCCCTGGAGGGGTTCAAGGCCAGGCTGGATGGGGCTTGGAGCAAGCTGGTGTGGTGGGAGGCGTCCCTGCCCAGGGCAGGGGTGGCACTGAGTGGGCTTTAAGGTCCCTTCCCACCCAAACTACTCCATGATTCCTTGAATTTTGCAAGCTCTCCAAGAGCCAACTACAATTTTCTCAGTCCTTCTCCCCTGAACCCCGTGCTGGGAGCACTTCGATGCTGTTGAGCGTCTTGGGTGCGTTCCCCACTCCTCCTCTTACCCCAGAGGAGAAATCTGACCTTAGGGCACCTCATTCCAACAACTGCACACATCCAGTGCCTTCCAGCACTGGGAGGCCAGCTCAATTTTAGCAATGCTGGAGGAGAACTGGCAGCAGTTGGGGACACCCCTGTCCCCTCCCGGTGCTCCCCTCTGCCACCCGGCGCAGGTTTCGCTCCCAGCGCTTATCGGCACGGTGTCTCCACCAGCTCCGCCGCCTTGTGCCCCGACGGGATTTCATGATCTTACCTCCTTATATGGCCAAACTATTCTTTTTCTAGCTTGGCATTGTTTATAGCCCGCTTGAAAATATTTAGACTCTGGCTGGGTTCTGCAATTATCGTATAACCTACAGGGCGTATAATTAGCGCTAGTTAATGTGCAATTATCTGCGTCCCGTGGAACGAAGGGTTGCTGGCGATGAGGCAGCATTCACAGCTCTTCCCGTTGTTTTCTGCACTAACAGTTAAAGCAAACCTGTCACATTCCGTTTTAAAATAAACACTTTCTTTTCCCCCCTAGTAAATTCTGTTTGGCAAATATTGCCAAACCCGGGTTGGGGTTGGCTTTTTTTTTCCCTTCTCTTCTTTTTTTTTTTTCCCTTTTTTTTTTTTTCCTCTGTGGAAAATTTATTTAAAAAGGAGAAATGTTTGGAGTTTGCAAGGAGCTGAAATAAAAAAAGGGGGCAGGAGGCGGCTGCAAGTCCCTGCTGCTTTCCAGAGCCTGGTTTTGATGGGGATTTGATGGCTGGAAGCCCATTGACGGGAGCACGGACCTGGTTCCCTGCTACAGGGTCAGATGTAAAATCCCACCAGATCTAACCTGCTTTGGAGAAAGTTGAATGGTGTAAGGTAAGGGCCTGGCTCACCTGTGAGAGAAATGCTGGGGAGGAGGTTTCTTTGTACTTCGAGGAGCTGCTGGAGCTGCAACTCATTCAGCACAAGAAGGACATGGACCTTTTGGAGCGGGACTAGAGGAGGCCACGGAGATGCGGGAAGGGCTGGAGCCCCTCTGCTGGGAGAACAGGCTGAGAGAGTTGGGGAGTTCAGTCTGGAGAAGAGAAGGTTCCGGGGAGACCTTGGAGCCCCTTCCAGTCCCTAAAGGCGCTCCAGGAAAGCTGGGGAGAGACTCTTGATGAGGGAGGGGAGCCCTAGGAGGAGGGGGAAGGGTTTGACACTGAAAGAGGGGAGATGGAGATGAGATCTGGGGAAGAACTTCTTGGCTGTGAGGGTGGTGAGACCCTGGCCTAGGTTGCCCAGAGAAGCTGTGGCTGCCCCATCCCTGGAGGGATTCAGGGCCGGGTTGGAAGGGGCTTGGAGCAAGCTGGTGCAGTGGGAGGTATCCCTGCCCAGGGCAGGGGGTGGCACTGGATGGCCTTAAGGTCCCTTCCATCCCAAACAACTCTGTGATTCTATTATCCACATGGCCGAAGTGCCCAGTCCCACCACAAGCCTTGCAGCCATGCCGGGATGGTCCAGCTTCTCTATTCATTTGTTTTTCCTGAGGTTTTAGTGTTTTTTGTTGGTTTTGATGGAGCTACCACATCGGTGCACAGGCGTGGAGGGATTTGGGTTCTGGTTGAGCAGATGGCAGGAGTGTCTGCGTGCACCTCATGGGAGAACGGGGACATCAAACCTGAGCTCATCAAGGGAGGGGGGAGGATGGTGGCACCCGGGGCTCCCTCTGCTGCTCACTCGGTCCGGAGGCAGGGATGTGCTGGGCAAAGAGGTGTCACAAGCTGATGTGGCACGAGTTTGTCCGTCCTTTGCTTGCAGCCACCCACTGCAATATCGGCCCCTGGAGCGATGAAGCCTGTCTGGAGCAAGGGGAGGTGGATATCTCCCACCCAGCCAGGCTGTGTGCTACAGGGACTGGATGGGCTGAGGACACCTCCTTGTCCCCATCGCCACGACCAGCCCCAAGCCCTCATCCACCATGGCTTTTCCCCTTTTATCTGCACTTGTCCCTTCGTGCCTCAGTTTCCCTATCTCAACACTAGACCAGTCTTGGGGGAGTGGAGGGGTTGAGCTGGAGCCAAGGGGATGCTGGTGGTTCCATGGGGGATGGTCAGCCAGCCCGAGCCGCGGGGACGGGGGGATGGGAGGAGGGGGCCACGGGCGAAGGCTGCATAATAAGAATATTTGTTTTGCCTGTTTTGCAGAGTTTCAATGTTCTGACTTGCTCTAAGATGAAGGTATGGAAGTTTGCAGCCATTGCATCGATGCTCCTCAGTTCCATGTTATCCATTTTAGTTTGTAGAGACATGTTCAACGGAAGCCGGAAATACAGCTCCTTGCCTTCCTCACCGTCTTCCTCACGGGCATCCTCCTCCTCAGCCTCATCCTTCTCCTCCTCCTCACTGCCGGCAGCTCCACGGAGATCCCCACGGGCCCTGCAACGCCACAGCTCGCTGCTCTCCCAGTGTAAGCCACCGCGTCACCACCCCGGGGCCACCATCCCTCCTGGGGACACCGTCCCTCCCGCGCCCCGAGTCCCCAACAGGACGTGCTTTGGGCTCCTGAGCAAAGCCCGATGCAGCCCAAAGGGTTTATTCCCCATTTTCTTTCCCCACTGCCCTCCCCTGCTTCTGGGCATCCCCTTTTATGAGTGTGTAAGAAGTTTGGGGTGCAGCGGGGAGGGCTTGGAGTGACAAGGGTCCTGTGGAAATCACGGAGTCATAGAGCTGTTGGAGTCTGGAGGGACCTTAAAACATCATCCAGTTCCAACTCCCCTGCAAAAGACGCAGCCACCGGGCACCAAACCGTGGTGCGAGCATGTCTGATCCCCATGGAATTGGTCAGGGAATCATCAGAGTTGGAAGGAACCTCTAGAGATCATCCACTCCAGCTCCCCAGCTTAAAGCAGGATGTGGGGTAAACCGAAGGCAAAGAGCTCCTCTTAATGCAGAGAAGCTGCTGGTTTAGCTCCAAATGTGCTTTTTAATTCTATTTATTTTTTTAAAAATTATTATTTATTTATTTTAAATTTCTGCACTATTTTTACAAATGCAAAATGTCAAACAGGAGCTTTGGAAGGCAGAGGGGGGGACAGCTCCGCTCCACAGGGAGGCAGTGGCTTCCCTTCCGTGCCGCTCACCCCTTGGCGCTGAGCGTCACCCGCGTGTTTGTTCCCAGTCCAAACCAGAACAGCTTCTTTTTTGGGCTGAAAATGGGAATTCGATGACAAGCTGTCAAATTAGGCTTTCCTCCGTCTTTCCGCTGCCTCCGCTGGTGCTGAGCTGGACTAGCCCTGGCTTTAGGGTTAGGACAAGGGGACTTGGACATTTCCAGCAGCGCTGGGGGCAGTTTGTACGTTGGCCGCTGGCCTGGGGGTCTCAGGGGGGCAGCTCTTCCACCCAGGCCATAGGGAAAGAGTGCAAATATTAAATATGTTGGTGTTTCCACCCAATCCCATCACAGTTTTTCTGCAGCATCATCTCTTGGTCAGGATCAAGAGGGTTTTCCACCTGTTTTTTGGGGCCACCAAGGAGCACCGCCGGTTTCTCTAGTTCCTGCTGGGATGCTCTTTGAGGGCACATTGTCCTTTCGATGTCCTGACCGCGGTGACAGCATCCAGCCATGCTGGAAAAGCACAGCTGCCCCATTCCCCAGCCACAGCCACCCAGAAACCATAGGCGAGGCAGGAGTTAGTTGTAGGAAGATTTTTTTCCTCCCTAAGTAGCTGACTTTTAAGCGTGCACTTGGTGTTGAGCTGCGGAAGGAGCTGGAGTTGGTCAGGAGAAAAAGAGAAAATAAGGGATTGGGTTTTTTTCACCCTGTCAATTTCCTACCCTTGGGGATGGGGGATGGCTTGGCCACCAACCAACCCCTGCCCCCTGTGCCCGCCCTGGCTCCTGAGGCCACCCGGATCTCTTGCTGTGGGGTTTGGGTTATACACAGAGGGAGGCAGCACTGTGGGATGGCCACCACCCCAGGGGACTGCCACCCTGGGAGACATCCACCTGGCCAGGAGGACACTCTCCTACCTCAGGGGACCTCTATCCTGGGGGACATCCACCCAGCCCCAAGGGATCTCCTTCCTGGGGGACATCTACCTGGCCAAGGGGACCTCCATTCTTGAGGACATCCACTTGACCTGGGGGACCTCCATCTTGGGGGACATCAATCTACTCAGGGGCAAATCCACCCACCCTAGGGCACCCTCCATCCTGGAGGAGAGCCACCTGGCCAGGGGGACCTCTATCCTGGGGGACATCAATCTGCTCAGTGGCAAACCCACCTGCCCTAGGGCACCCTCCGTCCTAGAGGAGAGCCACCTAGCCAGGGTGACCTCCATCCTGGGGAACATCAAACTGCTGAGTAACAAACCCACCTGCCCTAGGACACCTCTATCATGGGGGATGTCCACCAGCCCTAAGGAACTTCTGTCCTTGGGGACATCCACCTGGCCAGGGGGACCTCCATCCTGGGGCATATCTACCCACCACTCTGCGTAACGTCCACCACCATAGGGGACACCGGCTAACGTCTGCCCCTTCTCTTGCAGACAGCAGCTTGTTGGAGAGCTACACAGAAGGGGAGATCCGGCAGCTGATCTCGGCCCTGGTGGAGCGGTACAGCCAGGCCATGAACTCTGGTGGCCATGAGCTGCCCCTCTTCGGCCGGTCGGGCAGCCGCAGGAAGCGCGCCCGCGCTCGCCACAAACCCTGCGCCCTGAAGGAGCTGGAGGTGAGCGTCAGCGAGCTGGGCCTGGGCTATGAGTCGGACGAGACCGTGCTTTTCCGCTACTGCAGCGGCACCTGCGATGCCGCCGTCCGCAGCTACGACCTCTCGCTGAAGAGCATGAGGAGCAGGAGGAGGATCAAGAAGGAGAAGGTCCGGGCTCGGCCATGCTGCCGGCCGCTGGCCTACGATGACGATGTCTCTTTCCTGGACGCCTACAACCGCTACTACACCGTCAACGAGCTCTCGGCCAAGGAGTGTGGCTGCGTCTGAAGGGCCGGGGTGTCCCCAGAAGGAGCCAGCGGGAGAGGTGATGGCCCGGGCCCGAAACCCTACTGGGCCACCGGGCAGAGGGACGGGGGGCTGTGTCAGGGGGCGAGGGACAAGCCCCAGAAGACCTCTGGCTGGAGGAGGAGGAGAGACTGAGCTGCTGGCACATCCCTCGGTGTCACCATCCCCCTCGCCGCGCAGGACTAGAGACGCGGCTGTTGGCGGAGGCTGCAGTTGCTGGAGCAGTGATGGCTGCTTGCGGCTGTTGTCCCCTCGCCACCCCAGGGTGGTGGCCCGGGAGTGTTCCTGTCACCCCTTCTGGAGGGTGACAGCAGGCATGCGACACGCACAGGGCGTGTTGTACATTCGGGGTACGTTATGTGTGACACGTAATGGTCATGTTGCTGGCAGAAGGGGTGTTGTAAAGCGGGTATCCCCTGCTCGGGATGTCCCCTGCTTGGGGTGTCCCCTGCACACACCGCGGAGGTGATGAGTGCCCTGCCCACACCAGGAGTTGCACAGGAGTGTTGGTGCACAGGGGGTGTTGCTGTGGTCGGGGTGTGCTGCACACAGGGTGTGTGTTGCAGGGTGTTTTGGGATGTTCCTCAGGATTTCATGACCACTGTCCTGGGATCCCTTGCGCTTCTGGGGGCAATTGGGTGCCCCCAGTCCCCATGTTTGGGAGCAGAGATGCACTCACAGGGGTTTGGTCTCAGGGGAAAGGGCTCTGGCTCCGCTCCCTGCGTCCCCTCGTGCCCCTTTTGCTGTCACCTCGCTCCCTGCAGCCCCTGGCTTCACTTCTTAAAACTCGAGATAATCTGAAGTAACTGGATTAACCTCCCGTCCTCTCCTCAGACAGCTGGGCTGGAGACCTGCCACCGCCAGGGAGGTGACAGACCCTCACGAGGCCACCAGCGTGGCCGGGTTTGCAGCCTGAGCGAGAGCATCCGTGGTTTGGCATCTCCCGAAAAGCCGGATCCACACTCCTGGCTGAGTAGTGCCCATTGCCCCGGCAGGGCTGGAATCGTGCGGGAGAAGGGGACTGAGGCCTGGGGTTTGGCTCCGGTTCGCATTTACAGCAGTGTCACTCCTGTTTACTCTGCGGAGAAATAAATGAGACCGCAGACTTTTGCATTCTCTGGGCAGGCTATATTTGTTGCCTGGGATTGATGGGTTTTCTCCCCTTGGCCCTCTTCCCAGAAAAAGCAAATCATAAACAGAAGGAGAATATTGGTGTCATGTCCTGGGCATTAACCAACGCCAGGGAAAACGCTCTGCTCGCCACCCCCCTCAGCTTCCAACTGCATCCCAGCTCCTCCGTCCAGCCAAATGCGGGGAAAAATATCCCGTGCACCTTCATCCCAGCACAGTAGGGATGAGGAGGTGATGGGGCAACACCTGAGAGATGCTGCTGCAGGATTGCATACCCTGGGATGGGATGGCTCAGTTTAGAATGGGAGAAAGCTCTTCTCCCCCCCTGACATCTCCCAGAGGTGACCAGCAGCGCTTCCGACCTCTGCAAAGGCCAGGCTGGTGGGTTGTTTTTTTTCCCTTGCTTTTCATCCAAATGCCGCTCTTGGCTGAGCGGAGCCAGGATGTAGGGAAGGAATATAAACACCATCCCTCAGCAGGGCTGGCCGCGCTGCGGCGTGCCCAGGAAAGCAGCCTGTGCTCTGTAACACTGAGTTTTCTTCTCACTCTCGAGAAAAGGGAGGCAGCAGCTGTGGCCTTGGGGCTTGAAACCCCTCTGTGAGGTGTGAAACCCCTCTGTGGGGTGTGAAGCCCCTCTGCAAGGTGTTGCACGCCCTGGGGAACCAGCAGGAGTTGACAGACCTGCACCCCTGGTGGGGGATGCAAAAATGCTGCTGAGACCGGACAAATTCGAGCCACATTGCAGGTGTACGGGGCTCCCAAAAGAACCTTGCAAGGAGGAGCTGCAGCATCAAGAGAGAGGGTTTGCACCACTGGGTTTGGATGGAAAATGAAAAAGATGGCCTGGAATAAGCAGCCGGGGGCTGCGCAGAGGGAGCAGGATGGGGAAGAGCAGATGGGCAGCCGCAGCGTGAGCCGCGCCGTGCTCAGGGCAGATAAGCAGCTCACTCTCCACTTCAAAAAAAAAAAAAAAAGAAAAAAAAAAAGCACCCAAATCTAATAATAATAACTGCACTCTCAAGGGCTTGGGTGCTTTCCAGTTCTCACTACTATAAAACTAAAATTAGTTTTGTTGCAGAAACCTCCAGTTAAAAAAAAAAGAAAATACAGAAAGGGGAAGTGGAGCCATAAAGCGAGGGAAGGTGCTGCAGAAGTGGGAGGAGGAGGGTTTGCTGCTGGGTTTCCCAGCTCGTGTCCCCCTGAGCCCGAAGGAGATACCAGGGCTGCGGCGTTTCCCCACGGAGCTGGTTGCACCCTGGTTTGGGGAAAATTTTTTGGTGATACCTGGGGGTTTTGGGTGTGGTGATTTGCAGACACCCAGCAGAGCATGGGAGCGGGCTGAGGGCTCTCCCAGCCCAGAGGGACCCTCATCTCGCCGGGGTCTTGCTGGGAGCAGCGGGGAGGTGACAGGGCTCAGGAGGGGACTCGGGGCTGAGGAGGGGGCTCAGGGCTCAGCCGAGGGTGCTCAGACGCTTCAGGACCCGCTCTTACTCCTTGCACCTGCCAAACACCCTCCAGTGCACCCAGGCACAGCTCGCAACCCCAAAAAAACAGGCAGAGGGGGAAAAAAACCCAAACCCCAATGCAGTGCATGTGTTAAACCAACACAAATAGCTCTGATTAATCTCTGGTTTTTCTCCTTTTTTTGCTCCCTTCACCCTGCCGGCAGCCGAGCCCCGTGCAGAGGTGATGGGGAAGGGCCTGACATCTGCCCCGGCCGAATGCACCCACAATGCCTTATTTCAGGTCACAGCTGGGATCTGCAACCACAAAACTCCCCCAAAGTCTCGGGGTTTGCCGGGATGTTGCAACCAGGGCTGAAGGGTGGCTTTTCCTCATGTGTCTTCTTCCCCGTGTGGTTATCTCTGGACTCCTCAGGCTCTGCCGTGGCAGCATTGCTCCCGCCGTCGCCATCCTTCGCTGCCGACTGGGCACCGAAATGTGGTTCCAATAGAAAGGCTGATATTTCCCTAATGCTTTCCATTTCTACAGCCCTCTCTGCTGTAACCGGAGCCGGAGCTGTCCGGAAGAATGTCTACAATGCGGGGAGGGCAAAAAAAAAGGATGGAAAATTCCCTGCTCAAAGCTACAGCAAAAAATCTCATCTGGCCCCCTTTCCTCATCACCCTCATGGGTTATTTATTGTTAATAATAATAAATAGTGTGTAACATCTGTCGGGGGGAGTTGTTCTGAGGTCAGGCGGGTTGCAGTTTGCCCGTCTGTCGAGCAGCTTTTGCTCTTCGCAGCGGCAGCGGCTCGGCAGGAGACGAGGGCGTTTCACAGCCTTTGAAAAAAGGGAAAAAAAAAATAATAAAAAATTCAGGCAGTTTGGAAAGATGAGGAGATGTTTAAACCCATCCCGGGGCTTGTGACAGCACAGAATATGAGGTTATTCCGTTATTCCGTCCCTCTCTGCCAGTGAGTTCTGGGGCGATGGGTCGTGTTTTACCGCAGGCGCTGTATCCGTGTGCTGTGTTTATGTGGGAGTGCCGGGGGCGGCTGAAGATGCGGCTCTGGCCGGGATCCATCCCCGTCCCAGGGTCAGGGTCCCCATCGCTGCCACGGTCCCACTCCCCGTTTGGTGTCTGTGCGGGGCTACGGGGGGGTGGGGGTGGTGGAAAAATGGGTTCTAACATCATTGTTTCCACTGGGTGAAAGCGCTGGCAAAGGGAGCGTTCCTCACTTAAAGAGGTCCAGAAGCGCACTGGGAAGAAATCACTTTCCCGATTTATCAAGGCGGGATGTAAAACCTCAGCCTCCCCCCCCTCCCCGGGAACAGGGTGCCACATGTTTTTGGTCTGGGCTCAACAAGGCGTAGCCTCACACTTGAGGCCCGAGAGGAGGGGAGAAAAACAAAAAACCGAACCAAAACGACAGAAAAAAAAAAAGGAAAAAAAGGGAAAAAAATAAACAAATAAGGAGGGTTGTTCCAGCAGGAGTGGGGTGGGAGCGCACGGTCCCCACGGCTCCACACAGCACCATCCGGATCAACCCATTCCGGGATTGTCGGCTCTGACCGACCGTCTGCAGAAGTTGATGCAATGCATCTATATTTTAGATACTCTCTATTTATTCAAAGTAACTTATGTTATTTATTTAGATACCATAGCGTGCCATCTACGTAACGCGTTCTTCCTCTTTCTCTCTCTTTTTATTGTTTTGTTGTTTTTTTTTTAAATTTTATTTATTGAGCCAAATGGTGCCAAGTGCAGTTTACATTTATTACATTTTTACCATTTATTCCCAACGTTGCGGGGGGTGGAGGAGGGGGAGGGAAGGCCGTATGATGTTATTTTTTTTTAAACAAACATAAACTCGGGTGTGATGCTGTTACGTACTCATGACAAAGTGAAAATAAAAGGAGGATTATATTGATTTCTCGCTGGTTATCGTCTTTCACGGCAACAGAGGTGATCAGAGATAACAGAGGGTTGTGCTGTCCCCACCCTGGGGATGGGGATGGCTGGGAAAATGGGAAATTCATAGAATCATAGAATGGTCAGAGTTGGAAGGGACCTTAGAGATCATCAAGTTCCAACCCCCCTGCCATGGGCAGGGACACCTCTCCCTAGAGCAGGTTGCTCCAAGCCCCATCCAGCCTGGCCTTAAACACTTCCAGGGATGAGGCATCAACAACTTCCCTGGGCAACCTGTTCCAGTGCCTCACCACCCTCACAGCAAAGAACTTCTTCCTAAGATCTCATCTAAATCTCCCCTCTTCCAATTTAAAACTATTACCCCTCGTCCTGTCACTAGACTTTCTGACAAAGAGTCCCTCCCCAGCTCTCCTGTAGGCTCCCTTCAGAATTCAGCTTTTCCTTTGGGATGAAGGACAGCAGGAGCTTGACTTTATTTCCTGTGTTTCTTGCAGGAACCTCCCCGCACAAACAGCCCCGTTTCTTTCCTTTTCACCTGCTGAGAAACTGCGTTTATTCAAACCAACCATTCGGGTGGGTGCCTGCGTGGGTTTAAGTCACAAGAAATAATCCCCTTTGCCCCTTTCTTCTAAAGGAGCTTCCAGTTGGGTTGGCTCAAAGACGTGCCAATTCTGGCAAAATCAAATTAAAAAAAAAAAAAAAAAGAATAAAAAGAAAAGAAAAAAAAAACCCACAACGTGAGGTTTTGATAAAATCAGCCAGAAAAAAACTTTCAGTTGCTCATCTAGAAGCAGTGCTGAGCAATCTCTTCAGTGCCTCACCACCCTCACAGCAAAGAATTTCATCCTAATATCTCATCTAAATCTCCCCTATTCCAATTTAAAACCCTTCTCCCTTGTCCTGTCCCTCCACTCCCTGACCAAGAGTCCCTCTCCAGCTCTCCTGGAGCTCCCTTCAGATCCTGGAAGGCTGCTCCAAGGTCTCCCTGGAGCCTTCTCTTCTCCAGGCTGAACCCCCCCAGCTCTCTCAGCCTCTCTTCATACCAGAGGTGGTCCATCCCTCTGAGCATCTTGGTGGCCCTGCGCTGGACCTGTTCTATGAGGTCCATGTCCTTTCTACGTTGAGGACTCCAGGGTTGGAACTCGATGATCTTTAAGGTCCCTTCCAACTTGAACCATTCTATGATTCAAGACACATTACCTCCATTCAACACCCATTAGGGAATTTAACATGTGGTGCATCTGTGTCCCTGACGGAGGGAAATGCCCTTTACAAGCGCTACCTCCATCCCAGTCTGTCCAGAAAAATAAGAGTGTTATTTTTATTTTCACTGAAAATTAGGTTGAAGTTATCTAGTGCCCGTGGGGAAAGTAGGTCCAAGCTCCTGCGTTTGTTTGCCAAGCCAGCGAGCTGCCCGCCGCTCTGCCGGGCTTGGCACCGGCTGGTGGGGAACAACAGGGATGGGGAGGGATGGGAAAAAAAAAACCAAAGGAGAAGAGGAGACGCTAAAATGCTTTTGAACCACAAAGCTTTAGAGTGGGTTTTGTTGGGTTTTTTTTTGGAATGGAAAAAAAGGTCTGTTTATATTCCCCCCTCATGCCACCCAGAGGCCTGACAGCCGTGGCCGGCTCGTGGCCGAGTCAAACATTCACGCTCGAAGCTCCGCTTTGTAAATATTTTATGAAGCATCTTTTGAGACTCATAAATCTCGGCGGGCGCTCACGCCCGCACGCCTGCTCCCGCCCGCCAGTGTGCCCGCCCTCCCCCAACTGAGAAAAGCCGTAACGCCGCTGCCAGCCTGCCCAAAACAAAACAAAACAAAACAAAAAAGACAAACTGAAGTCTTAATGACCAAATTGGAGGGAGCTGCTTGGAAAATCTGACTCCTCCCAGAGCGTGAAAAAGAAAAAGTAAATTAGAAAGAAAACAACTGTCACAGGCAACAGTGTGGAGCCGGGACGGGCTGGGGCCAGGGTGATTTTGGGTGAAGTTTCCTGGAGATGAGGTGCATCTTGCCAACTCTCAGGGTGTAAGCGGCAGATTCTCACTTGCTCAAGACCCCCAGCTCTGGAATGACGTCCTGTGCTCATTTGTTCATTTTTAAATGGGGAATGTAACAGGTGGGAAATGGGAAATGGGCTGCTGAGGGTGCTCCGGGCTCTTTTGGGTGCTCTCCTGCCATTCAGCGTCACCTTCCATCTGTGTCCTGTGGCACCTCCAGCCTGGCCACCCTCTGAGGTATGTCATCCACCATGGGCATGGAAATCGTTCTACTTTGCAGGAACTCTCCTTGTTCTGCTTGAGAGAAACCCCCCTGGTCTCCAGCTTGGGGCTTCACTGCAGTGTTCCCATCAGGGAGCTTTTCCAGTTTTGAAAAGGCATTTCTTTCCACTCAAAAGTTACCCCGAGTTTCGATCTGGCTCTTCCCCCACCCCTCAGCATGCGAGTTACGTGTTTCAGGGTGACCTCAACTGAAAATTTCCAAGTTTAAATTTTGGGTTTCGAGTTTGCCTGACAAACCCCCAGCAATGGCTTTGCATTTGAGCCCTTCCTTCCCCATTTCCCCTCCCCATCTCCTCTCCCCATCTCCCCTCCCCATCTCCCCCAGGGCTGGGTCCCTGCCCAGCCCCACACCAGGGCGGGGCTGTCCCCATCCAGCCTCTTCCCAGCACAACGGTGCAAAAAAACATTGGTGTTTCCTCGTTCCCAGAGCATGTAATCACCAAAGCACGGCATTCCCAGAAAATGCCACCAGCAACAGATCTTGGGGGGTCCTTCTGCAAAGGCATCTCAGGCTGGGCAGGTTTCCACTCTGCTTTGTGCCTTCCTTGTCTAGGCTCTAGAGAAGCTTCTTTTATCCCCCAGATTTTTTTGAGGGGGATGACCTAGATGTTTCTCCAGTGAAAGGTTCTCAGTGAAGATCTCTGGAAATTTGTCCTGCTGCGCTCTGATGCTGCATTGTAAATCGCCTCTCAATCTGCTCCGATAACACGCTGTTGATAAAATCTATTTGTTGCTGGTCTGTTCACTGGGGAGAATTTCAAAGAGCCCAGAGGACCATGGGCTGTCTTGAGCCCCAATTCAAGGGTCAGGGGCTACAGAGAATCAGGTCTTGAGGGGGGCGGATGGAAGCTCCTGCTCACGAACCTTTGATTCTCCAGCGTGAGCCTCCAGGTCACTCAAAGGAACAAGATCCAAGTTGGAAATTAATTGCCTGTTTGTTTATTAAGATGTTTATTTAATGTACAGGGCGATCTCAGTGAACGCCGTCACCATCTGGACCAAAACTGGACTCCCTGTCCACCCTCAGTCACTTGCTCTGCACCCAGCAAATGCCACCTTGTCCACTTGGGAACCCTGTTGGCCCAGGGAGCTGCTGATCTGTCGTCGCCCACTGCTGAAAGAGGCATCTGAACCCCCTGGAAACAGTGGCCCTGACCCAACATACCCTGCGTTGCCCCCGCAGTTCATCTCTTCAAAACAAGCTAAAGAGAAATAATTCTGGTGAACTGAGCATGTTCATGGGGCTTTACACCGTGGTTTCTTCCCGGGAAGGCTTTTGATGGCATTGGCTGAAGCCAAGAGCAAGCTCCTCTTAGCTGCACCCATGGGTTGTCTCTAGCAGCTCCTGGAAACTGGAAATTTGCCATTGTTTTTTTTTAAAAAACTTTTTCTGAGCAGCTGGACTCTGTGCCCCCACGGGTGGTGCTTCATCACTGCTCCATCTAATCAACGCCTCTGTTTTGTAATGGGTTTTGCTGGCAGTGGCAGCCAAAGGCAGCTCTGGAGGCCAACACTCAAAGCTGAAATCTTCCCAATGGAAGTCTCGAGGTGGAAGGATTTAGCCCAGGGACAGGTATCACCTCCCAAAAGTAGGAGCAGTGGAACGAGTGAGCATCCCTCCCGACTCCCCAGTGTCCCCCGTTGATGGGAATAGACTGTTCACAGCCCTCACTTAGAGAGTATTAATTATCCCCCCATCCACACCCGTGTTAGCTCCACCGATGAGTGTTAAAGTCTTAAATTTCTCCAGCTGCCCTGAACTGAGTTGAACTGAACTGGCTGTAAGATGGGAAGAGCACAGGGGTGGGTTGATGAGATCCCAGGAGCTAAAAGAGGAGAGAGGTGTCTGCAGGTGAGGCAGAGGCAGAAGCACAAGCATGGACGATTATTTGGCAATAAAAATTGATGCCTTACAAATTTATTGGTCTTTTTGAAGCAGGCAGCAAGCACATGGCTAAGGAAGATGTGGTACATTTGTCTCCCTGAATTTCCAAAGGGGATCGCTAAGGGTCAGCAAGTTCCTCAAGGAGCTAAGCAGCCTTGGGAAGGTCCCACCTGCACAGGTTCTGTGAGGACAGGAAAAAGATGGGAGGGATCAAGGTTCAGGTTCCAGAGGGAATGATTTGTCCTTAGGCTTGTGCTGATCAATGTATTCAACCAATCTCCAAAGCAGGGTGGGGAAAAAAACAAACCAAAAGTGGTAAAAGTTGCTAATGAAAAATCAGGGCCTCACAATGCTAAGGACAAGGTCTTGCTGATGGTCCCTCTTCAGAATGACTGTGGGAGGAAATGCAGAGGGAATTCTTTGGGAATGGTCGCTGAATGCTGCTGGTGGAGGAAACAATCACATCTCTGTGTGTACTGTGTGGACTCGGAGCTGATTTTCCTCATGGAAACATCCTGGGGCGAGGACAGACTTTTGAAGAGCTCTGCTTTGGGGATCAGGAAAACAAGCTGATGTCCAGGGGTACAGGCAAAGGGCTACGGAGGGCATGGCTCCCCAGCCTGAAAAGGAAACAACTTCCAGTGATACGATCTGAGCAGCAGCAGGAAGCTCAATAAAGGCCAATTATTCTGTGTTTTTTAAACAGGTGGCCTAGAGGCATCAGCCGGTACCAGAAGCTGTGATGCTCAAGGCACAGGAGGAGGAAGCAGCTCATCCTGGGCTGGTCCTGAGCATCTCCTTGCCACAGGCTGCTGTAAGCTCTACAGCTTCCAGGGGCACCCTTGGGGGCCCTCACCAGCTCCAGCCTGCAGCTGCCAGACCCTTCCCCTCAAACCCCTGCCGCTCACCAAGCTGCACAAAAAACAGTCCTGTAAATAAACTGGGTTGGTTTTAGCCCATTTGGGCTCTTGATGCAGCACCCCCCAAGGCTGTCAGAGAGAGCCTGGGCAGGGCTGGGGCTGCAGGGCTGGAGGGAAGAGCATGGCCGGTTCCTCGTGCTGTGGTGGCTCCTTCAAGCCACAGCTTTGCATGGTACAAATTCCTTGAAGCAGCTTTGTAACAGGTTTGGCTGTCTCACCTTTTCCCCTTCGCCACTGGCTTCATTTCTCCAGCACACGGAGCTGATCTAGAATTGTTTGCAGGGACTGAAGGTGAATTTCTTTGAAGACCAAGGTGCAGGCAGCATAACAAGTGCTTAGATCAGCAAAAACCCCAATGTACTTCCCTATCAGATGGTCCATTCTCTGGCAAGACAAAGACACATAAACACCTAATTGCTTCCTTGTTGGCTTCAAAGCTCCTCTTGTCCCTCTGTTTCCATCCAGCCCAACCACCCCATGAAATTGCAACCCTCCAGGCAAGGACAAAAGAGGTGGCCAGGTAGCAGCAAGCTGGGCAAACAGCAGTTACACAAACCACTCGGACAGATCGGGTACCACCCGGTACCTGTCCTCTGTTGTCTGCAAGAAGTGACAAGCTCTGCAGAGGTGCCGGCCCCAGCCCACCCCCGACACTGGTTTCAGCCACCTGCGCCACTGGAAGTAGCGCTGGTACCTCTCAGTGTCCTCGCTCAGCTCCCGCAGGAACCGTGCCAGGTCCCCAGCACTGGCAAAGTCATCGACATGGATGAAGGACTCAGGGGGCAAGAAGCGCTCATAGTTTTCTCGAGGAGGTCCCAGCACAACAGGGACGGTGCCAGAGCACAAGGCATTCCTCCAGAGCTTCTCGGTGATGTAGTCTTCATGCCGTGAGTTCTCAAAAGCCAGGTAGAAGCTGTACTGGGACACAGTGGGAAGGAGCTTGTCCTGGGGCAGGGGCAAGTGATGCTGCCCATAGACATCCACAGCAATGTGTTTCTTCAGCTCCTGGTAGTACTTGACCCGGTGGGAGCCTGCTCTCCAGTTGCTGACTACCCAGGCCACCAGTTTGGTCTTGGATGGGATGCTGAGGGGCTGGGGCTGGCTAAGGACCTGCAGTTCCCCGTACGGAGTGAAGATGTCTGAGTCTCTCCGGTAAGACATGGTCAAGTTGAAGAGGTTGTCCATGGCACCTAAGTTTGGAGAGTGACTTGGGGACTCCAGGTTGAACCAGATCCAGCGCTGGGAAGGGAGCCTGGGGAGCTGGGCCAGCCTCTCCCTGTCCCTACACACATCCCTGTGGTGCATAATCACAGCATCGGCCTTCTGGGACCAGCTGTGGTTGGCGGTGAAGTGACAGTCTGAGGTCCTGTAGAGCTTTGAGCAGTTGAGGAAGTTAAAGTGTTGCCCAAAGGGCCACTTCCACAGCAGGATGGTCAGCCTGCGTTCACCCTTGGGTGGGACACTGGTGTTCCTAGCATGGGCTCTTCGTGGAGAGGGACTGGAGCTGTGATGCTCTTGCCCAGAAGTCCTGAACTGATTAAAAGACACAAAGAACCAGGAGATGAAGATGAAGATGAAGAGCAGGAAGGCGAAGAGTTTCTTCCAGGAGGTCTTCTTCCCTTCCACGAGCTCCATGAATGGATCTGCAAACACCACAGAGAGGATACCGAGTGGCGGGGGCCCCGTGGCACCCAGCAGGGAGGTGGCTGTGGGTGGCAGGGGCTCAGGGGACAGCAAAAAGACCTGACAGACATCTATCTCCAGCCGCCACTTTGCAGAAGGAAAGGTCTCTGGAGCCACCTTCCTACCCACTGGGCGCCACCACCTCTCTGCAGGCCCCAAGCCTCCCTCCATCACCAGCCGCTGCCTTTCCTCCTCAGCCCCATTTCCCACAAGAGCTGCCAGCAGCCTGTGGTGGCTTCCTCAGGACACAAAGATGGTGGCCTGCTCTGTCACATGGAGGCCTGTCTCCTCAGGGATGGGCAAAGGAGCAGAAGCACCACAGCCACCCCCTTCTGGTTGACCCAGAAGCACCACAGACCTGGTCAGCCTCGCCTCTACCGAGGCAGGGCTGCCATCTTGTTGTGGCCGCCATTTTAAGGCAGGGTGCCACCATGGTGGGGCAGGGAGCTACCTGCTTTCTGCTGAGACGGGGGGCTGCCCTGTGACTGGAGGGCAGACATTTTTTGTGACCCTGTCATACCCACTCGGCCCCAGGCAGCCCTGCGGTGTCCCCTGAGGGACACTGCCACAGGACCGCCATGTCCTCCACCATGGCAGAGCACACACTGTGAGGGGGCCATTCTCCCCACACGGTCGCAGGCAGATGCCTCCTGAAATGCGTATGCATAAAAATATATACATTGATATACTGTACATTACAGGACATGGATGTGTATTTTATGCACATGTATATATTACATATCGATCTGTAAAGTGTGTATTTTGTGCTTCTGTACAATATATAGAAGTGGACATAAAGAAGTGTACAAACGTATTTTTTT
>VXBW01004272.1:8371-61015 GCA_013400375.1 Thinocorus orbignyianus
CTCAATATATAAGAATTCTTTCTGTTTCTACCTTATATTCCTCAGAGCCCTGCAGAAGCTGCTTCAGCTTGGCGTCTAACTGCGTAAACCGCCGCGTTATCCTCTCTATCCGGGCGTGCAAGTCTCTGTACTCGTTGTACTCTGCGTTGAAGTCGTTTTTGTAGCTCTGACGCTGCTCCGAAGAGGAAATGGCTGCGTATTTTCTGGAGGGAGAAGAAGTGAAGTCAATGGGTTTAGTCAATCCTCCCTCCAGACAGTGGGAAAACCGCAATACCAGCACCAGGGTGACACGTCTACCAGGTGCCGGTGTTGGGAAGCAAGCAGAGTCTCTTACAAATTTGCATTATAGCAGCAGAGAGGTAACTGTCAGGATTACTGCCTTGAGTTCTACATGAAACAAGACCCTGTTTGCTCCCAGCATTTCCTATCTAAGCCAGATAGAGCGGGATATGCAGGTACAGCAAAGCCTGGGAGCAGCTGAGGGTGTAGGAGGACACTCAGATAGCGCTGCTACAGCTTTTCTAACTCCTGCTGTCCCGCAGAACATGGAGTTCTGCATCTGTGCCAGACCTTGGAACAGCAGGAATACGATGCTTCCAGTGTTAAAGAGTCTTTAAAGGAACACAAAAAGCATTCAGCCGTCGTTGCAAAACGCTCACAGTAGGACTACGTGGAAAAGGCAGGATGAGAAACCATGGTGAACAGACTGAATACACCCTCACTGCCTTCTGGAGATTCCCAACGGGAATCCAAGCCAAGAGCTCACGTTTAAACAGGACCTTTGAGGTCCTTGGAAGGTTTTTCAGTTCAAGAAAAAGCCATTACTCTGGGTATTTTGCAGAAAGCCCAGAAGCTTTTTAGACTTCTGAGGGTAAAACTCAGCTCTTTGTAGGTGACAGCTCTAATTTGCCCCCCTATTCTCACACGAACGTGCAGAAGCTTATGTAGGCACCAAATTAAGGGAACACTTCCATCCTCTTAACCTAAACACATCCAGGCCTTCACAAACTGATTTCCTTGCAAGGGGCTGGTAGAAGTAAGCATCCACACATCCATAGGACACACTGCTATGAGACAAGGAACCCGCACTGGAATGAAACACCCACTTCCACGATCCAAACAGCAGCGACAGCTCTTATAATTTAAGGAGCCGACCATGAGAACAGCCAGATCGTCCTAAAAAGTGAGACAAATCGTAGAGGAGTTCATAAACCTTACAGGATTTCTCTCTGGGGATGGACTGAGAGGCTGTAATATCCCTCTTTAAGAGGGATCAGCACATCTATTGTGAGAAAGAAAACCAACCCAGCCGTCGGCATTCTTCTGGATGCCATCAGAAATGCCAACTCGGGGCGGCTCGTAGGGTTCATACAGCCCAGCAAACCAGGGTTTTGTAACCATCCAAGAACCCTCTGTATCCCCCAGACAACTCCAGTGCCTGCTCAGGCAGAGCCAAGAGTGGGTGCCTCCTCTTCCTCCTCCTCCCTCCAAGTGCTCACAGACCAGAGCTGATGGCCTATAAAGCCCCAGGTGGAGGGAACATCACCCTCAGCTGCAGTTCCCGCTGTCACCCAGCTTTGTCTCCAACAGGTTTGGCTTTATGCAGATTTTTTTGGCTTTAAGCACAGGGATTTTTGTGCTTCAGCAGACGAGCATGATTGTTTCATTAACCTCAAGGGGATCTGATTAAAAAGTCAAGAGGTGAACCAACTCACATCCTAACCCAGGGGTTATAACCTCCCCATGAAGAATGTCTCCCTGGTTTATGGAGATGATCTTGGCCCTGAGGAGGGGAAGAATTAGCTAACCTCCCAAAACCCTTCCTTGCCCTGTCTTATAACATTAAAGCAGATCATTTCCTCTCAAAGTTCTCAACTGGAACATGGAGATGTTTAATTCTTACAAACCCTTGCAAGGAACATAATGTTTCTTGAAGTTCTCCAACAACTGGTTTATCTTCTGATAACCTTGAGCTCCACAAAGAGGTAAAGAACAGATCTAGTACCAAGTTCCTAGACTCAGGAACCATCTCCAAAGTTGGATTTATTCCTTTTTTTCTTTTTTCTTTTTAACCCCACCACACAAAGTTCTATCAAGTAACACTAAAATCCAACAGAAATCCCCAGCACATTGTGATTTTTAGCTTGAAACACGATCCCAAAGTGATGAAGCAACTGATAAATATACTTACAATAAATAATCTGGCATTTCTGAAGTTGATGTTGGTACACTAGAATTATTGCATGTTCCATTTAAACCTGAAAAAATAAAAACTTGTTTGTAGACATTCTTCAACCTTAAAGCTCTAGGCAATTAAATTCTGTAAACATCTGCAACACACAGCTTATCCAATTCGGAAGGGTTTCTGTTTTGCTTTGAACTGGCAGAGACAGAAGATCTACAACAACCATCCTGTGATCCTGTAAAATAAGGTGCTTGAAACTTCAAGGATATCAACATCAGCCAGTGCACTGAGCAGCAAAGAAACCCCTCAATTTAACTGGTTTCCAAGCAGTGCCTGCAGGGAGGGATAATGCTGCTAGCACCACTGAAGTGCCAGACAGGTTTCGAGTCCAGATGAGCAGAAGAGAAGAGTTGAGGAAGGTGGCACCTTCTTTTCTCCCCATTCTACAGCACACAGATTCCTACTACGAATATTCCAGGTTCAGATTCCTACTATGAACCCTCCAAGCTCCTACAGGGTACAACAAAAGGGTTTAGAAGGCATTCAAGCTTTTTCCTCACACAGCCCTAACTGTCCTGCAGCCAAATCAAAGTGCTCTCTGCTCTGAAGTTGAAGAAACAGACTGGAGCAAGAAGAATATTTAGATATTTAGAAGCTTAAGCCAAGGGACCAAAGACCCGAGGAGGAATGGGATTCGGAACGTGAGCTGGAACCAGACCCACCCTCAACCTAAACCAAACATTGCAGTATTAGTTTGGCTGAAGAAAGCAGCTGGATACAGATTTGAAAAGGGATATTTCTCCTAAACTGTGTATTATGCTGAAAGCCCTAATCAGAGAGTCGACTGCACCCAGGGGAAGACAGCAAAACGAGAGGCAAGTGGAGAAGGTTGCACAGGATTTATGTCAACTGCTTTGGCACAAGTTTACTTCTTCTTTCCTCTTCTTTCCGAGTCTGTTACTCGGAGCCAGCAGTTCCCTGACTGCACAGTTTCCCAGATACCCAGGACAGGTACGCGTGAGCCCTGAGCATCACCCATCCCCACATCACTGCTTTACAATCCTTACCCCAGAGAGACTGCAGGGAGCACGAAATACCCAAGCAATAAACACAGGTATGGAAAAGCAACAGCCTAATAAAGCTTTGAAAGACTTTTTAGAAGTGGATTTTTCTCTGAACTCCCACAGAAAGGCTCTTCTGAGCAGACCAGAACTAGAGAGTAAACTGTCCACGAGCCAGCAACGTGCCCTGGTGGCCAAGAGGCCAAGGGAATCCTGGGCTGCGCAGGGAAGAGTGTGGCCAGGAGGTGCAGGGAGGTCATTCTCCCCCTCTGCTCCGCACTGGGGAGGCCACAGCTGGAATCCTGCCCCCAGTGCTGGGCTCCCCAGTTCAAGAGAGACAGGGAACTGCTGGAGAGAGCCAGTGTAGGGCAACAAAAATGCTGGAGGGACTGGAGCTTCTCCCTGAGGAGGAAAGGCAGAGAGAGCTGGGACTCTGGAGCCTGGAGAAGAGAAGGCTGTCAAGAGAGAGCTGTCAATGCTCCCAAGGATCTGAAGGGTGGGGTGAAGGAGGATGGAGCCGGACTCTTCCCAGTGGTTCCCAGGAACAGGACGAGGGGCAACGGGCACAAACTGGGACACGGGAAGCTCCATCTCAGCATAAGGAGGAACTTGTTTGGGGTGAGGGTGTCAGAGCCCTCGCAGAGGCTGCCCAGGGAGGGCGTGGAGTCCCCTTCTCTGAAGACCTTCAAGCCCTGCCTGGATGCAGTCCTGAGGGATGTGCTCTGGGCAATCCTGCTGTAGCAGGGGAGTTGGGCTGGATGATCTCGAGAGGTCCCTTCCAACCCTGACAATTCTGTGATAACTTGTGTTATTTAGAAACCTTGGTCTCAGTTCCTGCTGCAGACGGTGGCCAGGTAAGGACAAGAGCAGAACTGGCTGCGTTAAGGATCGAGACCATGGGTAAGGAAGATTGTGGAGGAGAAAGGGAAAAAAAATCAAAGTTTATTTTGCCTGTGAGTGCCACCTACTGACTGCTGGAAGGACCCCAAAAGTCCCTCCGCCGCCTCTGGAACAAACCTCCCAGGAGAAACTCTGCTTCCCCACAGTCCCTGGCTGGAGGGGGACAGAGGGAGGGCTGCCAGGGAGAGGAGCAGGACCCGGCCCACGCCATCCGCATGAAATAAGAGGAAAAAAATGAAATAAATAAAATCCCAATCGAGATGCAAATGGGCTGTACGGGATCCAAGCAGCCACTGACCACATCCTGTTTATGCTTACTCCCAAGTCCAGCTCGGATTCGTTACCTCGCACACATCCGCGGTGCAGCAGGAACAAAACCTGACTCCTGCTAATTAACAAAGAGCCAGTCATTAAGCTGTTTGGAAAGCAGAGCAGAAAAGGTGATAAAAGGTCAGCAACTTCACGGAGAAAGAATTTAGGGTATTTTGGTATTTAGAAGAAACACTGGCAAAAACCTTCCATCCAGAGAGAGAACGTGTCACTGTCAACCCACTGCCACCCAAGGCACGAGGCACATGGGGGAGAAAAACCAACATTCATGGGAAAAAAAACTACAAAAAATCAAGATTGAAGCAGAAATAATATCTGAAGAGCATGGTTCTGTGGTGCCACACAACGATCAGGACTAGGGATGTAACTAAAAATCACTGCTGAGCAACCAAAATGCATTTTGTAGGTGCTACAAAGACTGTGGAGAGGGTGAGAGCTCAGCGCCCCACGAAGCTCTCCCTTCCCAGGAATTCAACAAAGCAGGTTTTCAAGTTACTGAGCCAAAACTGGATGATTTTCATGCACCAAAAGGAATTTAGGGGTCAAAAAGTAGTAATGAGGGAGGGTAAAGGAAAATAAGATGGATCCCAAAAGAAATTTAACAAGGGATTGGGACTGTGATATCCCGAGAGGCTGCAGGGGAAGTCCCAGCACCTGGGAAACTGTAAGAAAGTGGAAGGAAAGAGCAGAAAACGGGAAAGCTGGAGGGCTGGCCAGGGAACTGATCGGATTAATCAACATGTATTCTCTGCCCAAGCTTCTAAGAGGATGCAGAAGTGACTTAGAAAAGGCCTGGTTGGACAGAGAACATTTTCATCGCATCTGGAAGGGTGAAAGATTCCCTGTGGTGTTAAACCCCGAAAGGAAAAAGGAATTCAGAGCAGGAGGGAGACAACAAGGAAGCTCTTTCAGCCTGGAAGGGCCGGCCATGCGCTGCTCCGACAGTATTTATCACCAGACTTATCTCCCGTGGCTTTCCTGCACAATATGAAAAGCTTTTGTGAGTAACTTTTTCATTAGCCAGTTAAAAATCAATAGGAGAGTCATCACAACACCCAACAACGCCGGCAGAGGAGCCGTAAGCAATCAGGCAGCCCTGCTTTTTTTGTTCCCAGCACATCTCCAGGTCTGCCTTTCATCCCTCACGTATTAAACACGACTTTTAATTTAACAAGGAGAAACACGACACGGTCTGAGGCAGTTCCAAGCAGCGTGAAAGGTTAAACAGGAAAAACCTGACATCCTCCTCTGCGAGGAAGCACATTTGTAGGTAGGGAGAGTGATATCAGCTCGGTAACCACAACAGGCTCCCCAGGAGCAGCAGCCACCTTTTTCCCAAATGGATTTAGAACACAGAACACACAGAGTCAATACCAACATCAGCACAAACCGTAGAGGAGGACGTCTCCGACCATACTCACCTGTGACCTGCTCCTGGGGAACACTAACTAAGTCAGCATTTTTTATTACTTCACAGTCCTGCTTCTCCTCTTTGCACTTCTCCTCGTTTTTCTTCTCCTTTCTCTCCTTCTCCTTGTCTTTGTGCTTTTTGGATTTTTTCTTGCTTTTTACGTACGAGCCGCAATTGTGCTTGCTCGTTTGGGGACAGTCTGTCGGGAGAGGATGAGTCAGTCTGTCAGCCGGCTCCGGGTTCTCACAGTCTCTGCCGTTGTGAGTCAGGTCGTTGCTGACATCCGAAAGGGGATCGTGAGGCCTCGGCAGCTCCAGCAGCGGGAGGTTGGAGCTGGAGCTCACCGACTCGGGCAGAGCCGGCGGCAGGGCAGGGGCAGGGGCGTCCTTCCCGTTGGAGGAATTCAGTTTCCCGTTGAAAGTAGGTTGAGTTCTGTGAGCCAAATGCGAGATCCTGGGCTTTTTGTTGGCCAGGGGATCGATAAACTCCAAAGGTTGGGATCGTTTCTAAGGGAGGAAAAAGGAAAGGAAAGAAAAAAACATCTGGAATCGTCAAATCTCCAGGCCGGAATCCTGGACGCTGCCACCACTAGGTGGTGGTGTGAGACCAGAGAACAAGGAAAGATCTCCAGAAAAAGTGCTGCCAGCAAGTGTCCCAGCTCAGAAGCTGCCCCTGGGCACAGGCTCCAGCACAGCCAGGTCCTACAGAAGCCAATTCATTTCCTTCCTTGGAAAAGACTTGGGAGTCCTGGAGGACAACAGGAAGACCATGAGCCAGCAATGGGCCCTGGTGGCCAACAAGGCCAACGGCATCCTGGGGGGCATCAAGAAGAGTGTGAGCAGCAGGTGGAGGGAGGTCACCCTCCCCACTCTGCTCTGCCCTGGGGAGGCCCATCTGGAGCACTGGGACCAGTTCTGGGCTCCCCAGTTCAGGAAGGACAGGGAACTGTTGGAGAGGGGACAGCAGAGGACCACCAAGATGATGAGGGGCCTGGAGCATCTCTCTGATGAGGAAAGGCTGAGGGACTTGGGGCTTTTTTGTCTGGAGAAGAGAAGGCTGAGGGACAATCAATGCCTATAAATCTTTCCAGGGTGGGTGTCAGGAGGATGGGGCCAGTCCTTTTTCAGTGGTGCCCAGGGACAGGACAAGAGGGAATGGGCACAAACTTGTACACAAGAAGTTCCACCTAAACATAAGGAGAAGCTTCTTTCCTGTGAGGGTGGCAGAGCCCTGGCAGAGGCTGCCCAGAGAGTTGGGGGAGTCTCCATCTCTGAAGATGTTCAAAACCCGCCTGGACACGTTCCTGTGGGACCTGCTCTGGGTGGACCTGCCCTGGCAGGGGGTTGGAGGGGATGATCTCCAGAGGTCCCTTCCAACCCCGTATGATTCTGTGATTCCTGACAATCCCGATAGCTCTGGAGCCCACAGGTCAGTGGGAGAGCTTAGAGAAACCCACCATCACATCAGCAATTATCATCTCCTGCCCTATTCACGTCCGTGCAGCTCAGCTGCTCTCGATGCACCTCAAATCAAATCTAGCACTTCAGAAGCAAACCCCTGTCCTTCCCCTGTCCCTGACACTTGGCAGAGAACGGAAACCACCATAAAAACCATCACACCACCTCTGTGGCATGACATTTAGAGCACCTCAAAGTCCCCGTGAAGGAAAGATGTTCTCAGATATCCGGAGCAGGGAGGGATACTCAAGTTCTGCATTTTCTTTCCACCTGATTTTGCCCACTCTGTGGTCAAGAGCCTTACCCCCGCGACACTGCTCCTTCCTCTTCTCCATAAAGAGGCATTTCCAGGAAGAAGTTAGAAACTGGCAACTGTTTGAGTTCTCAGAATCGAAGGCAAAACAGGACATTTGCTGTAGTTTGAAAAGCCAACATGACCTGAGAATCCCTTTTTTTATAAATAAGAAGAGCAGAGAGAGAACTGGTTCCCAGTGTCCCCATCAGCCCTGACTGGGCTTGGAGAAGCTCTGTGTGCCCTACACCTCCCAGTAAGCAGTTGCCCATGGGCTGTGGTTCAGTCTTGGGCAGCTGTAGCCTGGAAGAAGCCCATCCATGGGGCAGGAGAAAGAAGAGCTCAAGGCAGAGCCCTGTTGGGCTCAGTCTGGCTAAAATTACCTTGGAGAGCCATGAGAGCCGCGGTGTGTGCCTGCCCGGGCCGCAGCAACTCAGAGGGAAGATGATGATGATGATGATTTAGTGCCCAAAGGAAAACAAGCGATAGTTCTGCTTATTTCTTTTGGATATTTGACTATTTTCTTTATGTCTCAGGCAGGACTGGGATGTGTTTGCAAAGGGAAATTATGCTCCGTCAGAGAAACGCAGCTGGATGCGCGGCCGCTTTGTCAGGGAGCCACCAACTCACTCCTTCTCCCCCCTCTCACTCCCCAGTTATCATTTCTTTTTCCTAACTCCAGGGGTCTCAAGGACACACTGCCTCAGCAGCTGGAATCCTTTCCACCTGTGAAAGTAATGAGGCAGAGGAGCTGCTCAAGGGGCAAGGACAGCACGTCCAACCGGCTTTGCAACATCCCCGCCGCCTCTTCCCAGCAGTGTCCATCTCCCAGGAGGAGGAGGGGATGCTCCACCACTGCAGGTCCCGGGACAAGCAACAGATCTAAAAAACCTGCCACCTTTTACCCTCCTTTCTCCAAAGCCAACAAACTTCCAACAGCTTCCCCAGCGTCACCTCTCTGGTTTGAGGTGGTAGGTGTCCGTGATGCCAGCTCTGCCAGGTTTCCTTGGAATCACCAGGCCAAGTTTTGGGGTTCTTTTTTTTTTCCCCTTTGCCTTCATTCCTCAGCTGAACTTCCCCAAAATATTCTGCATTCCAGACTACCAAATACCAGTGCTCCGCTGGGATCTCAACCATTAGCAGGCATCCCTTCTCTAAATAGAAACTACAGCTATAGAGTATCAAATAAATAAAGAAAGAATTTTAAAAAAAAGACTGCCTGCAAGAAAAAAAGCTGCCTGTGGTTTGCTGCCCGACACCAGCCGTGGCAGAAGCACTGCTGGAAACTTTTCTAAGTCCATGTTTGGTTGCCCTTCTTTCACCAGATCCAAACCAATCAACCACCCAAAGTTTCGACTGGGTCATCTCAAGAGAGCAGAACCATCCCCCACAGACCTTTGTGTCTTTCAGAACACGCAGAGCCAGGAGGGAGGTGATTTTCCAACCTACATTTTGGCGTTTGGTTGTTGTTTTTTTCAGACTCAGGTTAAGAAAAAACACAAAGAGCAGCCTCTTAACCAGCACGGTGTCTTTCCAGGTGAACTCGAAGGAAGGGGATCGTTCTTTATTCACCAGGAACGTGCCCACAGCAGAGCAGGAGAGGATTTGGAATTAGGTACCTGGCAAACAAGTGGCAGGGTTCTTGTTCTGAGCAGTGTTGCCTCCTCTCTCACTGCCAGAAAGCACATAATTTCTTTACCTGCTAATATTCTTTGCCACTAATCCTCAGCGCGTCTGTCCAGACAAGTAGGCATTACACATTCCACTGGCAGGAGGAGAATAAATACTCAACTTGTCTGGGCTGACCCACAGCTGAGAAGGGAAGCTGGTATTTCACAACGCCTGCAAGAAATGCCTGAGCTAAGAGATACTGGGAAGAGCAGGGACAGGCTCTGCTCAACACCCAGGGCAAAGGCAGCTCCTCAGCAGTTTACTACCAGGGAAAAAAAAACCCAAAACCCCAAAAAAACCTCCAGTCAGAAAGTACTTTTCACAGCTCCACGCACTGGCATCTCAAATCCAAGAGCAGACCAACCTGCCCCTGGTCTGTCACAGCAATTAGGTGGCAAAAGGTCAAGGTTTTTAATAACTCGACTGTGTTTGGGAGCTACTTATTACTGCTTCGTTCCAGTCAATCATTAGTAATGAGTAAAACGCAAGCTCATTCTCCCAGGAACTCCAGGAGGGATGCAGACACTGAGGAAAAACAAATGTAGCCCTTAAAACTAAACCTAAGACACAGTCTCAGAGATTCTCCCCATAGGCCACAGCCAGAGGAGAAACAGATGCTGAGGAAGCCCAGAATTAGACTCTAACTTAATAAAATAGAGAAAAACCCCCACAACCCCAAACCCAACAACCTCCTGACCCACCAGCCTCCAGCAGCAGGTGATGACAGGGTGCAGAGAGGCTGAACAACTCGGCCTGGACCCAGGTCCAGGTCCCAAACTCCATGGAGAGGAGATGGAACCAAGGAGAGGGATCACCTACCTGAGGAGGAGAGCTGGAGTTCACGTTGTCTTTCGGTGGACTCAGGGAAGGTGTCTCTCCTTGAAAACCGCCGCTGTTCTGTGGCTGACAGAGTTTCCTGAAAGAGAGAATTCCAGGTTGTTCCAACCCCGTGCCTGACAAGCCAAGGGATGGTGTTTCAAACCTGCCTGTGGAGCAAAGAGCCTTCTCGTGGGCTCCAATTCTGACTGTTTGAAGACGCCACGAAAGCAGTTCGTCCAGGCACTTATAAGTTTCCATTTCAGACAATAACTGGGAAGAAGAAACTCCTACAGGGTAACATCAACCAACAACAGGCAGTAACTGCTCATCTCTTCCTTGCCTTCCCTTGATTTTTGTGATTCTCTGAGTGGAGGCAACACCCTGGACCGACGCTGAGACAGGGAGGGAGCAAGCTGAGCTATCAGATACGCAAGAGGATTCCCTAACGAGGGTAGAGATTATTTCCTGACAGTTTTGCCTCTTTTCTCTGGAATTGGTGACATGAATATTACAACAAATGAACTGCAACCTTAGGAAAAATGATCCACATATGGATTTGGCATTGAACTTTAAAGCTTACAGGAGGTCTCTGCTCTTGCAATTGGTTGAAATATAGTTCAATAAGTGAGACAAAGAAGCATTTAAACTAATTTCTGCTGAGTTTGTCTCACCCAGTTAAAATCATCTTCGCAAGAAAATTCAGCTGGCCAGCACAGGCTCGGAAAAGGGCTCAAAACTCAAGTTGAGATGTTGGGAGGGAAAGTTCCCCTGCTCGTTAGCAGCATTAAAACAACATCTTCCAGGAAGAGCCAGCCCCTTTCAGAAGGAAGCTCCTCTGGGTCCATGGAAAGCAGCATTATAACAGGAACTGTTAGGGGATTATTGGTCCACCAGGATTTACATGCAGGGCTTCAGAAGAACACTTTGAAGTTGCATCATGCAAAATAGAGGTACCCCAGCCCGTGTTTGTGGTATTGGACAAACAACAGAAACCAAAAAATAAAGTCATTCTAATCACATAAGTGTGTTAATTGACATTAAAGCCAGGGAATCTCCTCTCCCCACAGCCCAAAGGGCTCTCTCCATCTCCCAAGGAAAGCCTCCCAGCTTTGCCCTACTCTCCTGCCACCAGCCAGTCTGCCTGGGTATCAATCACCCAGGAAAAACTCCTGTTGCATCAAGCTGCAGCTGTCAAACTGGAAAAAATAATAATAATTTTTTTAAAAAATAAAAAATTCAGGGTTAAAGGTTTTGATAAAGGAGCTCTGCAGTCCTTCTGTCACCAGCTGCACAGTCTGAATAACCTGAGAGCAGCCTTCCAGGATGTGAAGGGAGCTCCAGGAGAGCTGGGGAGGGGCTCTTGGTCAGGAAGTCTAGTGACAGGACGAGGGGGAATGGTTTTAAATTGGAAGAGGGGAGATTGAGATGAGATCTTAGGAAGAAGTTCTTTGGTGTGAGGGTGGTGAGGCACTGGAACAGGTTGCCCAGGGAAGTTGTTGATGCCCCATCCCTGGAAGTGTTGAAGGCCAGGCTGGATGGGGCTTGGAGCAACCTGCTCTAGGGAGAGGTGTCCCTGCCCAGGGCAGGGGGGTTGGAACCTGAGGATCTTTAAGGTCCCTTCCAACTCTGACCATTCTAGGATTCTAATTACTGCAGCTGATGAAGCATCAAGTGGCAAGCAGACCCAAAAGCCGGGAGGACACCCAGCGATTGGCTGGATCCAGGCAACCCCGTGGCCGGCGATGTAAAGCCCTACGTCTGGTGCCTGCGCCCTTTTCCTGAGTGTTTTTCTCCTGTCTTCAACCCTACATGTTTTTTCCATCCTGCAGCCTCATTACCTGCGCTGGCTGAGCGGGTCTTTGTTTGTACAGTGCAATACATCCTTTCCAAGGGCTATTTTTAGACCCTTCACATAACCGACTGCCACAATTCTAGAGAAAGCAGTAAACACTGCTTTCTGCAGGGAGAAATGGACCTTTTTTTTGTGTTGTTTTCTGAAAGCCATAAAGATTGCACGGCAGTTGTATTTTTCCATTTAATTATAATTCCCCATCAAGGCCATTTAAACGAGTTTTCATTTCTCTTCAGCATGCCAAAGCACTCTAAGGGCAAGTTGCTGTTGGTTTAACAAAGTCCCATCTCCAGGCCAACCGAGCTTTCAAATCATGGAAACTGTTCAAACACAGCACGGTCCACTTCATCTTAACCAAAAGTGCCATGAAATAAATGGCAAAAACAAGCTGAGGAAAATCTCTTGTCTGCATTACCATCCACACCAAGTCAGTACAGACACACTGAAAACCCACAGAGGGAAACAGAAATGCTCAGAGAAGGGTTTTCCTCTAGGAACTTGGGAGATACGGTCTCTTTCTCTTCTGCCTGACATCCCAGAGCTCCTGAGCTTGGGAAGAAAAGTATCCATGGAAGAAAAAATAAAAAGAAATCTTTAGCAAGTGATGAGATAAAGCCTCATCTCAACTAACTCCATTAAGGGCTATTTTGAGGAAGGAACATGAGGATGGGTATCCCTTGGATGGTGAGGATGGCACTCAATGGGCAGAACCAGCAGGTGGTTTTGGGAGCTTCTCTCTACAGGTTTGCCTCGTGCCTTTTCAAGCACCCTTTGCTCCCATCAAACCTCAATCCTGCAGGACGATCGTGCTTCTAAGCAGAATTTGCAACAGAAGAAAAAGCCAGAGAAAAAACGTCCAAGTAACACTGAAGAAATGAAGAGAGGCCACCAAAGCAAAGGGCTCAAGAGGAACAGGGCACAGAAGTGGCCGAGCAAGACGTTGAGGGGATGTGGCTGCAGGGTAAGGTCCCTCTCCCTGCCCTGAACAAACACGGCACAGGAAGCCGTGCACGAGGAGATATGGAAAAAGGAAAGGAGAGTTTCAATGGAGACTTGGAGCTGGACATATTTGCCTTAATCCATTCATCTCCCGGGATTTTAAACCACTGTTAACTTTTTAACCATAACAGCTTTTGTTCCCCATCCAGGTTTTCTCCTGGCTTTTAGTGTAAGGATTTAAAGACAGCCTGGGTCCACCTGAAGAGCGCGTCCACTTGGAGGGTTAAGTTTAGTAACTTCTAGAACTACCTGGATGATAAAGAGAGTGGCTTTACATTAAAATAAGTCAAACACTCCACTGACCATCAGCTCTGTCAACTTCAGTTACCCTGATCTATAGCAACCAACCCAGGGCAGCATTTTCAAGCTCCAGATGATACTACAGAGAAGATGCAATAATTACCGAACGAGTATCCTCTTCAGCAACTGCTGGTCTCCTTCCGAGTAGCCAGGCCAGTCCTTCTGCACTTCTTTGTAGACACAATCTTTCAGTGTGAAGGTGCTGTCCTTGGCACTCAAATTTGCCACCTGAAACAAAAATATTTTGGAAAAATCAAACAAACACACTGTTAGGGTTTAATTTTTAATTTTCTCACTTGTTCTACCAAAAAAAAATACTAAATATCTAAGACGCAGGGAAAAATCTCAGCAGTTGGTAGGGTCAGAGAATGAGTAGAGACTTTCTACTCAATTTCCTAATTATTTAGCTTCTTTAATCAAACTCTGCCCTTTCAGTTTGCCTTGACATCGTATCAGCTTGTTAGGAGTTCCCAAAGCACAGCGGATTTACTGGGAAACAAGTCCTGCCTAAACAGATGATTCAGCTGGATAACTGGGAATGGCACAGCATCAGGCTATGGAAACACCTGGAAATAACCCCTAAGCTGGAACAGGCCGTTCACTTACACCTGTCTGAGAGCTAAACTGCTGCAGTTTATTAGCTGATAGAGGGACTCTCGTGGTGATAGCTTAGTTAACAATTACCAGGAGATAATTTCTCACTAATCAGCCAGTAAAAGAGGTGACAGAAAGCTGCTTTCTCAAGGAGCAGTGGAGAGGAAGCCGTGCGGATGTACCGGCAGATCACACCCCGCAGCTCAGTGCCGTGGAATCCTCAGCTGGATTTCATGGAGGAGAACTTTTCCCGGGACAATTTCAGGGCAAGAACAAGACCTGTGATTATCAGCTCACAGCCCAGGGCTTTACAAGAGGGGTGTTGCACCTCAGTGGGTGCTGTGATGAGCTGGAGGACACTCACACGAGCAGCTTTGGGACTTTTTATCCAGTTCTAGTGCCTGTAGAGCCCGCAGGGATAGGAAACAGTGCTGGAACCAGCAGAACTGCATTAGAATGGAAACAGCTCGTTGAGAGTTTTCCCATTTCAATCAGTCTTTCCGCTGCTCGACTGAAAATTTAACATCTTGCTGGTCACAGAGCTGAAAAATCCCACGGCAGCACAAAGCAAAACACCTCAGTGAAGTTTTCAGAGGTACTATAACATCTTGGTGAACCCTTCTCAGGCTGAGTGCAGAGCACTGCAAGCTTAGAAAGGAAATAAAGCCCTAAATTTGTCTTTATTAAAGGGGCAGGGAGGCAGAGGTGCCAAACGCTGGGGGGCTGAGCCACTGGGAGAGGTGAGAGCTGAATCCCAAACTCCCTGCTTCGGCCGAGCATCTTACACTCCAAAGGGGAAAAAGCTTTTATTCAGGCAGTGGAGATTTCGTGCACCTTTTTAAGGATTAGTGTTCACCATCATTTGCCTCGCTCAGGAGACTCTGGTGCTTACAAATCTCTACTTAATCAGGAGGCAGAAAGAGTCTCATAAAAGCAAGCACAAAGTCTAACTGAAGATGCTGTTAATTCTTCTGCTGTTGCTTCAGTGAGACTATGAGCTAGTGTTAAAAAAAAAAACCAAAAAAAAAAACCAAAAAGAAATACAAATTTAAAAGCAGAAAAGCTGCAGAACTACCCCAGCAAAGCTCTCCTGATAAGCAAAAAACTAAAAAGCAGAGTTATCGGTTTACATGACGAACACTTTGTTTTTCCTTTCAGTTCTGTCAGCTTTCCAAAACCCCGAGCCAAAATACAAGAAGAATTTGAGCTGTGTTTTACATTTCGATATCCCAGTAAACATGCCCAAGAGACAAAAGCCAAGCCAGGTTCTTTTTTCAAAAAAAAAACCAAAACAAAAAACAACCAAAGAACACCAAACCCAACAAAATACCCCCCAAAAAACCCACCCCAAAACAAAACAAACTCTCCGAGAATCTCTCTCTCCAGTTACTGCCTCCTCCTCCTACAGAGGGAGAGACGCCGCTCGGCAAAGCTGGGAGCCCAGGCAGAAGAATAACTGGGATTTTCTCCGGGCAGAGGCAGAGGAGTTGCTCCCTCCTTGTTTTGTTGGTGTGGGACTCTGCAAGCTCCACCCTGGGGGCCTCCCAAAAATAGAAACCTTGCAAAATGAGGCAAAAAGGCCAGCAGGAACACAGAGTCCTTAGGAGAGACGCAAGAGCACAATGAAACCCACACCTAGACGTATTTAGACATGTAGTTTTAAGGCAGCCTGTAATTTTTAGCTTATCTTGTCTCTGCTCGGGGATGGGAGCCCTGGCAGCCTTGAAAGGAGCTTAAAAGTTTACGAGCAATATATTTACAGCCAAATCAGCATTTAGGCCAATCAGGACGACGCTGCCGACGCTGCCATTTGCCTGCCAGGGCTTTGGGAGAGCATCAATAAAAGGTGATTATCAGAAACAGCATTTCTAGTACAAAACCTATTTATAGCCTTCAAAAGGGTGCTGGTAAGAATTCCAGCACTGCTGGAAAACTGCGGGATTAAGGGGACTGAGGAACTGGTGCCAGCAATAACACCCTTTGCGGTATGACCTGCCCCGTGCCCTCGGGCAAATTAACTCCTCCTTGTCTTCGTTCTTCTCAGCTATGAAAAGGGAGTGGAAAAAATAAAAGGAAAAAATAAATGCAATGCAGATTGGGCTGCTGCAGCTGCAGCACTTAGATAAATACCCACGGTGCTGGGAGAGCAGTGAAGGTATTTGCTGCAATTCCTGAAATGGCACCTTCAACGTGACTCAAAAAGTGTTAAGAACTGACTGAGCTCGGCGACAGCTTTCACACCTGACACATAAATAACACGCTTTGCAAGGAGCTGCCTGATCCTCACATGGAACCAGCTGTACCCCTGAGCAGGAAAGGCACTGAGCAATGCAAGGATGTAAAGCTGAGTGGAGAGGGACGTATCTTTTCATAGAATCACAGAATCACAGAATGGTCAGAGCTGGAAGAGACCTTCAAGATCACCCAGTTCCAACCCCCCTAGGGAGAGGGACACCTCTCCCTAGAGCAGGTTGCTCCAAGCCCCATCCAGCCTGGCCTTGAACCCCTCCAGGGATGGGGCAGCCACAGCTTCTCTGGGCAACCTGTTCCAGTGCCTCCCCACCCTCACAGCAAAGATCTTCTTCCTAAGATCTCATCTAAATCTCCCCTCTTCCAATTTAAAACCATTCCCCCTCGTCCTGTCACTAGACTTCCTGACCAAGAGTCCCTCCCCAGCTCTCCTGGAGCTCCCTTCAGATCCTGGAAGGCTGCTCTCAGGTCTCCCTGGAGCCTTCTCTTCTCCAGGCTTCATATAGGAAATGTTATGTGTATGAATATCAAACATGTTCCTTTATGTCCATGTTAATAAAAATATAGAAGTTTATAGGCTGTAGCTATACAAAGAGCTCACAGGTGCTCTGTTAGGTAGTTCTCCCCATGAACAACCAAAACCACTTCTCTCAAAGTGACTGATCTGGTGAAGCAAATGTCATACAGCTCAGTTGTGTGCACGAGAGGTTTCTGCTCTCTCCAGCTAACAGTGATGTGAATTGTGACCTTCTGGCAGCCACGGTCTTCAGAGAAACTTTCAGCTGCAGCTCTGAGACACAAAGGTTACATTCAGGCTGATACAGCAGGTCCTATCCTTCTGAGAAGATGCTTCCCTTTATCTAAATTGTTATGCCTCCCATCAGGGTACAAACCTGTTGCAGAAGGTTGTCCAGCAAATCCTTGTCCTGCTGAGAAAGTCCATCCTTCTGCAATCTGAGAATAAGCTCGGGTTTCTTGTAAGGCTTCAGTGCCAGTAAGTGCACAACCCTGTCTTTGAAGGGTCTCTGAGAAATGGCACTATTGCCTCTCTTTATTGCACTGGCGAGGTTGACTGGCGTGGGGCGCTTCCTGGAGGGAACAGCATCAGAAGCTCCTGGTGCAGGTTTACGCACCTGAACCTTTTTGCCTAAAACAAGAGGAGAAGAGTGAACTGCAGGAGCAACCTTGCGAAGGCCAGCACCCCATCAACACGTGTAAGGAGCTCAGTCTGCCAGCTGAAGTGTCACAAGGTGACAAAGGAAGGACAAACACACCCAGTGCACCCCATCCCTCCCAACACGCCGCCGGAACGAGCATCCCGGGAGCTTTATGATTCATGACAAGCTTGTGGCAAGTAAACAGCAACACCAAGCTCTGGAAACCTGAGGGTTATTGGCCACCAGCTCACATAAAGCTCTCTTTGTTTGCCAGCTTTTCATTTATCCCAAGTGCATGGATCCCCACAGTTAATCTAACCATTTCCCCCCCCTCCCTACGAGAAGAAAATTCCGCATCATTATGTAGAAGAGTCGAAATATGGAATGGAAAGACCAGGACTGGTCAACGAGCGGCTCCCCGCTGCTGATCTCAGCAAAAAACGCTCCTCCAGCAGATGTTTCTGCTTTTAGAACAATAGGAACTTTATGGGGCTGGGTCCACCTCCCTTCCCCCCACCAAACACAGCCACATGAATGGGGTCTAACGCGGATCCATCGGCCTATTCATTAGCACGGGCTCTATTCTCATAGAATAACCCCTTCTACATGGGGGTAACAACTGCTTCCCCCTCCAACTGCATTTACATGTACGTGAGAACATCAAGCTGTCTCAAAAGTTCATCTCAAGCCCTTGGAGGCAGCTTCCTCCTCACTCCACAGCCAGTGTGGTTCTTGGTCTCTGACAGCATGGCACAAGAATTCATTTTTCCCATTCCTGCTGGAAAACAGCTTTAGCTAGAACCCTCACACGAGTTCCCACATCACTCACTAAAGCAAAAATCAAAGAATTTCACTCTCTTGACTACAGAACCAGGTCACAAAGGCAGGTCCCTGCTACCAAAGGTGAAACCAGCAAATTGAAAAGAAAGCACATTCGTAGGTTCCAAGGACTAATGCAAGAAGATGCAATCAAGAGAGTGACCTTCGCTGGGACAAACAACATCCAGCATTTTACTGCAAGAACTTTGGGGGTTGATTTCACAGCATGGCAGTTCTCCACTGCTAGGAAGCAATGTTTTCAACTGAGTCATCTGAAGATACTGGTGATCGTCTGCAGTGTTTATTTTACTGAAATGTGGATTGCATAACCCAGTCCCCATTTCCTGGCTTTCTTGTTACGCACCACGCTGATGCAAGCAAGCACGACCCATCGTTGGCAGGGCTGAGTTAAGACAAGAGGGAGAAAAACAACAGTTCACATGTTAAACCTCCCAAAATCCAGAGGTCAACTGGACTTTGTTTCCAGAAATGGGACACAAGAAGATGTGTCAGCTTTCTAGAACTCCCTCCCGCTCTTGCCAGGTCGTAAACAGCAAAAACACATTGGGACATTTCCACTTAGGGCTGGAGCCAAAATGTGCAATGATAGGAAAAGGAAAAACTGAGTTAATCCAGAACATAAAGTCTTTTAAAATATTTATACATGTGCTTGTGTGTAGATGTAAGCACTCACACGTATTGAGTGTGTATATAAGCACACACATCCCCCTTACGGACGTATCAGCTCTCTAGTTCTGTATATATTCCTCCAAGTGCCAGTGCCCATCTCCACTGCTCTGCTGAACTCCAATCCCAACATTTTATAGAAATCCTTCCCCATCCCAGCTGTCTGGAATGACTCCAGTAACGTTTTTAAGTGCTGAGCTCTGTGTTCTGGTGGAAACGTGAGGCCAGTTCTCTTCCCCCCAACCCGGTCTGACTCAGGCAGTGGTGCTGGCACCCCAAATCCCTGCCTGTCCTGCAGGAGGACTCTTCCCTGCCTGCGTTTTTCCTTCTTGGATCAGAGCTTTCTCCCCCCTGCACTGCCTTAAACCCTGACATCTCACACACGCTGCGTTTGATGTGGTTGTGTCTCCATTTCACAGCGGTCGATGTTTTAAGCAAGAATATTTTCTAAATCAAAAGGTTTCTTCTGTCTTTCCGGGAAGCAATTTGCTTTGAGAATCTTCTCCCTTGCAAACCTAACAACTCCATCCGCTCACTGTAATGTTCTCAAATATAAGCTAAACAAAATAATCTTCTAGTCTACAGGAAATCAATGCGTTTCCTTCCTGATTACTATCTTACTTCTCAGCTTTGAGCGTTTGGCTGATAAAACAATGAGTCAGGGTCAGTTCTACATTTTGCAACTCACCATTCTCATCCCAGACATCCTCTGAGAAGAGGCTGGCTACAGATCACATGGGCTGCAGAAAAAGCAGCGGCTCAAAGGGGGGAAAAAAAAAGCCCCAAGACTCTGCTTTTTGATCAACAGTTGTGCCCTGAGTTTGTGAGCAGACTGAGGTTGAACAGGGACCTGAGCCTAAAGTCCTAGAATCGTAGAATTGTCTGGGTTGGAAAGGACCTTTAAGATTGTCCAGTACAATCATCAGCCTAACTCTGATTAAAAAAACAAACAAACAAACAAAAAAACCCAAAACCCAAACACTCCACCACTAACCCCTGTCTCTGAGCACTATGTCAACCCAACTTTTAAATCTCTCCAGGGATGGTGCCTCAACCCTTGCCCTGGGCAGCCCAGTCCGAGGCTTAAGAGCCCTTTCCATGTCAAAATTGTTCCTGATCTCCAATCTGAACCTCCCCTGGCACAACCTGAGGCCATTTCCTCTTGTCCCATCACCTGTTCCTTGGGAGAAGACCAACTCCCCCAGCTACACCCTCCTTTCAGGGAGTTATAGAGGGTGAGAAGGTCTCCCCTCAGCCTCCTCTTCTGGGGTGAAGATGCCACACAATACCAGGAAAGCAGCAGCCTAATAGATCAGACGCCCACAAGGAGCTACCAAATTCTGGCTAAGGACAACCAAATCTCAGCATTTGACTTCAGAAGGTGGGGAAGACACCATACGGGATCAAATTTGGTGCTTACCTACGTATCTCCCCCCAGGTTTAATGACGATGGCGCTCCGGCTGCGGGTCTCCTCCTCGGCCTGTGCCATGCTTTGCCTCGCCTTCTGGTAGGAATCGTCCGTCGCACACACGGTGATTTTATCCTGTATGCTTCCCAGGCAATCCAAATGGATATTGCCATTGCTGCAGAGGAATCACAGAATGCTTAGAGTTGGAAGGGACCTTAAAGACCAACAGTGTCAGCCCCTGACGCGGGCAGGGACACCTCCCGCCATACCAGGGTGCTCCAAGCCACATCCAGCCTGGCCTTGAACCCCTCCAGGGATGGGGCAGCCACAGCTTCTCTGGGCAACCTGGGCCAGGATCTCAGCACCTTCAGAGTGAAAAATTTACTCCTGATAGCTACTCCAAATCTCCCTTCTTTTGGTTTAAAACTATTAAAAGAAACACTATGGGAAAGGCACTCCTGACACTGTCCCCGGGGCAATACCCGAGGCTGCATCAGGGGACAGAAAGCAGCTGAGAAAGGTGGAAAGATTATTCTGTGAGTGCTTCCTTACTCAAATTTACACACACAAACAGATTAGGAAAACTCTAATAAGAAAGAGCACGTATTAAGTTTTGTTCAAGTTTGGCCAGAGAAAGATTCTCCAGAAGATAAGGTAAAAAAGAAAAAAAAGGCTAGGTTGTCTTTTGCTGTACCACTCACCTAGATACATACTGCTGGATACAGTCAAAACTCCCTTGGGGGCTGTCCTTGCCAATATTTGAAAGATAAAATGTGAAAGTCCGCACTTCCGTGGGTCGATCAGGCCTTGGAATTGCAATGTGCTGTTTGGAAGGAGAGAAATAAAATATATTGGTCACTTGGGGAGCCCCCACCAGCACAAAGTTTAATTTATTTCCCCTGCAGTCGCTGTGCTTTTAGCGATTTTGCAACCTGCTATGAGTAAAACACGTGGATCACAACACGGGAGACAAGGAAGAATTCCAGTTAGCAAAAATATACAGTAACAGAGGTAGAGAGGTGGAAAGGAGTGCTGGAATGCCAGCTGTGCCTGCAAGAGGACTGAGATTTGAGCCGGCCGCTCGCTGACTTCCAAAGCGGAGCCCACGATAATCTTGTTCTAGGAATCTGACCCAATTCTATTGATCCAGGCTCAGAACAGACTTGCTCCCACTGTTTATATTCAATTTCAAACACTTCAGGCTTGTTTCTTTAGAATTAGTGATCCAGCACTAAACACAGCACAAGCCAGGTCACCAGGTAGCACGCTTATTCTTTTTTTAAGAGATTATAATTCCATAACGAGATTTCATGGCTCACAGCAGAGTGTGACGCTGCTGCTGAATTCAATATTTAATCAAGCATTAAGTGCGCTCCACACACAGCTCCACAGAGACCTGCACTGGGTTTTGTATCCCATCCCCCCCCCATTCATTTTTCCAAAGGGAAACTGTTTCCCCTCCACCTCCAAGATGTGACACAAATCTCAGCGCGCGAGCTCTACTATCGCATCAATATCTGATAATTAAGATGGCTTCCAGCAAACGAAGAGGGGAGGAACATCAGCTTCAACCTATTTTAAGGCTGAGCTCCACCACACAGGTTTGTATTTACCCAGATGGCCACATACATGCATGAAAATATATATACATAGCATCCTAGAATGGTCAGAGTCGGAAGGGACCTTAAAGATCATCCAGTTCCAACCCCCCTGCCATATAGACACGCCGAGCAAACCAACTCGTGGCATCCACGTATGAGTGTGCTCCATGTGCTGGTACAGGAGGGTTTTTAGGTGGTTTCCTTTCGACCTCAGACATCTACAGCAGCCTGGAAACCTGGTGCATCAGGGACCACTTCGTTAAACCACAGGGATGTTCTCAGAAGCAGCAGAAACACCGCCGTGACCCTCATTGAGCCCAGCCAGAGCAGTGTTTTCCACGTACCCTCCGTGAAGCCCAGCTCCATCCTCCAGCCAGCCCTCAAAAAACACACCTCCCTTCTTCACATGGCCCCAACGAGAGACTCCAGGGATAGAGAAGGGACGAGTTATCTGAAGGGAGCCTACAGGAGAGCTGGGGAGGGACTCTTGGTCAGGAAGTCTAGTGACAGGACGAGGGGGAATGGTTTTAAATCGGAAGAGGGGAGATTTAGATGAGATCTTAGGAAGAAGTTCTTTGCTGTGAGGGTGGTGAGGCACTGGAACAGGTTGCCCAGGGAAGTTGTTGATGCCCCATCCCTGGAAGTGTTTAAGGCCAGGCTGGATGGGGCTTGGAGCAACCTGCTCTAGGGAGAGGTGTCCCTGCCCAGGGCAGGGGGGTTGGAACTGGATGATCTTTAAGGTCCCTTCCAACTCTGACCATTCTAGGATTCTATGAGTTATCCCCTTTCCCAGCCCTGCAGAGTCCCAGGATGGGGAAATCTAAAAGAATAATTCAGGGGGAGATTCAGTGGTGATTCGGGCAGTGCTGACCCCTCCTTCCCAGTGGCCGAGCCCCGTTATCTCCCTCTGCCAAACGTGCGCCGCAGCCTTGAGCCCTTAATCTGTCCCAGCACCCTCTGCCCCCACCCCTCCAGAGGGAATAAAATTCTCTCCTGCTTTACAGGCGAGCTGAGAATACGCACAAAGTGGCAGTTATGTAAACAGGAGATGGAGGGTATTTTACAGTTGGCACTGCCAACTCGCTGGGAATGGGAAGGTAAATGGCAACGGGGCCCTCGGGATCCCCTCAGAGGGTCTGGGAAATGAAACCTGGAGGATGTAACCAAATATATATATATAAAAAATAAAGGTATATGTATTCACACCCTAAAATAATGTCTAGCTGATCATTTACCCCTCCAAAAAAACCAAACCAAACCCAAAAATCAGCTGCTCCCAAAGCCCCGACTTTGGCATTTTTTGGAGTTTCCGCAGCTTCCTCAAAGGAGGTAAAAGGAGCCGGGAGGGAGAGAGACACTTTGAAATCACAGAATGGTTGGAGTTGGAAAGGACCTTAAAGACCATCCAGTTCCANTCCAGGTGGGGTTTCAGGAGTGCAGAGCAGAGGGGGAGAATCACCTCCTTTTGAGATGAGTTCGCGTTAAATCGTGCTCGTTCCAGTACTGGAAAGTGTAGCATATGCAAACCGGCCGTTATCTAGGAATTATTTTTAGCTGAAACAGAAGGTTTCTCAAGCCACCAAATCAGCATGGTAACTGCTTTGAGGGAGCCCTAATTTTGGTGCCGAGTATTGCACCAGTAACCATAGACACTTAAAAATAGCTCCCTACAGATGTGACTTCTGGTTTGCTTGGGTTATTTTTTATTTCTTCTTCTTCTTTCAAGCAATACTCATCTGTGTACGGCTCACTCTGAGCAGCAATTTCACTTTCCCCTATTAATACCAGCACGAGTTCATCCCAAGAAACAGGGGAAAACCTCACTTTTTCCAATCACGTCAAGTTTTGTTCCTTTTAAGTCACATTTCAGAAAGCTGCAGGAACACACGGGCATTTGGCACCTGAAGGGGTTGGGTTTTTTTCCTCCCCAGTTCAGTTCTTCCCCTACTCCTCCCTCTCAGCTCCCCCCCCCAGCCCAACCCAGTCAGCACCTGCAAATTTCACCCAACCTAAGCTCTCATTCTGCTCAGCTTTTCCCAAAATAGAAGCATTTGCAGCCTTTCTTGTAAAGTCACCCACTCCAGCCAGCACCACTTTTAATGCTTTGGTACTCGAGCTCTTCAATTCTAATTTACACACCCCATTAAAACAGGCAAAAATACTCCAGACTCTACATAAACTTACAAAACCACCCAAGAAAAACCCAGCTCGTGAGGAAAAGCTACCAAAGAGGTGCTGCTCTTAAGCAATACCCCCCAGTCCCACTTCAGTAACCCTCTGCTAATTACCACCTAGCCATTACCACTGAAATCCTGACTATTACAGGGATTATTGCATTGAACAAGTAAATAACCAGACTGTCACTGCCACGGAGAAATGATTCCCAAGGCAAAGATCACGTACAGGATGCAGTTTATAAAAACCTCTGGTGAGATTCCATGCAGAGCAGGGTCCACGCAAGAGGTTTCGTTCCCCGTCACTGAAACAGTTGTTTTATTTTCAGTTAGAACCATCAAAATCCTCCTTTCGGCACCTGGTGACAGAGCTGCCACCTTCCTGACCCCGTGTTTTATTCCTGGCCAATTCCCTTGGCTGGTTAATTAGAATATTAAGCATGAAAGCTGTTTTCTGTGTATAAAAAGCTGAAAGCATCCCTGACAGCACTCATTAGACCAACACTGGGAATAGATTAAAGAAATAAAAACCCCAAACCTGGGCACAGTAATTTAAAAACCCCACCAATAATGAGAATTCAACAGGTCAAGAGGCTTCTGGAGAATTAAATTCAGGAAGCAGCAGTTTGTTTGAAACTCATATTTTATGTCCTGCCTCCCCCAGTCATCAAGTACTTTGAAGTTTTTCCTTCTTGGGAGAGGGAGATTTAACACAGAAAAGCCACACTATTAAAATCTCGTATCACCAGACACTGCTTTAAATCACTCCCTGACATTTGCACCACGTCCAAAACCTACAGCCCTCAAAAGTTAAGGAGAAACCTCCCAAGCGCCGGCGATGAGGAAGTGAAATAGGAATTGGGGAATTGAAGGGATAGCAGAAGAAGGTGTGTTCCAAAAATAAGTTCATTTTTGTGTCATCATCTGAATACTCAGTTACTGGAATTCCCTTTTCAGTCCAACTGACAGGAGGCTGAGAAAGTACTTCAAGTCCTACCATCAATCCCTTAGAGCAGGGCACAAGGGGGGCACATTCAGGTACGACACCTAAAGCCAGATGGTTACACAGCCACCAGCTCCTTGTCGTACCCACGAAGAATAACACTAATAAAAGGACAAAGAGCTCTTTCTGTCTGCCCCTCCTGAACCGGGTGTCTCTTTCTCCAAAGCTCTACCTTTGGCCTTTACTCGACAGTGCAATTAATTAAACAGCTGAAAACCTGAGGTCAGCTCTGCTGTCAACAGCCTCCTCCCACCGTGCAGGGCTTGACAGCATCATCACACCCAGCCCCGCCACCCCGCTCCCTTGTCAGGCTGGAATTACAGGGGATTGGCAGCTCCTTCCACCAAAAATTCTTCTCTGGAAGTCTGGGGTTCAAATATAATAAAGTGCATGAAATATTTGTTATTAATTATGCTCAGGAACGGCAGCGCTTTAGAATATTTTTCATTTTTATAAGGGACTACAGCGTTCAGAATAAAAATAAAATCTTTTCAATGATTCTAAGGAACTGCACAGCTGTAAAAGGGGCATTTTGGAAATTATTGGAAGGAATCACATCGTTTTAAAATAGGTTTTCTTTAGGTTAACCTGACAAGGCCTGTGTTGGAATGGCAGGGCAGCTGAGGGGGATGGGGTGTTTCAAGCCGTCCCCATTCATTTTTGCTGTATTTTCCTTCGAGGAGGAAGATTAAGGGAAGAGGCGTTTGGAGAACTTAAGCAGCTTTACAGGGAAAAGTCAGGTGGCAGATCCTCTCAAGGTGCTCCACAAAGGAGATGGGAGGAAGCCTCTGCAGCTCCTCTATCACCTGCAAAGCCCTTTGCTCACCTCAGCAACACACCAGCCACCTTGGAAAGTTTTCCTTGCCGCTCCCTTCTAATTCTGCCAAACTTCAGCTGCTGGGTTTTTTATCTAAGCTCTCATGCAGAGCTTTCTGGGAAGTTTAAGTGTAAACAACGTTAAAAAAACCTGGAAATTGCTCCTTTCTTTATTTCCCAGGACCAAAAGGCTGGTATTTTTTTTTCTGAACTTATGATAACAATCATCTCTTTCCTGCTACGTTTTGTTAAGAGTATTATGGACGTGGTGAGGCTAATATCCCAGGGTTAAAATATGGGCAAGGAGGAGGGTGGTACTTTAATGCCTCTTTAATTCAAGCATTTTGGAAAGTTTGATTGTGCCACCACAAAAAAAAATTAAGAATTTATTTACAGCTAAACTCAGATTCTTAAAAACCAAAAAGATATTATTTAGAATTACTTTTAATTCCCCTTCTTTATGCAGAACACCAAACAAACACATCCCTTTTTGTACCTAAAAGGTATATAAATGATCTTTTTTTCAAGTTTACTGGGGAGCTGCAGCACTTTACCAGAAACTCTGCCAATTAAATCTCAGCCTGGTCAGTAACTGACACGGTTTCAAGTGTCTATAAATATCTCGGGAGGGTTCAGTCACCGAAACAGAAGTTAAAGAAATAAAACTCCTAAATATAAAAACCTTTTGATACTCACAGAAGCTGCACAGGCCTTGAGATATCAAGGCAAATAAAGCTTTGGTAAAGTTGGAGCAGCCTCTGAGCGCCGCTGCTGTCAATAATCTGTGCCCACAAAGCCTTGCACAGAGTTTACCGGGAGCGGCGTTTCCCGGGGACACGGATTTCCACGGATGGCTGCACCTGCTGCCATCACCCAACCTTCCCTTCCCCTCCCTTCCCACCCGACAACCTGGCTCTGGAAAACTAAACTTCACCCCCAGCAACACCAGCAGCACTTTTGCTACACCATGGATTTGGCAAGGGGAGAGAATAAGGAGATAATCCACAGGATGAAGGAGCAAAGACTCTTTTTCCCTGCAGTTCATGCACCTCACGGTCAGAAATCACAGCATTCCTCTCACAGGGCACCGGACAGACGCACGGAACACGGGCCTCACTCACATTAATTGTATAAGCCAGTGAAGAACTTCCCAAGGAAACCCAGTGCAAACTTACCCCTTGGCTTCCTTGAAACTGGATTACTGGTTTCGATGTCACAGCATCCTAAAGAAAAAGAAAAGAAAGAGGTTACCTTTGAGAAACTGAAAGCTCCAACATTCATTGCCAAAAAAATACTCAGCTTGATTCTTCACCTATGCCTTTTTAGTTTGGTTGCTTTTTTAAAGGGAAAAGTTTCCAGGAAACACACAGAATTCCAAGTGAGAACACACCAAACCTCCTGAAACTGCCATCTGTACCTAGAAAAGGGATAAAACTGTAAGGTCCCCAGCAGGTAGAGAACACCACTCTTCAAAGTCATGAATCTTCATGAATCTTTGGAAAGAGAAAACCCCCAAGTTTTACCCAGATGGGCCACACTTTGTTCCTTCCCCACCTCTAAAGGGCATTTCAGGCACGGAACAGCTTTGCTGTGGGTTGTCGGTGCTTATGTTGGGTTTGCAGTTAAATGCTGGATATTTGAGGGGAAAAAGTTATGGCAGTTCTAGGTCCGAGAAGGCGCTCAGCGGATTTTTTCCAACGGAAAGCTGGCAATGCACTGGGACAGCAAACTGCAGCTTCACTGCAAAACGCTGCTGTTACGGTGCCCATTTCAACCATCAGCCCCCTCCTCTCTACTGATCTCCTTACATTTCAAGGAGTCACACACTCCTGGGAGCTCTAAAACCCTCCAAAATCTGCTCAAAGCAAGAAAAGCCACTGAATTTCAGCGGGGATTTTCACACCGTGATTGTGCTTTTTGCTTGGCTGTGATTTTACAAGGATCACAAAAGCTCTGGAATTCAAACCTCTTACCTGACGTTTCAATGACAGGGAAAGAAACAACACGCACAAGCCAAGCCACACCGAGCTTTTATTTCTTAAATTTCAGGAGAATTGTGGCTGTATTGCTTTTATTTCTTAAGTCACTCCAAACAATTCCAAGCAGCACTAAGAGACACCCCCTCGCAGCACGGGAATCGTGCTCCACGGAGTGGAAGGGTGCAGGATCCCGGTGAGATGCCTTCCATGGGACAGAAGAATTGGCAATGGGAAAAAAGCCACCCCGAAGAATTTAGGAGACAAAAGTCCAAAGGGTGCATCTGTATTGTCCTTTTTGCACCACGACCACCTCGACTTCCCTGTCATGTTGAGTTTGGAGAGGAAGAGGCTGAGGGGAGACCTCCTTGCCCTCTACAACTCCCTGAAAGGAGGGTGTAGAGAGGTGGCTGGTGGCCCCTTCTCCCAAGGGAATAATGACAGGAGCAGAGGAATGGTCTGAAGTTGCAGCAGGGGAGGTTAAAGACTGGATATCAGGAAGAATGACTTTCCTGACAGAGGGGTCAGGCACTGGAAGAGCCTGCCCAGGGAGGTGGAGAGTCATCATCCCTGGAAAGGTGTAGCTGTGACACTTCAGGGCACGCTCTAGTGGCCGAGATGTAGGGGGGTTTGGTGTGTGTATGGCTGGACTCGATCTCAAAGGTCCTTTCCAACCATAACAATTCTATCATTCCCCAGGGTTACACAAACAAGACATTTATGTTTAGCAGAAAAAGAGTTAAAGGCTTGAAAGCCCATTAAAGTTTATCATTGCTCATAAAAGCTTTCCAAACTCTTTCAGACTTGGAGTGAAGAACCTAAGCCACAAGACACTGACATTAACCCCCCCAAAAATGATAAATCCACTAGGAAGAAGATCTTCTTCCAGCCCAGATGAAGAAGTTCACACCGAGAGATGCTTCCAGAGCCTTTTAAGAGCCCATCCAATGCGATCTGACGGATCCACATCACGCCCTGAATCCTGACAGGTTATTTATGAGGGTGAGTAAAAACGGGAACGTGCCTGAAGCTGACAGCGCTCCCTCCGTGCCGTCCAGCCAAGTTTTATAGACCCGAAACAACCTTTATAAAGAAACAATAAACAGTATCTTGCTCGATGTACAGAGATCACCAAATTCCTTGAGTGCCACGCCACCGCATACCACAGCGTGCTGTTCATCCACAGACTCCGCCAGCTTCTCCTTCCCAGCATCAGCACATAGAATCCCAGAATGGTCAGAGCTGGAAGAGACCTTCAAGATCACCCAGTTCCAACCCCCCTGCCATGGGCAGGGACACCTCTCCCTAGAGCACGTTGCTCCAAGCCCCATCCAGCCTGGCCTTGAACCCCTCCAGGGATGGGGCAGCCACAGCTTCTCTGGGCAACCTCTTCCAGTGCCTCACCACCCTCACACCAAAGAACTTCTTCCTAAGATCTCATCTAAATCTCCCCTCTTCCAATTTAAAACCATTCCTCCTCGTCCTGTCACTAGACTTCCTGACCAAGAGTCCGTCCCCAGCTCTCCTGGAGCTCCCTTCAGATCCTGGAAGGCTGCTCTCAGGTCTCCCCGGAGCCTTCTCTTCTCCAGGCTGAACAGCCCCAGCTCTCTCAGCCTGTCCTCACAGCAGAGCTGCTCCAGCCCTCTGAGCATCTTGGTGGCCCTGCGCTGGACCTGTTCCAACAGTTCCATGTCCTTTCTATGTTGAGGACTCCAGAACTGAACACAGGACTCCAGGTGGGGTCTCACATTGGCGTTATAGCTCCCCGTTACGCTCCACAGAAGGGAAAAGTTGGAAACTGGAGGGTCAATGCACCATCTGTGTTCCCCTCTTGGCTTCTCGGCAACGCCACCCCTGTGCTGGTGTCACATCCCTGCTGCTGCCGCCCGGCTCCTTGCCCAAGGGCCACCTGAGAAGGCTCAGGGAAGAAGAAAACACACGCACACCCTAAGGTAATTAAGGGTATGAACTGAAGTCCTTTTATTAGATGAAATTAAGTTCCTGCATGGACACCTTCATTCAGAGTAAAAGCAGGCAGATGCGTTAAGCCAAAGGGAATTAAAACCGGGCTTCAATATTCGGTTCCTTTGGATTAACTTTCCTGAGTGTTCTTGTATGGACAAATCCCAATCTTACAGAGCTCTTGCTACCATTTTCCAAAATCCCCATCATCCTCTAACGAGTCACCTAATTCTTCCTCCTCGGTGACGCCAAGACACTGAACTTCCTTCATTACAGCTTCCGAGAAATGCCGTCCCACCCTCTCTTAATGGGAACAAGCTCTTTTCCTCTTTCTGTCTTTCCTTCTAATTAACTAAGGCATCTCCTCGACCCTGGGGCAGGATTGTGGTCCTGCTGCAGGTGAGGGTCTGCCTTCTCCAGAGCACACCAGCCTCCAGGGCTCAGCAAACTTCGGGACATCAAAGATGCTGATGAAACCTCGCCTTTGTGTTTTAATTAAGAGGCAAAACAAGACAGATCTGTCCCAGCAATGGGCCACCAGCACAGCCTGAGCATCTTTCAGCTAAAAAAATCCTAGCTTTCCATAAGACTAACGATATTTAGGGAGAGCTACTGGAAGACGATGAGGATAAAGGCAAAAATCAAGCAAGAAAACAACAGATTAAGTGTTTTAAAGCAGTCGTGTGTCAGTTCAACAGGTTTTCTGCTGCCAGACACAGATAATCACTTCTGCAGTTAGAATCATACAATGGTTTGGATTAGAAGGGACCTCAAAGACCATCCCTGATCGAGAGTCCCTCCCCAGCTTTCCTGGAGCCCCTTTAGGGACTAGAAGGAGCTCCAAGGTCTCCCTGGAGCCTTCTCTTCTCCAGGCTGAAGAGTTAACACTCATCCAGAGCGGTGACAGCACTGCTGGAGAGGTCCAACGTGAACGAGCACCGCTGCTGGGACCTGTGGGACTGCAGAACAAGGCACTGCCTGGCAAGAGTTACAAATTTCCACCAAGAGCAAGCAGAGCCCCTTCAAACACACCTCCGACACATCAATTACTTCTCCGCTCCTGCTGACTATTGTTTCAACAAAAGGTTTCCTGACGCAGGACCCAAAGGTTGGCAAATCATTACCAGGGCTTCACTGTTTGCTAATTGCCACAATGGATCTTTTAAGAAAATGCGTCAAACTTCCTCCCGGCTGACCGTAAGGGAGAACGAGCTGCTTTAACAAACCAGAGAGTCCTTCCTGCAGGAAGAACTTCCCAAGGAACATCCAAACCATAAACACATGGCTCTACGTCACTTCCACAGCTCCTGCTGTATTATTCAGTCACGATGGAGAAGTAAAACCTCAAGTTTTCCAACACTAAACCTCCTCCCCGAGATGCCAACAGGAATCAGCCCCCACAGACCCAAGTGCTTTTTGTTGCTCCAGACACCACAGGGTTATTTCAGAAACCATGAGATTAAACTGAAAAGCCCCAAACTCATCCCCAAAGCTCCCACAAAACATTTGGTTTTTATTATCATGGTATTATGCCCAACTTCATCCTTATCCCCGGGCCAGGGGAGAGCCACCAACCCTTCACAGGTTCTCTGAAAGCTCTCCGAGGTGGTGGCAATGCCCAAATGTCCCTCGCACTTAAATATTCCAGATCCAGCACATGGAAGCTCAAGTAAAAAGAGGGAGGAACTAGAAAGCGTGAATAAATGCACAAAAATTGGATCTAAACCTAATAAAATACCTTATTACATATGCAGTATAAAGTGATATATACTAAAATACCTCATTATACATCACTTTAAAACCTGATGCCAGCTTTGATCATAGAAAGACATTCAGTGGAGAAGCCAGATGGGATATTCCTCCCCAGGACCAGGAAAAGACATTTAAAATCTTCAGGGGTCAAGTAACCAGCTGGAAACCTCCCCGTTTCTTCAGGGAAAATACAGACAATTAAAGAATATGTTGTTTCGAGAAGTTCTGTTCAGCATTTACTGGAATTTCTACTGGAGGCAGCGTTATACGGAAAATATTTGCCTTTACTTAGTATCGGTGTATTTGTCTGTTTTCTTGAATGTTAAGAATTGCAAATGCCAAGCAAACACAGCAAATGAAAGCTTACCCTTATTTATGTTGGAAGAGAAGGATTATTTTCAGAATTTAAAGCCTCCTGCAAACACTTCAAATGAGTAGCAAGGCTTCCAATAAATATACAGAGAAACTATAAAATCACTCAAACCCCGAGGCCGCCGTTAACGGGGCCGTTCTGAGCCACCACGTACAGTTGCAGGCAGGTAAAACACCTCAGAAGCCAGTCACAAAAATGAGAAGCCACAGAAAACTAAAATCCATACATTTCAGACTCGCTCAGACCCCAAACTCATCCCCAAGTTCCTCTTTAATTCTTTAGTTCTGACTACTTAATGTTTCTTTTGCCAGCGCAGCACGGTCCAAATATAGGCAGGCTCCCCCTGCTACTTCCTCCGGCTTCTCAGCACAACTGGGCAGAGGATGAAAAAAAGATCAAAAATAAGTTTAAAAAAAATAAAATATTTTAAAAAAGGAGTCAGATCCCAAGCCAGGAGGATTCTCAGTTCAAGCAGACCTGGATGCTCCAGCAAAGGTGTCCCGCAGACCTGAACAGAACTTCAGGATTTAAGATTCCCCCCACTTACAGTTTGGTTTCAAACACTCCACGCTGACTCTGAAGAGTAAAAGAGAGACCAAACCGAAAGCAAATACATCCAACGTCTTGCTGTGACAGACTCACAAGAGACACCTCAGAGTCCCCAAGTTCATTAGCAGCAAGATCTGTAAACGCCAGGGGAAATAAATACCTCTGAATATACCCACAACAACTTCAAGAGACTCTGTGTGAAGTTTCCCGGCAGTCAATTAGCTGAGGCCAACCCAGGAGAGTGGGACTCCGCAGCAGAGAGAGGCTTCTCCCAAGACATTCCACTTTTTCAAGGCTTATATTTACCCTCCCTACCAGCAACACAGCAATAAAAAGCCTCTCCAATATTCTCTTTGTGTGTCACGTCTATTACATACGGAATTAAAACACTGTCTCTCCCCACAACACAATTCCCACCTGCAATTGAAGGTCTCCCCAAGGATCCCATTTGAAGTTGGGGGCACCAAGAGGCTGCAGATGGGATCAAGTCTGCTGAGACCCAAAAATTAGAGATCCTATATCATTTTTCTTGACCTAAACTACAAAGCCTTCCAGACTTTTCAATCCTACATACGCCTCAGAGACAAGCTACTGGTTTTGCTGTTCAAATGCAGCATCCTCAGGGAAAGAGCCCTGAAAATTCCATATAAATCTCACAACTGCTGAAGCAAAAGTTTAGTTTTTCAACTAAAAGAGAGGAGCCAGCGGCCACAGTGACAACATGCAGCCACTGAGGTGACAAGCACAGCCATGGGGATGCTTTCCGGGGTGTCCCTACATCCTTCCAGAGATGGGCACCTACAAATGGGTGCTCCTGGGGCTGTGAGGTCCAAACGATCCCACACGTGGTGCCTTCTTGCTCCTCCTCGCTGAGATCCCCCTGGTTTTTATTGCCATAAACAACATGTTGTCAAACCATGAGACCACTTCCCTCTGCTGGGCCCAGTTCCCCCACTCTTCTACCCCATCTCCCCCTCCCCAACATTTAAAAGCAATACTTGTTTGGGGCAGAAGCGAGCACCCAGGCTCTCAACACAAATAAGTTCTAAAAAGGTGCTTTTGATGCAGATTTTGGAGCTTAATATTTACTCAGGAGACTTGCCAATTACTCCACGAGTTGCAGTTTGTATTTATTATCTATCATTTCTACCAAATGATCAAATCTAATCATCAAATCTATCATTTTCCTCCTATGCCTGAATGGATGTGTATTTCCACTGCAATATCAAAGCACCTACAGGTCCCAGCCACAACACGGTGCAAGCAGCAACAAAGCCATCAAGAGCTTTTATGTCAGCCAAAATGCTAAAGCTGGACCTTTGGAAGTTCTAGTTGCCAAACTGCACAATACCACACTGGCTTCCTTATTTAAGAATTGCCTAATTTTGAAGTGGGCTACTACAGCACAACCATCACTTCCTCAGTAGTTTAACCTCCCAGGGTCAAAACCCGAGAGTGTCCCTATTAGAAAGTAAGTTTTATTAAAACTGTCATCTCAAAAACTAAATAAGTTAGTAAATCAACCTTTGACCTTAATGAAACTGTGGTTGAGTTAGAGAATTTCAACCTTCACGGCTCCTTATTAAGGAAGCATCGTTAAAGATAACAAAATTTTCTATCACTACACAACTTGAGCATCAAAGATACAGAAAACCACTACCTTTGAGTAAATTTAGAGAGTAAGAGACATGATTGAGTTAAACAAAAACCACCAAAAAGAGAGTAACGCTTTGTGCCTGCAACGTAAAGCAGTAACTCGGTCCCTAAATGGACAACAGCTTGTATCAGCAAAGCTGAGAGCAATTAAACTCCCCTGTCATCAAGATGTCACCTCACAGGCACGAGAGCTGAGCCAGCCTGGGAGCCTGGGCCCTCTCGCATGCCTGGATCCTCTGAGCTGGCCTAAGCCAGGTTAAAAAATAAATTAAAAAAAAGATCTTCCTGAATAAAAGGCAGCTGATTTGTCGGTAGCCATTCTTCGCAGAATTCATTTGGAAACTTCAGAGGGTTCCACATTTCCCTGCTCCAAAAAGCAGACACCAGAAAACTTCCTTTAAATAGGAACGAGAGGGAGACAGAGAGGGAGAAATAACCCCCAAGGAGCCAAGTTGGACCCAAACACCCCCAGGTAGCCCTGAGGGAGCTGGCACTTGCCAACCCCACGGCGATGGGCTGTGGCACGTGGCACCTGGCCACTGGTTTTTTTCCCCCCGTATGGCTCCAGAGCCAGTTCCCAGCTTTTCAAATCCATTGTCCTCCTTCATTCCCCCCAAGCACAGAGCCCCTTGGTGGGTCTCGGTTAAAACCCTCCACAGCACAAGCAAACAATTCAAACAAAACTCTCCCTGCTGGTGTTTAACATTCAGCCTAAAGTTTTACGCTTAAGCCCAGTGAAATTTTTGAGTTTAAATTCAGTAACTTCGAGTAAATCTCTCCAGACCTGCTTCAAAAGAGTCTCTTCTTCCCGGCACAGAACCAACCTGTATTTTTACTAACCCCCTATTTGCAAAAATAAACCTTTGAACTCCCGAAGAACAGATGCCTCTGACACCAAGCCTGATATTCTGATCATCTTTAGCACCGACCACAAATCCCAGGAAAGGTACCCCTGGAGAGGGAGCTCCAACCCGCTGAAAAACCCCGGCACAAACCACACATGGCTCGGGATCACGAAGCCAAGACATTTGGCCAGCACAAGGTACAGTAGTTTTCCACTAGAACGGGAAACTACGTCTATATGCAGTTTAGGCAATGCCTTTCAGGAAGAAAATTAAAAGAAGGCTCGATTCCTTAGAGAAATAATTAAAGTATTGTCACTTGGTATCAAGTTCACCGGGATCACTGCAGAGCAGGTGACTCTGGTTGGCCGTAGGACAATGTGGTGAAGGCAAACAGACCAGGATGTCCCTGCAACCAGCTCCTTCCCAAGAGCAGGAACCACCACACGACTCCTTGTGATCCCTACTCTTCAATTTCTTCAGTGATGCCAATGCTGTGACCCAGTAACTCTTTTCCTACAGCCCCGAGATGGATACAGAATTGTTCTGTGATAAATAAGAACAAATGCACCATCTGAAGTGGCTGCAAGAGATGAGGATGCAGTGAAGTGTCTCCAGCCAAAATGCAAGCTTTGTTTTTGCAGACGATGGACCTGGGACCTCCAGAGTCAAAGAGTCAAACCTACCTGTCTGCAGAGGTGGGTTCACCCATATGGGGACTGGTCCCTGGAGAGAGACACTGCAAGAGGAGAACAAGCACCATGGGATGGATATTGGCAATAAACCAGTTCATTTTAAGAGCCACACCACCTCTGTTCCAACCATCACTTTCTTCTCAAATGGCCAGTGGGTCACTGGTTCCTATTTTGCTGCTTCCATGAGGCCCAGTTTCACCACTCGGAAGCAAATCCACACCAAAACAGGAGGTGATTTGTAGTCTGAGGTGGAAGGGAACGTATATTGGAAGAAACAGGAAAAGATCAAATGTGGTTTCGTGGCATCAAAGGCCCCCAGCTCCCAATTAAGGCAGACACAGCTACGGATCTTCAGTCTCATTTGGGAATCCACATTTGGAGACTCTGGGGGCATTTCCCAAGGGGAAAACACTCCTATTTTTTATTCTGTGTTTTTTATCTTTGCTTTTCCGGGCCGTTAAGGGAGACCAACTCATTAAGTCTAGCAAGAGAAGCAATAATCATAAAGTCTCTACTCTTCATGCCTGACACAAGGCTGGTCTGAGAGCTCCAAGGATGATTCTCTGCAGTTTAATCATGACAAACTCTCACCAATTTCACTATTAACAAGATGGGGCCGTTTGGTTGGGTTTTACTGTCAGAAGATCGATGGCCAACTCCCACCATCTCCAAAGGCTTGGGAAGGAAGGGCTCTGGAGGGGGGGAAAGAACATCCGGATCCCTCTGCAGCCTTAAGTGTCTACTGCCACTGCTCAAAGGCAGCTGGTAATCAATTTAAAGTAGATCTATAAAGCACTTGGTAATAAATTTAAAGGATGTCTATAATGAAAGAGTTATCAAAAGCCAGGACATCACGCCCACTTTTTACTGCAATGACTCAGGAGGTCTCCTTCACTGCAAGTAAGAAAAAAACCAAACCCCTAGTTTTGATAAAATTACTTCATCTCTCTGAAAAGGCAGCTTCATTTTTCCCTGTTGGGTTTCCTGCATCCATTGCTCATGACAGAAGGGTGTCCCAGACCCTCTGAAATCGAGACCCAACAGCCCTCAAAGCTATTTTACTTGTCTTCAGCCAGTGCTGCATTTCTGAACCAAACCCATTTATTCATTTGAAGCCCCTCACCTTTCTCTCCTCCTCTTCTCTCCAAGACAGAGGTTTGAGCACCTTTCCACCCCTTTCCACAAGCACACTGGAAATCAACAGAATTCTGCACAAACGGCTATTTTTATTACTGTTTTTCTCCCAAGGGGATTTTCTTCCCCTCCTGTAACTCAAATTCAAAGCAAGAGAAGGGAAAACCAGGAAAGGAAAACCAAGAAAGCATAAAATAAAATAAGTTGAAACATTTCCCAAAGTGCTCCTACAAAGATAACGCTGCGCTGGCAAACTCAGTGCAAAATATTTAAGCACAAATCTAGAAATAGGTTCCCTGGTTTTGTTACTCACAAGCAACTGAGAAAGACAGAAAATTGGAGAAAAGTAATTTTATAATCTCTTACTTACACGGGNGAAAAATGAAGTTAGAATTTAAGTCTCCTCATATGGGCTGAACTTATCCCTTTCTTACAGAGCAGCACCACGGATCTTTTAGCTCGGTTAAATCNTAACATAAAAAAAGGAAGGTAAATATTGGTATTTCTAAAGTGCAGGCAAAGGAAAGCAAACCCTCTCTGATTTGTTTTTTGAACAGGTGGATTTGCTGTGAAACAGTTTTCAACCCGAAACACTATTCCACAAAGAAATTCCCTGCTCCTCCTCCAAACGGTGGAAATAACTAAAGTAGTATAATCATTATTAAATATTCTCTTAAGTTCAGCAGCCTGGCCTCAGCAGCTGTGCACCTCTGAATTAAAGACAATTTAGACAGACCTTCGTCTGGAGAGAATCTCCACGAAGACATCCATGCCCAAAATTCCCTGGATGCTCAGCTCTTACATGCAACCCCACTTGGTTTTACAGTAGGATTTTACTGTCGCTATCAAATGATCTTGTTAAATTGGGAAAGGACTGAGAAAGATAAAAAAAAAAAAAAGCCAACACCCCAAACAACAACAACAACAACAAAAACAACTGCCATAAGGAAACGGAATCAGCCAAAATTCCCAACTCTGCTAAAGGTGAACGGCAGTTCCGCTTCTCCCTAAAGGCTTTACTTAAACAGTTTTATGAGCCAAGAATCATTAAGGGGTTTTAGATTTGCACAGATTAATATTTTAAAAGCCATTCCTCTAGCACAAGAGGCCTGGAATGAAAGCTTCTGTGCTGCTGCTTCTGGAAGAGGAGGGAGGTTCGTTAACTGCTTACTAGATGCTGGAGATACGGCCGCCTCTCAAAGGAAAACAAAACACACACAAAAAAAGAAAGAAAGATTACGAAAATGCTGAGGAAAACAATTTCAACCATGGAAATCACTTGGCTGCTATCAGTGATCTCAGAAACGGCACTTTTCACCGACTGGCCTTTCTGAAGCAACACAAGCAACACTGCTCTTGGTCTGTGTTTTGACAACGAAATCAGGGCTGTGAAATGTGAAGATGGAGGCGACACAAGCCAATGAATTTCTTCTGTCTGCCCATGGACAATTCTGGAATTGGCTGGTCTTCAACGACTATAAAGCACACCCATTCCCACCGTGCTGCTGGCCAGACCTAAAACTTCTGACACTCAGAGCCGAGAGAAGTTAAAGAGTTAAAAGGAAGCTTCTCCACAACAGGCTGGTACCACAAATATTTTGGTTTTAGCTTTTGCACTGTACAAACTCCTCAACTACCAGAAGAAAACGTTTCCCAAAATAAAGTAGGAAAGTGTGTCATGATAGCACATCTTAAAACAGCTCCCCCTCATCCCCATCATAAATAAAGTAAGTTTCCAGAACTGATAACAACACCCAGGCTCTTCCCTCGGACGCTGAAGGCCACGCTGGGGACGGGATGCAAAGTGATTTTAAATCCAGACTTGTTTCCCTGTGTCACTTTATATAAAAGTATTCCACCCCTGGGTCAAAACTTCTCCATCTGGGAAACCTAGCGAATATTTCCCAGGTGGGATGAGGAGACGCCACCACTTCCCACGGTATTTACTGGGAACCATCCCGCTCTCTGAGCACGAGCTGGGATGCACTGGTACCTCCACACCACGGGCTCCCACCCCAGCCACCCTCAGATCCCACAAGAGGATCACAGAGCGGCAGGAGATACTTAAAACAAGAAAGCTGAGTGTATTAAGAACAGCTTAACAAAACACTTCGCCGGTCTGGAAAACTTTTTAAGAGACAAGAGCTCAGGCAGAATTTAAAAACCACAACCTTTAAGCTATTCTGCAAAGGAAGAGTTCATTTAAATACCACGAGAATGCCCAAGAATTCCAATAGTGCTGCCTGGCCCAAAGTCTGCCTAAAAGAAAGGAGTAAGGATACTCTTAAATTACACCAGGTGGATTTCACTGAATACTGAGACACTCCGGCTCAGGCTTCAAGCACAAAGCCAGTAACAGTCTTAAAAAAACGCTGAATGGGTACAGTCAGCTAGAACTCCCAGTTAAAAAAGGACATGGAACTGTTGGAACAGNAACTCTGACCATTCTATGACTCTGTGATTCTATGAAAAATAAATATTTTAAGTGACTTCCAACATACCAACTTTACCGTGCTGCTCGCCAATCTACGGGTTCCCAATTACTGGATCATGACTTTTTTTTTAATTATTATTATTATTTTAGCTAGTTTCCTTTCACCCATCAGGTTAAAAAGCCACTCAGACAGAAGGAGAAGCTGGTTAATTACAGCCAGAAGGCTGGCTGTACACAAACCCCCAGCAATTGTACAGTGAGAGCGAGCTCGTGGTAAAAAACCAATAATCTGTCAGTTTGGCAACTCGGGCATTGTATGTAACAAACAGATAATTCACCTTTTCGGCCCCAATCAAGCTGCTTTTCCAGCTGAGCTGTTATTTGGAGCAGTTTTGTCAGCTCTCCTCTGTCAGGCTGCTCGTGCAGAGCAGGAGGAGACATTTAAGATGTTCAAATTAAAGCCAGCGACGAAACACAGAGCAACGCCGGGTTAGAGCTTATAAAACAGGAATAGTGAAATCTCAGCAGCCGAGAGTGGTTTCTGACCTAGTTTTAACTGGAGAAGAGTCAAAGAGCCGAAAAGATTGAGGCGAGGCTGAAGGTGCTGAAATTCCAGTACTGGAGCTGGAAGCGCCGGGGAACAGGATGCAAGCGAGAGCCCTCAGACATTCAAACGAGCGAGGAAGCGTCACAGGGAAGGAGGAACTCAAGGTTCAAGGGGTTTAGTTCAACGTCAAGTGACATCCCGGGGAGGAGGGATGGGTTTAAGGAGGATGGTGACGGAGGCGTTGCGAGGGCTCCTCGCTGGACGGTGGCCACGGGGCAACCAGGAGGAGATAACCTCAAGTTCTGAAACACGGGAAGAAACGTGGGCCTGTTTTGGAAGGTATTTTTAGCTGCTTCTGAGAACACAAAACGTGCTGCCACAACACCTGTGCACATTTGCATAACAAGAGAAAAATTAAAACCCCATCAATGCAACTCCTCAGCTACTGGGGGCTACTGGGGGGGTGGAAGAAAAGTGGGGAGATCCCATCCCAGCAAGCTCTTCGTGTTCCCTCTATTCTGCTGCTCCAGAGTTGAATTTATTTCCACCAGGCAGCTCCACGTTGGTTTTAAGCCTCATTAAGAAGCAGTATGTTGCTGGCCTGACATGTCAGATTTTTAAACGACCTTTGTACTGAGCACAGTGTTACCAGGCTGCTGAGAACTGGGGGGAAGGGGAGGGGAAAAGAGTCCGTTGCCACGATTAGGAGAGGTACATTCTGGCTGTTTGCATTTATTTTACTTTAAAAAAAAATAAATAATCCAACCCCCCCCCCCCCCCCCCCCCGTCAGCAAACCAAGCCATACTGCAGCCAGCAATTCTCTCTGAAGGGCAGCTCTGACGGCATCGGGCGCTGCTGGCCATTCTTAACGTGGCACTTATCACACAAGGTAAACAGGAGTGACTATCAGTTAATGAACAACACAGCCCTCAGGCTGAATTTTAAAAGAGCATTTTCTCCCCTGCAATCTTTTAATGAAAACCCAGCAGTTCTAACCCAGCCAATTTGCTGGGTTGGAGATATTAAGGAACCAGGGGCTGATTCACCTGCCCGGGTGCTTACACCAGGGCTTAAAGGAGCTGCTGAAACATCAGGCCGATCCTTATCTTCCACACAGCTTTGCTGCTGCTCTCTTTGCAAGAGAAAACTAGAGAAAGGCAATTTGGAGATCAGACTGACGAACTTGTTCAGCCATCCCAGAACAAAATCTCACTTAATACACACACCGCTGAGCCCAGGAAAACAAGCCTGGACCAGTTCTCTCCGTGTGCCCGACTATATCCCATTGACACTTAAAGAGAAGGGTAATTACTGCTCTGACAAAGTTCTACTTAAGACGATCCTCAGACAGTTCCTCCCGGAGCCAGAGCCAGCCCTGCTGGAAAAAGACTATGATAAACCAAAGTCAGAGCCAGGATCCTAAAGGAATCCCAGAGAAACCAAACCACCAGCAACCCATGAGCCAGATCAACCTCAAAAGCTAAAGCAAGATGCTCAGATGCTTCTTTCGGGTAAACAGAGGTGCTCCAACTTTGGGGAACTTTGAGGACACAACCCAGGGGAAACTCAGCATTCCATGGAGCCATCACTGAAATTTCCTGTCATATTCAGTGATAAAGCCATCAAAAATGCCAGGTTTTGGTTTTTCCCCCCCGTCACTGAGGGAAGTTTCCCACAAAACATCCAGCTGAAAGCCCTGAGCGAGCAATGCTAGATTGTTCTACTGTGCTATACCCGGTTGTGTTACATACCCTCTGCTAACACAGCACTGCCAACAGCTTCCTTGCACACACCATCCTCAGTTTTCCCAAGAGGAAAGGGAAGGCAGCTGCCTGAAGAAGCCACCACCGAGTTAAACGAGGTCCTCCCTTTTCCTCCAGCGAGGAGCACAGAACCCTCACTGTTTCAGCTACATCCTTATTTGCACTGCCAGGCTGGTTGGTAACAAACCTGCTCCAAAAATAAAGTGACAAACAGTAAAAAGAAAGAACACACTCTTCTAAACTGGCAAAAATGTACCTCAAAATTCAAAAAAAAAAAAAAAAAGGTAGTCAGATGTTTCTTTGCTCCCCGCAAGGACACCTGTGAGAGTTCAGCTTACAGCAAATTCCAAAAATGAACACGAAAAAATTTCAGATAAGAACAGTCAAAACATACCAGCTCTGCTGACTAAATAGAGAATCCACCACAGGGCTGCAGAAAGAGACTCCCCCGAGGTCTGAGCCCAAAAGCCCCGAGAGATTTCACACACCAAGACAGAGAATCTCTCTCGCCTGACGGAGTGAGCCCAGGCTGGGCTCATCCCGAGATGCAGAAGCAGTGGTTCAGCCACCCAGCCGGCACTTAATTGTCTGACCAGCATTTTTGCTCTAAATATAACAATCCGCCCAAGTTCTAGTTAGCTGGAACGTTTTGCTGACTTAACCCAGCCCATCTGAGGTTAGAATAAAAGTGTGTTTCTGCCCGCTGTCAGTGGCAGTAAATTTAGCCTTAATGACAAGTAAAAGGCCTTTATATTGAGTTAAATGGCCTTAATTGTACCAGAGAGCTGGAACTCCTGGGGAGATGCAGCAACACCTCCATCACATCCATCCCTGGTGCAAACAACCGCAGAGCTTGGGTAGGAAGGTCAGGGAAACACTCCTGACACTGTAACATCAAACCTCCTAGGTGATACGTCTACTTTTTCCCCCTTCGTGTCAAGAAATCCCAAAAGACAGCGCTCTGGATTTTAAGGCAGCCATCTCTCCTGCCCCATTTTGATGCCTGAAGAATAAAATCCTTAAATGATTCCCAAGGGATTCCAGAATCACACCTCTAGAGAAATGTACGCAATTAGTTTTAATCACCACTACCTTGCACACCAACTGAAGTGCACGCTTCAAACAGATCCAAGATATCCCATTTACGTCCACATTTATGGTTCACTTTATCCATTATCACTTCTCTCCCCTTCCCATTTCTAAAGATGAAATCAGAAGCTGCTTCCTTCACAAAGCTGTGTGCTCCAGGACTCTCCATCAGCCCCCAGACTCCAGGCTGAGAGAACTGGTTTCTTACACTACATTCACTCAGCTGCATTGCTCTCCTTTAGAAAAACCACACTTTTCTTTCTGGAATAAAGGCAAGGATCGGGAGCCATCCACTCCACGGGTCAGACCATCTCTGAGGTACACAGACCCCAGGAGCATTTCAGATCTTACAAGAGGGAAAGCAAAACTACCAGGAACTCTCCCAGTTAAAAATCCTGACCACGGAAAGCACATAAATAACTAAAGGTTCTTTTTATTATTGAATATCTGTTGGGAGAAGAAGGAAGCAGAGCTGGTGGACAAGACCACCACGCTGCCAACAGCACCCAGCTCCCCTGGCAAACACACAGAGGGGAACCAGGGAGCAAGGTCACTGTCACCTGTGTCACCGAAAGCACTTTTCAAAAGAAACCGCTCAGCAGAGCTCCTACGCACTTCTTAAGAGACTATTTATGGGAGCAGAAGTTGGTCTTAATTCTGTGAGAGGCAGCAGCAGAGGTCACGGTTCCGGCTTCACCGGCTCCGATGGCTGAGAACCCCTGGAAGCGTGAACAGGTGCCATCAGGGTTTTTTAATAAAAAAATAAAAATAAAAATCTCTATTTTAATAACATCAGAACTATCATTTCGGAGCAAAGTCCCACTCAGCCTGGCCTGTCGTCAGCAGCACCCGCAGCTGAAGGAAGTGAAGAAACCCTGTGACAGCAACCTGCCCCTCTGCCCTGCCTCGACTCCTTCCCAGCTCCAAGTCATTTTATAGCAGTTTCATTCTGAATCACGACTTCACGCCTTGGGTTTTGTGTTGTCTTTTTTTTTTTGGGGGGCCAGCGTGTTAAAAACCTCCACGAGTCAGGTCCCAGTGCCTCATTAACTCCCTAATCAGGCCTTGCCACACCACACCTCCAGCAAGTGTCAGCCGGCGCAGGGAAGGACTTCAAAGGGCCCGGCAGACCTTACCTTCTCCCTGTGAGCGAGGGCTGCTCCCTTCCACCAGCCCAGCAGTGGAAAGGTGAGCCCAGCCAGAGGATTGACTCTCCTTATAAGGCTTCCACGGCACAATTTCCGCTTGCCCAAGCTCAGGCAGGGTGGAAAAAAAAAGAAAAGAGAAATAATAAAATAATAATAATAATCTTCCTCGCTACTCCGCCCATTCCGGGCTCTGAAAAACATCCACCAGAATCCTGGATCTGGAAAGAATGGAAGAACTTACAGCGAGGTTCTGCACGGAGCTGGGCTCCCTGGAAAAGGTGAAGCCACGGCTTTGGCAAGGAGCTAGATCACCTCAAACACTGGGGGAGAAATGGGAGCCAAGGAGCCAACGTGCAGGCAGAGAGATGCACGGAGAAGCTGCAACCGGAAACTTTACTCTTTGCAGACCTTATGGCCAATTTTTCTTGCTATTCAGACACATTTGAGCCTTCTGAGATTTCAGGGCAGCAAGTTTCACAGGTTAGTTATTGTAGAATGGTCAGAGTTGGAAGGGACCTTCAAGATCATCAAGTTCCAACCCCCCTGCCATGGGCAGGGACACCTCCCACCACACCAGGTTGCTCCAAGCCCCATCCAGCCTGGCCTTGAACCCCTCCAGGGATGGGGCAGCCACAGCTTCTCTGGACAACCCGTTCCAGGGTCTCACCACCCTCACAGCAGAGAAGTTCTTCCTAATATACAATCTATATCTCCCCTCTTCCAATTTAAAACCATTCTCCTATGTGTTATCATTCCACTCCCTGACCAAGAGTCCCTCCCCAGCTCTCCTGGAGCTCCCTTCACATCCTGGAAGGCTGCTCCAAGGTCTCCCCGGAACCTTCCAGGCTGAACAGCCCCAGCTCTCTCAGCCTGTCCTCACAGCAGAGCTGCTCCAGCCCTCTGATCATCTTGGTGGCCCTGCGCTGGACCTGTTCCACCAGGCCAGTGTCCTTTCTCTGTTGAGGACTCCAGAGCTGGACACAGGACTCCAGGTGGGGTCTCAGGAGCACAGAGCAGAGAAGAATCACCTCCCTCAACCTGCTGGTCACACTTCTTTTGATGCACCCCTGTTATTAGCTGTGAATGATTATTTCCTTTCACCAACTTCTCCATAATATGCTTCACTCTATACCAGGAGCTTTGTTTTCAGAATCAAATGTGTCTTGGCTCAGGTTTACACGCTGTTTTCTGCAGGACCCCAACACTCCTGTGGCAGCTACTATGAACATTAGCAGAGCCAGCCCTACCTCCTGGTCACGGAAAGGTTAAGGTGATACGGTCTGTGTCACTATCAACTGCTCTGAGCATCACGGAGAAACTCTCAGGCCAATCCTCCTGTTCACCCGGGTGTAAATACAGACACATCCACAGCCCCCAAATACCTGCGAGTCCAAGAAAGCTGCTGGCTAAAAACAAAGCAGAGTAAATGCAATCAAGGACAAGGCTGTTTCAACTAATCCTGCTCTTGCTTTGGGGATCATCACAGTTTTATTGCTAAAAACCTCTGCATATTCCCTTTTTCTAGCCTCGATTGCCTGTGTATCATATAATACCTCTTTTCACAGCATATTTTTCTCAGTGCAAGAACCAGGGAGAGATTTATCTCCAGCCATCAGTGGTTTGTCTTCCCTTTCCTCTGCGACTCACCAAATGGCAGAACCCGGCTCATCCACACACAGACTCTCTCAGAAAAAGAAAAAATGGTGGCAAAGGAGCTTAAAAAAACCTAACTTCTGCCAAATCCCTTGTTGCCTTCTTTTTGGGGACTGGGAGAGACAGAAACACAGCCCAGTTGATTTTCTCATAGAAACCGGGAGCCAAAAACAACTGAAATCACCGCTGGAGCTGGAAAGGTACAACAAAACTCACACAAACATAAAGTCTAGACATTAAAATGTGGAAACATGATTCAAATAACCACAGCTGGCACATAATGTATCGATTGCAGCCCATCACAGAACAAGCCCGCAGTGGGTAAGAATATAGAAGAAAGATTAAATTAGCGTCTTCCACCTCAGTTTTAGAAAATATGGATCCTTTGGGTGCAGGGATATGGATTGAGCTAGCAGTTCTTCCATCCTGCTGGGCTTTTTGCTAGGCTTTTAAGCAACACGTCTGCTCTTGCTAAGGAATGACAACCAGCTCCAACTACCCTCGCAGCAGCGATCCCGGAGGAATGAAACTGCCCTGGGTGTCAGGTGGCTGCTCTTATCAAAGCCCGGCCTATCGCCCCAGCTACGTAGATCTCAAAATATTTGAGCCAAGTAGTCGAGAGGATGTTTGTACTGATGAAATCTAAATACTACAAAGGTTCAGGCAACTGGCTGTTCTTCAGAAGTTTCACGGTGCTTGATAAAGCCCCTAACACGTGGACGTGAACCTAAAGCAGAAAATCTGTGCCTGTCATCAAGAAGAAGGGACCAACAAGCTCAACAAGCCTTCGCTTGTGGTGTGACACACTGATTGTCCTCTGAGACCCTAGCTCCAGCCTTCACCCCACACTGACCGGCTTTCCTGCAGAGAAGCATCCCTCGGGACCATGCCCAGAGCCTCCTCGGATGGTCCCAGGTTCTGCCTCTGATGTAACGTGGCAATCCCAGGCACAAATATAGGTTGGGCAGAGAATGGCTGGAGAGCAGCCCTGAGGAGAAGGACTTGGGAATGCTCCTGGATGAGAAGCTCCCCAGGAGCCGGCAGTGCGCGCTGGCAGCCCAGAAACCAACCCCANCCAGGGAAGTTGTTGATGCCCCATCCCTGGAAGTGTTTAAGGCCAGGCTGGATGGGGCTTGGAGCAACCTGCTCTAGGGAGAGGTGTCCCTGCCCATGGCAGGGGGGTTGGAACTTGATGATCTTGAAGGTCCCTTCCAACTCTGACCATTCTAGGATTCTATGAAATATTAACTGGTGGTGGTGGCTGGGCTGAAGAAAAAGTAAACCAGCTCAGTGTTTCATGAACGCCTTGGGCTAAAGCGTTCCTCCCCTGGGTGCCCAAAGCCAAGAAAAGCTCTGCCACACAGGGGGAGAGCAGAGGGTTAACGGCAGCCAGGCTGCACCAGATCAGGGAAGACTCAAGGTGGGTGGAAGTGGGCAGCCAAGTCAAGTCGTGCTCACAAGCGGTGACCTCTTTTTGAGTTAAAACAAATGCTGGTTTCTTTAAATTCAAAAAGGCACTAGTCCAATGTAAAGAAAGGAGAGACCAAGCGCACGGAGCAGTGTTTTTTCTAGACTGCTTTTTTGCTGGAGCAATGCAAAAAAGGACTGGATTTTGGAAGCCTGCTTTCCTGGTGCAGCAGGGACACACACCACCGCTCTGCAAATCGACTGCTGAGGGGTTTCATCCTGCTTTTTTTTATATAAATTCTTTTTTGGTGAAAAAAAACCCAACAAAACAAACAAAACCCCACCAGTGAAAAGGCAATAGTAGGTTACCATGGTGTGCAAAAGTTGCCTTATGTACATGGGATGTTTCTAAGCAACACACGAGCTACTACAGAGAACTCTTCTTATCAGCAAATAAATCCAAGCTCCTTTCCTGGATAATGCATCTAGGTCAATCTAAGGCACGTTGAATTCAGAAGCCTAGTTTTGGTGTTGCCTCTTCTGTATCCACCCTGTACAAAACAGTAGCAGAGTTCAGGTTATCAGGCTTTTTTTTTGCTTTGTTTTTCTCCATTAGCATTAAGTTTACTCCAGATAATGGTTCTTCTTAATAACCTTAATTATTCAGAGGTAACTTGAGCTCAACCTTCCGCCGAGCTGAAGACCACTTTTTCACCCTTCAGCTTCTCCTCTCATTCCCCAAAACTCAACTAAAACCCGCGTGTTACAGAGCCATGTTCACAAATCAGAGCATCGGGTGCAGGGTCCCAGACACACAGCATCTCTTCAAAGTCTACCTAAACCCGTGTGGCCACTCCATCCATTCAAACGCATTCTCTCGTGCATGAGCAGCAAAACCACTAAGTCAGCCAAAATGTATTCTTCTCCCATGGATTAGCTGGCACAAATTAGTACCAGAGTGACGCATGCAGTCTGTCCCTTCCCATTTTTCAACATGCACAAACACCAGGGATTTGGAGACGCTTCACAAGTTTACGCTTAGGAGTTCTAGGCAGGACCCAGTTTGAAGCATTTGAGATGTGCAAATTGTTGAGGAGATAACGCCTTCATTTGCTAACGAGCCCTCAAATGCTTTTTCAAACAAAACTTCCCCTCCCTCACCGCCCTGCTATCCCAACAGAGTCGGCGCTATGCAAGTGAACTATTTCAACAGTCACCATCCCTCTGCCAAGCAGCTCGATGACAAAAACTAACTAAACAGGACAGAGCACTTCAGATGGGCTCAGAAGAAAAAAAAAAAAGTCAACAAAACAACCCTGAAGTGGGACGATCACCTGAAAACTCCACGCTCTTGGTTGGCTCAGGGCAATGCAGAAGCCACTGGAGGCAGGACCTGCTGCAGCCCAGGGGATCGGTCCCTGGGTCTCTGGAGAGACCCCTCTGCACATCGTATTTGATCAGATCTGCTTCAAACAGAAGTGAAAAATAAAATTACAATATCTCTTCTGTCTCCTTTTGCTGCTGTTTAAGTGGAATAAGGAACCAACTATAGAATATGCTGCAAGGGAGTGAGGGTTTAGTCTTGCTGGGTGATGAGCACCATCGCCAGGAGCCACTGACGTGAGCACCAAAACACCCCACCTGCCTACCTTGACAAAAACCAACCAGCCAGCCCACCCAACCCAGTCTCTTCAAAACCTAAGGGGTTAATCTTCATGCTTTGCTTCTCCCAGCATTGCTAGAGAGCAAAAAGTTATTAATGCCCCAATTCAACTTCTCCCATTAATGGTGTCGTACGATTTGCTGATAAAAAGCAGGCCACGGTTTTGTTTAAAAAAAGGAAGAAAAAAAAACAATCCAAAAAAACCCACCAACCACTGTCAGTCAGAAGGATTCTGTGACAAACTTTCTATTTTTCCTTGGCATGTCACCAATTAGACCTACTTCTGTAGTCTGCTACCACCAGTATGAAAAAAATAAAAAAGGCATAATGGGTTTATAATTTGCCACCGACTCCCATAGCAACTGTACGTCACTTTAGATGTAAATTACAGACAATTCTTCCCCGTGCAATTTGAAAACTAGAGAGATGAATCTATAATTTGAGCAGATCCAAATGGTATATGGTGGAGGAAAGAAAAACTACCCTCAATAATCCTCAAGGCAACTGCCAGGGGCCAAAACCCCTCTTGGTCCCCTTCCTGCCACGGGGAGGTGCCACGCTGGGGTCAACGTTGGGAAGGTTTGGGCAGGAGCTGAGCAGCTCGGCGTGTGCTGCATATCCTGTCCCAGTTCTGCTGATTGCAAGGAGGAGATGTACGTGTCCGATGAGTTTCCTCTCCAGCCAGGCTCCTCTGATTCATTCAGTCATGTCACCGACTCATGTTCCCGATGTCGTAAGAGCTTCAATTTTGACGGGCTACAGCATCAGTGAATTAACAGGGCAGGAAAAAACAGGTTACAGGAAAGGAGGAATGATGCAAAAAAGCTGTAAGATAATTCAATGAGTTTTGATTGGAAAGCCGGATTGTTCTTCTCCTCCTTCTCCTCCTCCTGACACCTGCAAACAGCTTTCAATTCCCAAGTCAGCATGAATAGGCATTACCCTAAAGACCCTGTAAAGACAGCAGGAGCCTTCATTTTGCGTTTGGTGCTTGCAAGATGAAGGTATCTCTAAATCTCTAACAACCTGCTCTAAAATGCAGAGTCTGAAAAAGTTCTTTCAACAAGTGGCGGCTGCGAGGGCTGGGTTTAACCCCAACCTTTGAGAAACAGCTTCTAGCACAGGGTTAAGACGACTTGGGAAGCCACGTCTGTGGAGAGCAGGGTTCCGAACTCCAGCGTGGCCAGCAGCGCCCGGGGGCAACGCGCTTTGGTTATCTCAGCTTAGCCCCCAATAAATATTTGTGCACCTGCCAAAGTTCACCAGTGGATCAACCGGTGGCTTCAGTTCAAAAACACTCCGTCTAGCACAGACAGAGGGGTCTGAGGGGAGGAGGAGGCACTGTTGGGCTGTCACATCACGCACCGACCCAAGAGGCGACGCTGCGACCACCTTCTTTGCATCCTCCTAAAACCAGAAGGTTCCTGGACATCCCTGGAGGGGTTCCAGGCCAGGCTGGATGGGGCTTGGAGCAACCTGGGCTGGTGGGAGGTGTCTCTGCCCAGGACAGGGGGTGGGATTGGATGATCTTTAAGGTCCCTTCCAACCCAAACTCTTTGGTGACACCACTCAAGCCCAGTGGAGCCTGGCATCCATCAGCTAAGGTTGGGCCAACACAAAAGCTACAAATAATAAGAGAAAGGTGCAGGGTTACAGCCACACTGCGCGCTACCAGGAGGCCATCCATCATGCAGGCTCACCAGCACCACTCCTCAAGCCACAAAGTTTTTCAAATAAATACATGAAAGTTGGGAAATTCCCAGCTGAGGGTTCCAGGAAGGGCCCTCAGGCTGTTTACGTGCCATGGACCATGTAAAGTGGCATGAGGAGATGCCCCTGCTGCAGAGTGACACTCAGGTCTGCCATGAAGCATTTCATATCATGCACTGATATTTCCACCTGCCCAGAAACCCCCAGGATGTTGCCTTAGGCGAGGATGATGTCCCACCAAGTGTGGAGGACAGGGCTCAGGATAGAGGATGAAAGAGGAAAACAAGGCAGGGGCACGAGGAGTTCCTTCCTCCACATGGGCACAAGAAAGCTGGAGGCAAAACAGGTGAGGCTGGGAAAAGTCATCCCCTGCATTGCTGGTTAGTTTTTTTTTTGAGGGGTGGGAAGGCCTAAACAGAGCCTGTAACACCCCCAAAGGAAAAGCAGCAAAGGGCAAGCTGACATGGAATTAGGCTCCTTGGAGAACCAAGAATTGTTCTGGGCTAACGCACCCGAGTGGCTCCGTTTCACCAGCGGATGGATGGACGCAGGACACCTTTTCTGGCAAATCAAGGTTTTGAAGCAGCTCCAGGGGGTAGGGGCTTTCAAACAGAGCACGTGGGCATCATCCTAAAGTGACCCTTGTGAAGCTGGTGATCATTTTTGAGGCTCCTACCTCTTTCAGGTGAGCTACCGGAGAAAGAAACCCTCGTAAGGGCTGCAGGAGCCCCGTGAGCTGGACCTCTCCAGGAGCAGCTCCACGTTCTCCCCACATGGTGCAGAAACAACTTGTTGAAAGGCAAGAGCTGGGTGTCAATATCCAGACCCATGGGTGTTTTCTTCACCAGGACCAGGCCAATTTCACCAAGACCCAAGCAGGAGGGAGTCAAGAAGGCAACATATCTGTTTCTCCATAGCCCTGCTGCCTGCTCCACACATGGTGCAGCTCCACACCGAGAAGGCAACTGCTCTGGCACAAGGGACACTCGAAGCACATGGCAGCTCGCCCGGCCGGGTGATCATTTTTGGATTATGTAATCCCAATACATTATTATTAGACCAAGAACACACTCAAGCAAGAGGCTGAAAACATTACCCTGCCCGTGCTGGTACAGAGACAGAGCCCAGGTTGCAGGAATCGCAGCGAGGTGTGATCCCCCCCCCCACCTCAGCACATAAAACAGGTCAGACTTGCACACACGCCGGACTTCAGGTAACACAAACAAGAGTATTGGGTTCCAGGCCATTGTACATATTACACAACGCTGCCCTCAGTTTATACCACATTTAAAACCCAACTGAGCCCAAGGAGCCTGAGCAAAATTTTTTCCATTTACCTACTGCCGACCAAAACTACATCAGAGCCCAGACTGGACAAACAGGGGCTCCCAAGGTGTGTCCTACAGTCGCTTCTTGGCCTGGCTGAGCGCTTCAGAGGAAGCAGAGACCTTCAACGCGGTGGAGAAACTGTTTATAGAACAAATGCAGAATGAGCATATGTGTTTAATAGCCCACTAATTGTTGCCTTATTCACTGTACAAACAAGCCAGCTCTTCTGCCCTTATCCCTTCCTGCCCATTTAATCACCAGTAGCCTTTGACTATTTCTCTTTTGGGTGGCGGTGAAGGAAGCAAAGTTCATTAGTGGCCACCAAACAATCCCCAGACCAGACTTCATTTAGCAAATAAACACCACTATTCATGTGTGACACGGACTCGGAATAGCTTCCCAAAATATTTAACACAGCTGCCTGTAGTCTTCCTACTCTCACTCCCCCAAAAAGAAAAGGCTTTCCTAATATATCATAGAATCCTAGAATGGTCAGAGTTGGAAGGGACCTTCAAGATCATCCAGTTCCAACCCCCCCTGCCCTGGGCAGGGACACCTCTCCCTAGAGCAGGTTGCTCCAAGCCCCATCCAGCCTGGCCTTAAATAGGAAAGCAAATTTTTTTACCCCCTTTTTCAGAGAAAAAGCCAATAACTCATCCTATCCGAGGCACTTATTGCTACTGACTTCTCATAATGCTGATAAACACTCATTAAAATACAAGTTGATAAACCCTGGTACAGTAATTACCTTCGTCCCCATCCAGAGATTGCCCAATTCAGTGATGTGATGTAACCAACACCCTAAATTAAAAATAGTGTTGTGACAACATATGGTTTATCCTACAGAAGCTGGCAGGCAGGGACGCTCCTAATGACAAACGGGGTTGGGTTCCCAGTTCCCCCAGCTCCCCGGCAAGGCCAGGGGACCCACAGGTTCTCCGCAGGATCAGGGGTGGAAAAGCCAAAAAATAATAACATCCAATACTTTAAAAAAAAATAAAATTACAATAAGAAGGGTAGCTTTTAATCCTTCTCCAACAGATGCCGAGGAGCTGCCATTATTCTTTATTTACGTGACTAATGAGCTCTCTGGATGCATTTCAAGGAAACAGCTCGGAAAAGACAATCTGGAAATTTCAAAATACAGCCCCAGCCTCAACCCAACCCCCCCTCA
>VXBW01004274.1:0-71596 GCA_013400375.1 Thinocorus orbignyianus
GAGGTGGATATTGGCGTGGTGGGAGTTGAGGAAGTGCTTTTGTGAGCCGTGGTCAGAGGAGCAGTTGAGGTGGCAGGAAGTGATGGGCTTGTCCCGGGAGCAGTGGTGGCAGACTTGGTTGTCTGGGTAGCTGTGGTGGTGAGAGGAGCCGCAGTGGATGTTGCATCTTGGCTGGAAGTGACTGCGGTGGTGGTTTCTGCAGCTGGGGTGGATGTTTGTGTTCTTGTGGAGAGGAGGGGGGGGGTTGTCTGAAGAGCNGTGCTGGAGTGGAAGTGGAAGAGGGTGCAGCTGTAGTCTCGTGAGGAGACGTGGACTGGTCAGCCAGGCTGGAGGTGTCCATCTTGGTGGAGGTGCCTGGAGTGGTGTCCAGCGGGGTTGACGTGCTGCTAAGAGTAGCAGTGGAGGTTATTGTGGGAGTCGAGGTGGATATTGGCGTGGTGGGAGTTGAGGAAGTGCTTTTGTGAGCCGTGGTCAGAGGAGCAGTTGAGGTGGCAGGAAGTGATGGGCTTGTCCCGGGAGCAGTGGTGGCAGACTTGGTTGTCTGGGTAGCTGTGGTGGTGAGAGGAGCCGCAGTGGATGTTGCATCTTGGCTGGAAGTGACTGCGGTGGTGGTTCCTGCAGCTGGGGTGGATGTTTGTGTTCTTGTGGAGAGGAGTGTGGAGGTTGTCTGAAGAGCAGACGTCTGTGCTGGAGTGGAAGTGGAAGAGGGTGCAGCTGTAGTCTCGTGAGGAGACGTGGACTGGTCAGCCAGGCTGGAGGTGTCCATCTTGGTGGAGGTGCCTGGAGTGGTGTCCAGCGGGGTTGACGTGCTGCTAAGAGTAGCAGTGGAGGTTATTGTGGGAGTCGAGGTGGATATTGGCGTGGTGGGAGTTGAGGAAGTGCTTTTGTGAGCCGTGGTCAGAGGAGCAGTTGAGGTGGCAGGAAGTGATGGGCTTGTCCCGGGAGCAGTGGTGGCAGACTTGGTTGTCTGGGTAGCTGTGGTGGTGAGAGGAGCCGCAGTGGATGTTGCATCTTGGCTGGAAGTGACTGCGGTGGTGGTTTCTGCAGCTGGGGTGGATGTTTGTGTTCTTGTGGAGAGGAGTGTGGAGGTTGTCTGAAGAGCAGACGTCTGTGCTGGAGTGGAAGTGGAAGAGGGTGCATCTGTAGTCCCCTTTGGCGATATGGATTCAGCATTGGTCTTGTTCATTTTCAGCATTGGTGATGTGCTCATAGTCACTTCTTTAACTGTTGACGTGATTGTATTAGATTGAATTTCAGCTGATGCAATTTTAGAACAGTTATTATTATTTTTTTAATTTATTTTTTTCTAAGAATCACAGATTTTTAGTTATTCGAGTGTTGTAAATATCCTTGTAATATCATCCATTACAAATTCCTCTTAAAATAGTTTTACCTAATGCATGTTCTTTAGGAGCATGTCTGGGAATTTCAGTTATTTTACTGTACTCCAAATTATTTATGAAGTTCCCTGTCTCTTATCATTTTTTATTCCATGTTTTAAGCTAATTATAAAAAGGTATCTTTTGGGCAGATACCTGTCTCTGGTGACACACTCTTCACAGTCTCATTGTATATCTAAGCCATAATTGCCTTTTTAAAAAAAAAAAAGAAGAAAATTGAAATTTGACAGTAATTGCTCAGGATTTCCTGTATTCGCCTGGTCATTTCGCGTTTTTCAAACCTTTGTGTCAGTCTTTGGATAATTGATAACCACTTGATTAAATGCTTTTTATGACTTAGCGTTTCCTTTCTTGCCAAAAGGTCTCGTCAAAACTGAAATGAGTTTGAATTGTCACATTTTGTCCTTCTTTTGTACTACCTCCTATGGCCTTTTTATTTTTCAGTATTGAATTCTACTTTTCTTCTGCTTATTGCAGTGAAGATAGTTATCTGTGAATTCTTTATAATCTGATTTCAGTTTTTTGCCATGTGAAATCATACTCTTACCTGTCTCCAGTTCATGTTGACCTTCTTAGTTTTCTATAAGCCATGGAAAAGGGGGTGAAAGACTGGCAGCTCAGACATTGCTAGAATAACTTCTTGATGTGTCTGGACTATTTCAGTATTTTTACATATATTTTACTGACGGACCTGCTGTTAAGTGAGATCTGTTATTGTCAGATTTCAAAACAGCAGTAGATACCAAACGGATGAGTAAAGGGGTCAATAAAAAAAAACCCTCTTAAAATAAGTTCAACATTTTTTGAGCTGCTTTTGATGTAACCAATATATATTAATACTATAATATTTTTGCGGAGTTTTTGAGTTGGCAGTACCTGAGTTCTGCTCTTCATCTGTATCTACTTCATTGAATGACAAGGCAATAGCTGTGTGTTTGTCAGCCTAGTGGAATTACTCTCTTCCCTTGAGGGCTAGGCAAGTTTTCAAACTCACCTAGATTGTTTTGTTTCTAAGGAGGGGCTCATTCTATTAATAATCCTTTACAGAAATCACACCCCATGCCTCCACAGTCTCTCCCCTGACAGGTTGGTTGCGTCACCTCAAAAGATTCTCTCCTTGTGGGACATACCAGCCTGGTTAGGTAACACTGCTGCTTGGCACCCAGCAGGAAACCGATAGGGCTGGTGTTCTGCCTCAGTTATTGGCGTTACAGAGAGAAAGGACAGGCAAAAGAAGAGGTTCTCAGGCCAAGTTATTCCAAATGTGAGGAATCGCTATCATACCCTAGCATCCTTGCAAACTTTGTTGGCACAGTGTGCTGGATGGAGAACTGATGGGGACTTTTGCCAACAGATTTGAGCAACCTGGTCTAGTGGGAGGTGTCCCTGCCCACGGTGGGGGGGTTGGAACTTGATGATCTTCAAAGTCCCTTCCAACTCTAACTGTTCTATGATTCTATGTTTGTTCTGCTTGTGCTGTGGGAAGACCTCGGCTTGTCGAGCATCCACCGGGAGCCACTTGCCTAGAAGCCACCTCCACTCCAGAGGCTCTATTGTCCAATTAACGTGCTGTGCAAAGCAAACTAATAAACACTCCGTCTTAGCATGACTTGTTAGCTGTGATCCAGTGCTAAGCAAAGCACAGCTCTTTCCTTTGTACACAAAAAATAATGCCCTGCTCCTTCCCTGTTCCTTAATCTTTGTTGTTTTTATATTGCAAACTCATTCAAGTGAGGCTCTAGCGTTTTTGTCATGAGAAGGCTTGGGAGGCTGCAGAATATTAGAAATAACAACACTGGTAATACTGATGTGTCCAATAAAATCAAGTCTTGAAGGTTCAGAGACAAGAGTCAATGAAAGTACATTTAACAGAAGAAAGGGCAGATCTGTAGAAACATCAGGAATACCATTTTTTCTAAAACATACGATGCATGGATCTCTGTACCCTGAGGGGTGTGTGTCTGTATGTGCACTAAAAAATGGGGAAAATCTGCCTTTTTTTCTGTACTCTCTGTCACCCATTAATCCATTCCTGACAACATCTAATGATTTACTTTGTTGTGTTCAGAGTACCAAGGAGGGGACCAAACACAATGAACTAATTTTGTCTTGTATCTTCATTTGGTGTTGCTGCTGGGCAGTGTATCTCTGCATCAATATCAGTGCCTTTGCTACGTTCTGGTAACGTAGAGCAGCATCTGCTCTCTGTACGATGGGATGTGTGATTTACTTTCAGGCTCTGCAAGCTTTACTTTTGGTTTTTCTCAGGCCGTGCAAGCGGTTCCTGGCAGAGAGATCCTGGACAAGCCCCCCAGCCAGCAAACTAGACGGACATGTTTGCCTAGCAGTGATTGGATATATATTCATACTTCAGTTGTAATTCTGCATACATTGAAATACTGAGACTGAATTGCAAACCATAGAACCAAGGACGTGGTGATCTGTCCTTCTGTTGGAGCAGTATTCACAAAGAATTCACCAAAATACCAAAGTCTCATAGAATGGTTAGAGTTGGAAGGGACCTTAAAGATCATCCAGTTCCAACCCCTCTGCCCTGGGCAGGGACACCTCCCACCACACCAGGTTGCTCCAAGCCCCATCCAGCCTGGCCTTGAACCCCTCCAGGGATGGGGCAGCCACAGCTTCTCTGGGCAACCTGTTCCAGTGCCTCACCACCCTCACAGCAAATAGGTTCTTCCTAATATCTCATCTATATCTCCCCTCTTCCAATTTAAAACCATTCCCCCTTGTCCTGACACTCTACTCCCTGACCAAGAGTTCCACTCCATCTCTCCTGGAGCTCCCTTCAAATCCTGGTAGGCTGTTCCAAGGTCTCCCCAGAGCCTTCTCTTTCCAGGCTGAACAGCCCCAGCTCTCTCATCGCTGTCCATATTGCAGGTTCAGCATGGATTTCCTGACCCTAGTCAGAAATTCACAGGGTACTAGAACAATATTATTCATACTGTAAACCAAAGCTGGGATTTCTTGCAATGCAGTGGCAAAAGACAAGTATTTCCACATCAAATGGCAAAATTCTACCCATCTCTAGGCTGAACTCCTTGTGAAGATTTCTATACACCAGCTAAGATGGAAACAGCTGGAAGGCCACCAGGAGAGATCTAAATTAATACAGTTTTTGGATTATGCATTTGGATTTTTTTGAACCTATATCATTTAAAGCAATGTTTAGCTCCTGTGTTTTTCTTCTAATTTAGAATTAAGACAACCTTAATTACCTTTATTTTTAAACTAACTAATAGCTATTGAACTACTTCCTGGTGGTTTGAACAAAGGGGTTTTATATGTTTTACCAATGCCTTTGAAACTTCTTCTCCATTAATTTAAATTAATTCTCCTTCTGTGCTTGGACAGCTCTGTAAGTCCAGTGACTTAAACTCCTAAATCACAGAATCATGGAATTATCAGAGTTGGAAGGGACCTCTTGAGATCATCCAGTCCCACTCCCCTGCTAAAGCAGGATTGCCCAGAGCGCATCCCTCAGGGCTGCATCCAGGTGGGGCTTGAAGGTCTCCAGAGAAGGGGACTCCACACCCTCCCTGGGCAGCCTCTGCAAGGGCTCTGACACCCTCACTGTAAAGGAGTTTTTCCTCATATTCCAATGGAACTTCCCATGTCCCAGCTTGTGCCCATTACCCCTCATCCTGTCACTGGAAATCACTGGAAAGATGTCTTATTTGTTTTAGAAAATGAGATTTATAATGAGATTTAAGCTGCTTTTCCATATAGAAATCAAGTCGCTCAGACTTGAATCTCAAAAAATTCTTTAATTTTTAGGTTATTAAATGCCTTCTAGATTTTAAATTCAGAGGTACTTGACAAAGCTAATTTTCATTTTATAAGAAATATCGTTTCAGTGACTTAAGCCTTCCACAACCTCAGACCTATGTCCTTCTTTTGCCATTGAAAGTATTGGTCTTGATTTTCAGCTATCACTTTCTCATGGATAAAAAATATGCAATTTGAAAGCATTGTAAAATTTTCAGAGCATTTCTAGCTTGATTATTTTCTATAAATATTTATGCTCTGGATTTTTTTTTTCTCTTTTTATTAATTAAAAACTTAACTGAGGGTTGTACATAGGCACTTCATCAAATAAATATTAACATTTCACTCATTGTTTTTAATAACATAATAAATTCACTTTGGTTGCTAAAAAGAAATATAATGGTTTATATTCAGGCTTTTGCTAACTGAAGTCAGCTCAGCTTTTGTTATTAAGACCCCATTTATATCCACAAAAGCTGTAAAATCCTATCTCTTCCTTTCTGTTATTTTCTACTTTTAACTGATGAAAACTTGAGTAAATGTGAGTTCTAGAAAACGAGGCAATGAGCAAGATCAATGTGATGCCACTTGAAAGTGTAGGACAAAGGGTTTTTCACTTGCGCCATGAGATAAATTCTGAATAAATTTAGTCAACAATATTGTTGAAGTACTCAGACAGATATAAATAAAATACGTTATCTTTGGTTATAGTTTTTAGTGGTAGCAATTTCATTTCAAAAATATGTAAACTTTTACAGAATATACTGACAAAGTTTTTCTGTCAAAGCAGCAAATAAATTAAACTTACCTGAAAAGCAGCATAATACTATGATAATATATATAAACTTCTGCTTATCTTGAGGTAAATTTGTTGTCCAATCCATCTTTTTCTTTTTTTTTTTTTTCTTTCTTAAAACTTTATAGTTTTACCAGCTGAGTCCAAAATTCCCTCCAGTATCTGCTGCGCTCTTGGCAAGACGGAAATAACTCTCACAACCAAGTTGAAAGAGATGAGTCTGATGGTCAAGGTGAGATGTTCTTAAGTTAAAGCACCTTGCATAATGCCAGCGCTTCGTTGAGGGTTTGGTGAGTGACACACCTGCTTGTACCTTGCAGCCCAAGGACTTTAAAATTAGAATGTGGTACTTTCCCTCTAGGTAAGGTAAATAAGAAACTTGCTGCTTGAAAAGGTCAGTGTGCATTAATCTGAGCATGAAATGATCAGGAATGGGGACTAGACTACACCCTTAAGAAGGTGACAATCGCACATTCATCTTTTAGATATTTAAGTTCAGGGTGGACACGTAACAGAAAGGAAGACGGTTGCAGTGCTGAGGTTTACATTGCGGAATTACAACTTTTTAATGGATAATGAGAAAATATTTTCTGATGCTATTTTATGAAACTCTATATACTATTAAAGGCTCGGTTTGATTGGTTAGAAAAAAAATCGCTGTCGTCATCCTTCCTAGTTGAATCACACAAATTCTTGGTGGCCAGGGGTATATTTTATTGCCGTAGCTGCTAAAAGACAATTTTGCTTAGTGGTCCCCTGAAATATCTTCCATTGCAGCTGAATGAGAGAATGGACAAAAGGATTCAGGAGAGCATCTTTGAGGGAATGCATAAAAGGAGGCAGATGGCCCAAGTGGCAAAATTCAGCAAATTCATGGGCTGCTATTGCTGTGTGACTGGAGCAGTAGATTACAATGTCGTTTAATTAGGAAGGACTGCCACATCCACAGATTCAGGTCATCATTACAAAGCTTTTCAACTCTTTTAGACCATTACCAATATTGAATGAGTTTGGTGCATTGTGCCTCTTGAATTCTTTATCAGGATTAATCTACAAAGGGTATGAAAATCTACAGGTATAAATTACAGACTCTTTGGCTTTGGGTTCCCTCATCCCTGAGGTCCTGTCCTTGTTCTCTTTTCATAATCCCATCTCCCTTTCCTCTCACACTTCTGCCAAATCTGAAATTCCTTGCCCAAGATGGACTAGAAGACAAAATATAAAAATATCTTCTGCATTTTCTGTTAAATTCTAGTTATCAGTTCTCACTAAACCATGTGTTTTGGCTAGGGAAAGGGCCAACACCTTTTAAATGCTTGTTTCCTGATGGAGAGGCTTTATTACCAACTCAGTTCTAGGTTTAGAGTTTTCAAATTCTCAGTTTACAAAGAGGAATTAACAAGGCCTAGAAAGGCAGAAGTTTTTCTGTATGACCTAGAAAGTCTCTGGCATACAATTATCATTTAATCAGCTGAATTACGAGTGTGAGTGAAATGTTGAGTTTGATTGGATTGAAAAATTGTGTTATATTTGCTGTGTTGTACAACTGGCAGGGTACAGTTCTGCTTTGCATATCCAAAGGTTTTTTGTAAAAGCTTGAGAGAGTTTAGATGAAAAATGCTCTTTTTGCAGGTAAAGAGCTAGTAAACACTGCTCCATACATTTCTGACTAAAGTGAATTCAGTTTTCCTACTTGAATAGCTCCATAGTTGAGAAACCTACATTCATTCACATAAATATAATTTCTCTGTAGAATACAATTTCCATTCTTTGACGTAATACAAAGATGGCTTGATTTGCACTTGTTGGATAACAGAGAGAGATTAAAAGTTCCTCCCAAAGTTTCTGAAATTACGGTAAGCACATATGTCATGGTCTGAGGGACTGACGTGTGTGGGTTCTTACCTGGTTGTGCAAGCAGTTAGGTAAGTTGAACGCACATCCTTGGCCTTTTCTCAAGTGTGAGTAAGGGAGAAACAATTTGCGATTCACAATTCATTTCTACTTCATTAGCCACTGTCTTTAACAAAATCTTGCTTTTGCTTACCTTTATGCATGAAAAGAATTAAAAATGGGAGGGGGTTGTGTGTGGAATCCTCCAAGCTTGATGTGGAGTCATTTGGAGAGAAAAAGAGATGTAGAAGTAAAAAACATGGAGGTAAATAAGATCAAAAAAAAAGGAGCCTTAGGAGGAAATCTGAGAATCTTAAAGGTGTGTGCAAACACACACAAACCACCTGTTTTCACTTTGAATTTTAAGTTTTCGCTTTCAATTTTAAGTACAAATAGCTCCTTATTGTATAAATAGTACAAATAATCTCCTTATTGTTTTAGTCCACTGAGTGTTGAAATCCTAGCTGGGAGAGCTGGACAAACACGTGCACGAAGACACAGGCCTGATGCTGTTAAAAAGTAGCAGCATTTGCAAGCAAAATCTACTCATAGAAACGGGTCCTGGCACAAACATTTTTGTGATAGAAGGCAATGGGATGAGAAGAGAACCCTAAAAAAAAACCAAACAAACAAAAAAAAAAAAAAACCAAAAAAAAAAACCCAAACCGTTTTATTTTTATGATGTCTCCCTTGTACTGTTTGCATAAGCCAAGCATCATTGCCTTTTAAGCAGCCTTCGGATGTTTGTACCAGCCTGGGAGGAACCCTTAATTGTGTGCACACCTTATTGTGCACGTGTAAGTAAAAGTGAAGGGAAAGACCTGACTAGTTGGGAAAGAACGCAGCCCTTTCAGAAAGGCAGTTGGTAATTTCTTTTTTTAAGCTTGCCAAGAAGAATGAACTTTCTTAAGAGAACTTCAGCTTTGAAACAGGAATAATTACTGCACTTCTGCTGGTGTGGCCAAGGAAACCCTAGTGCAAAATCACTTTTCTGAACAGCTTGAAGATCAATTTGTAATAAATTTCATTCTTTGACAGTCCTGTGTTAATGAATAATCACTGCAGTAAATTATGATGGATTTATCAGGTTTTACCAGTCTGTCTTGTAACTGAATACTTCCTTCTGCTGGTATTAATGAAGAACTGCATTTTGAACACAAACCAGGTAAGGACTGTGGAAGGAAGTAATTTCCCCTATTTACATAGTATTTTATTTTCATTTACTTCTGGATTAGGGTATTGTTTAATTTTTTTGCTACTGTCTGAGCAGATACGCTCTCCTTTGCCAAGCTTACCCAAAACCCAACTCTGATGTAGGTGGCTGCCTACAAGCAGTAAGAGGACATAGCACAACATTGATGGTCTATCAAGTTAAAAAGATTAATATAATAGAAAATTTGGATGATGCTTGCTGTGAGTAAATGCTCAAACAAAATCTCCTTTCCTGTCCAAGGGCGTAAATCTGCAGCCCAAACCCATTCTCTGAAGGCCTCTCTGACTGAGTGTTCCTCAACATCTTCACGGGCGGGAATTCTGCATCCACAATGGGAAATAAAAATAATTCCACAGCCCCCCAAAAAAAGAGTTTCAGAGGAGTAAACAGACATATATAATGTGTCACACAGGGAAAGCTTCCAGAAAATGATGCAAAAATCTCCCTAGCGTAAGGGCTATTGGTGTGTTTCAGATGACACTGGGGTGAAGAGAAAAAAATCTCATAAAGAAGATGATCTGACCCCAAATGAACTGTTTCAAAGTCAGAAATGAGAGAAAAGAAATAGCTGATCACTCTTACCCAATAAATCCATAAAACCTCTTACCTGCAGCAGTGGTGCCCAGCCATGCCATGCCAACCATCCCTGCGGTCACCATGGAGGTCAATGTCCCACCAAAGGCACTTCTCATGGAGTGATCGGGTCTGGGTGGCCCCATGGGGCTGAGGACTGAGGGAGTCCTCCTGGGCTCCTCCGTGTACCCCACGTCTGGTGGCCCGAGATCTGTCAGAGCCAAAATGTCAGCTACAGAAGGGCCCTCTGTGCTGCTCTTGTCAGTGGGGTGGGATGTGTCAGGGAGACCCCAGTCTGTGGCAATGGAGGAGCTGTCTGGGGACAGTGAGGGAGAGCCACCTGTGGTACTGGGGGTTGTCTGGGAGGAAGTCTGTGGAGAGTTCATGCCTTCACCCTGGTGGATGGGGGAGAGCAGTGTGTCTGCTGTTTCTGTCATTGTGGACCTTGTGGTGTGGGTCGAGGGCTCCATGGGCGCTGCTGTGGCAATGGTGGTTTGGTGGCCTACTTCATCTACAGCTCCTGGCCCAAGGAGAGGTGGCCTAGGTAAACCTTGGTCTTCTGGGGTTGTATTTCTGGTTGTTCCCAGGATATGGCTCTCCCCGGAAGGTGCCGCTGGTCCCAGTGCCCTGGGTTCAGCCTCCTGTGGCATTGTCCCCATGGCTGCTGGTTCCTTGGTCCTGTGCGCCACGCTGCTTGCACCTACTGATGGAATTAGTAGGTCTTAGTGCTTAGCAAAAATTAAGAAATGCATTGGGCTTGGGGTGGGGTTGGTTTTTTTTTCTGGTTTGGTTTGGTTTGGTTTTTAAATCCTTTTTTTTTTTTCTGTAAGATTTAAGTATGCTCTGTATTCTTTCAATACTATCTTTCTTTTTTGAACCAGATTTCCTAGCCCTTTTTTCTGCTCCCCGTCACTTTCAACAGAGCCAATGCCTGTAGCAGGGCTGAGACTCTCCCAGCTGGGGATCTTCAGTCCTTCTCTGCTCCAGGGATCCTCCAGGGCATGGAGATGTGGACATGGACCTCAGCAGGTCTAACCTGCAGGACCCTCAGGCGGAGCATCTCCTCCATGATCCCCAGGAGGTAGAGGGTTTCTCTGCAATGATTCTGGCATTTTAGCTTTTTCAGCTTTAAAACTCATGTAAAGAGTTTCTCCTTTTTAATTTTAAATCTGAATTTTCACCTCTTGGTTGTTGTTTTTGTCATCTAACTCTAGGAAGCTGAGATGTCAGCTATTGGTACAACACTTATTTGAGGGTAATTTGGATTTTTTTTTTTTGCTTTTAGGTTGCCTTTAACAGTCAATGGATACATACCAGTTTTAACAAAGGACCCTCTGTAGTTATACAGAGTATCTGTAAATGATGCAATGAATATCGAAACCCTTTTTTCTACAGGTTTCTTTTTATGCCACAAATGAGGTTTGTGTTCTTAGACTGAACCACAGTTTTACAATTTTAGTCCTTGTACTGTGCTGAGCTGGATTAGGACAGGTTATGTGTGCAGAAATCGTAGACACACTTTCTTTCTTGTGCTGAACTCTCAGACCCTGGGTGTTTGTGGTCTGGGGTAAAAAAATGCTGGACCTAGTTTTTCTCCGTTTACCCAAATTATGGAATTTGGGCACAATCCCATCAAATGTTAAAAAATGACTCACTGAATTATCGCTAGAACTTGGGCCTTACTGCTACCCAGACCGAGTCAATTGAGGTATTACAGAATCATAGAATGATATGGTATCTTTCCATTCAGTATCCAGAGGGAAAAACTGTAAGAAAAACTTTTTATTACAAAAGCTGCAGCTTTGATTGTGTTCATGGCTGTATCAGTCACCATCTGTTCAAACTCCTGTCCCCATCTACAGCTGAGTAAAAACCCACAATAAGCCCTCCCTGTCATCACAGGGCAAATGCCACAGGCTGCTGAAGTTTTAGTTATTTTGGACTTTTTCTTCTCTCTCCTCTTTGTTCCCAGAATAATACGCAGTTACTAGAAAGTATCTCAGCTATGTTCTGTCTTGAATTTACTATATGCACACGTTAAGTATAGAATCATAGAATCATTTAGGTTGGAAAAGACCTTGAAGATCTGCAAGTCCAACCATAAACCTGACACACCCAAATATTTTCCAGGAAATCTTTTATTACACTCTGCTCTTACTAGCCCTATCTTAACTATAGTTAGGCATAGATGTGTAGTTTTGACATGTAGATACACATTCACAGTTCCCTTAAAAAAAAAATAAATCTGTCTTCATTACAAAAGCTTACAATTTCCCTGGAGCATTCTATGAAATAATTAACACAAGGTGCATCCTACCTGTTGCGCACGTGTTGAGATAAAATGCCAGGACTATGAATATATTCTGTATAAAATACTGCAGAGAGCAATGTCCCCGGCTCATTTTGTTGCCTTGTGGCTACTTTTCCCAGCGAGAGATTGCTTCAGGCTCCTCGTAGCTCTGCTACCTCTGCAAGCAAATTCCAAATGTTATGGAAGTAACTCAGGTAATGCAAGTGTGTTGCTCTGTTAGCTGAGCTGCTGACACACCTTAAAGCTCTGCTTGGTTTAAGAAGCTGTTGTTATCTGGGCAAGATGTTTGTGGACCCAACGTATTGAGTTATGGTTATGAAAATGTAGTTTGGTTTAGAACTTTCATGAGGACCCCTATCACCCAGCTAAGTAAGCTTCTGTACGCATACATGGATTTGTGGCGACATTAATGAAAAAGCATTTGGATTTTAGGAAAAAAATACATTAAAAATAATGGGTTTGTTGGGCTGAAGTTTACAAGGAACAAGGGAGGTCTCCAAAGCAACGATACCGTTATTGACCATGAGAAAATGTGTCTATGACACGTAACTGCTGAAACTGTGGAAGGAGAGGCAGGCAACTGCTCAGGGGGTCTCCACATAGTGCGTGGAGAGGATTTGGGCTTGCTAGAGAAATTCCTCACACTGCCTTTTGCTCAAATAAAGGAAATAGCTAATTAAAAAAAAAATCACTCCTGTGCAGTTTTGTGATTATCAAATTGGCCTCAAACAGTGCCCAGCCTTCAAGCAGAACTGGGCCAACCCTGTGGTCCTAGGGGTGATGAGATGCACATTGCCCCTTCTTCTGCTCCTGTGCTGGGAGTGGAGGGATGAATTGGTATTACTGTTATGTAGGCATGAACCATGTTGCCTCCTAATTTCTGCTGTTGTTGTACTGAACCTAATGGACTGTAACTGTCCATCTGCCATCGCTTCAGGTGATGTTCAGGTAGCCAGAGAGCTGACTGTCCTAGCAATGGACTGGAGATGTTCAAATGTATCCTTTGGGGACTAGAAGGAGATCACTGACCTCATTCCATACCAAGGTGATACCACTAACCACATACCTTTAACCTGATCAAGTCCCTACTGTCCTAATTAAGCAGTGGTTTTGCAAAGACTCTTGAAGTCATAAATGAAATTATGATCTGGAAAATAGCCTATGTTTGTCTCCAGAATTAAAAATGCGTCTCCTAAGTTATAATATTATATTTACTGCTTGACATGGGGACAGAGCTGTTGTCTGGAGATTGTTTCGTACCAGCCCGGTCTGTTTTCTGTGCAAGGCCCGTCTTTGCCTCTGCAACCTTGCTGCATATGAGCCCTGCTAAATCGAACAGAATGGGGTCTCTCCTTGCACATCATGTGGGCCACTAGAGGCCATCCTATACCTCATAAAATAAAGTAGCAAGGCATATGGGAATAAAAGGCAGCAGCAAGAAATCATAAAATTTGAATTCAAGTCTTGATATTTTTAAAGCAAGCCAGACAGTTTGTTTGGGGAGAGGTTGTTCTTCGCTTGCACCTTTAGGAGGGTGGTGTGGTTTCTCCTGAGGTCTTTGATACTGGTGGAGCGAGGGTGCTGCACTGCACTGGGTTGTGCTCACATTAATAGCATAAATTCAACAGTCCTTTAGTTATACCTGGGATTGTTGCAATTTCATAAGCAAGTATTTAAAACCTTTCCCATATAACCATGCCATTCTGTCTCTCTGTTTAACCACAGATTAAATTCTGTATTGAATCTATTCCTTCTTGTAGAGGCTGCCAAAGGGTAAAGACTTCAGGTCATACAGAACACCTTGGGGCGTGAAGGAGGCAAAGGAAAAGCTAACAAGGTAGAGTCCTTCCATGTCTTCCCTCCTAGCAACACATAAAACACAAAAGCCTTTGTAGTGGGAGTGGAGGGAGTGGTCGGCCCTTGTCACCATGCAGCAATAAAACACAAGGTGTTTGGGCTTTGTTGGAGCCATTCAGAATGAAAGGGGCAAACATTTACCATAAGGAAAAAGCAGCAAGGAACCAGAGCTGAGTTGGACTTATATAATGAGGTCTTCTGGTAGCATTTGACATCTGGTTTTTCCAGGGTTAACTAAAAATTCTAGGGACCTTGCAAACCCCATGTTTCCTTCAGAAACCAGAGCCTGGGTCTTGATTTCCCTAATTCATGATTGACATTATGGCAGATGGAGGTGAGCTGGGAATAAGGCAACTCACTGCGTTGTGAGCCTCTGCCAAACTCCCAAGTCTTGAGCACGTGATTTTTCCCTGCAAAGGTGATGAGCCAAGTTGAGAGAAGCTGTGGCAGCCCCACCCCAGGAGGGGTTCAAGGCCAAGCTGGACAGGCTTGAAGCGACCTGGTCTGGTGGGAGGTGTCCCTGCCCAGAGACTGGGTGAGCTTTAAGGTCTCTTCCAACCCAAACCATTCTGTGATTCTATGATTGTACTTCAGTGAGACTTCAATACCCGCCTAATTAAACGTATTTCAAGTACTGTACTAAAGGCATCCATTTTATAATTAGGGTCCTACTGGTGATTTTGTAATTAAGAATATTAAGTAAGAGTGAGAAACGTAGATGTACAGAGAAGAGACAATTCTTAGGGTGGAGGGTTCCCCTTGGAGTATTTAATGTGGTGTTTCCTAAGCTCGTGGCAAAGGAGATCGTCAGATTTGATAGAAAAAAAATGTCTTCATTATAGTCAACATGCAAGGCCTATAGTACGGAGATGGTGGGATGAATTATAGCTTAAAATATCAACCTATGCCTGGCTCTTGCGCACGGTGCCTGAAGGCAGAGTGCCAAGGTACAGTCTGGGTGACACACATGCTGGCGTTTAACAGGCTGATTTTCACACCACCCCCTGGAATAATCTTCATGTTTGAAGGGTTTGGGGTTTTTTTTCTGGTGTAAATGTAGGTCTTGGTGAATTTTGTTAGAGAAAATGTAATGTGGAAGAGCAAAGGTTTGTTTACTTGCAAAAACTCAATGTATAATACAGCCTTATTATTGTACAAGTGGGGGAGGTTGGGTTTCTGTAGGTGCCATCTTCAGTTCTTCAATTCTTAAATCTTTAATTCTTTTTATTCATTTAATATCAAAACTTCTGTCATAGGGAGGGTTTTTTTCCCACTAGTGGTTTTTCTCCTGATTGAATCATTAACCTTGACATCTTTTGTATAGAATATTAAATTAATATTTTTTTCCCCCCATCATCTAAAAGAATTAATGTAAGAACACTTTATCTAATGAGTTATAACAGCACAGTTCAAAATGCAGTCTTTCATTTGTGACATCATTGTACTAGCTGAATCCTTCCAGACTGTTGCAATGAAATATAAAATAGCAGGTTGTAAGAGCTGATGCAGTAGCGATTCCAGGCTTAGTCTTTACCTGACAAGCACACAATAGGAAAATCAGTTCTGCCCTGTAATATAGTTTAAAAGAAGGCTGGGGTACTCTAAGTTGACAGGGGAATCGGAGGGCTGGCTCCTTTGTACGATAGTGCTGTCATTCAGAATGGGTCTAAACATAGACCATTCTCTGTGTTAAGCTTTTAACTTCTCTTTAGGGAGTTTCTGGAGGTGAACTCTTATACATTTTCCCATACAAAAATTCTTAGATTGACATCTTGATTGTTATATAGATACATTTTGTGGTTTCTACAGCTTTTGCAAACCAAATATTGGAAATTAGCCCTAAAAAATAATAACATAATTTGTAAATGGTACATAAGAAATAATATACTCAGAAGAGGACTGCTTTACGGCTATGGAGGCAAGATTTACCTGCCTTAATATCCTTCCATATAGGTGTTTAGCAAAACTGAATTAATAACTGTATTTTGCAGGGCAACTATCCAGCTCATAAGGATAATTTACTGCAACGTCTGTTTGATTTTGCCTCCTCCCATGAAAACCCAGTTCTTACCGGGTGGTGAATAATAGCTATGTTGTTTCCAGAAGGCCCTACCCCTGCGGAGCTGGGCTCTCTCTCGAGTGGAAATGGGAATGCTCAGCACCACCCAGTTGCCTTGCTGGGATGGTGAAGTCTGTCTGTGCTGGCTGAAGGCGTTAGGAGTGTGGTCAGCTCAGCAGCGGCCGTGTTTGGAAAGGAAGTGTCTGCCTTCCTTCGTGGTAGTTAACTAAGGGATTGTTCCTTCAGTTCTGAGAGTTTAATTGCAGAGGGAGCTGTGTCACTACTGAATGAGAGGCAGTGTCTTCCTTTGCTTCATATCCCTGCACTTTTCAGCACAGGGGTGTATTTCCCCTCACCCTTGAATATTTGGTAATGTTTCTTAGCTGTTTTTATTTGCTTTCCCATTCTGATAGCACTTATAGAGAGATGTGTTTATTTTCTGTGCCCTGATTCCCTCCTGTCTTGGTTTTGCTCCATTTGATCTCTTCCATCTAATTGTGAATACAAAGAATACCATTTCTTTGAGAAGCTTAAAACTGGCGTTACTTCAGATGTGAAATATTCTTTACTCAGGATGGTTGTGAACTTGACCTATTATTTTAGGCTTCCAGCTCTTTCATTAGCTCTTGTCTGAAAAAAGCAAAGGAAAAAGAGGAGCTTTTTAAGTCTGAATGTTATTAGTGGCAGCATGCAAACAGTTTGAATTTCCCAGCAACGTTCTTCCTGGGAACCTTGTCCCATCTCCGAGGAGGAGCTGTAAGTCAAGCAGTCGACCTGCTGATGGTTGTGCTGGGCCCACACTGGCACCTCCGTACCACGCAGAGCTCTGCTGCCTGCATGCCGACGGGTGGGACATATGTGCACAACTCGGTGGCACAGAAGCTTCATGTTGTGGTTTGGCTTGGGTTCTGCATCCCTTCCTAGTTCCTCAGCCTATTTATAACTCTCAGTGGGCTAAAACTAGAACTCCTTCAACGCATCCGCGACTGTTTCACAGTCTGGTTGGGCTCTAAGTGAATCCGTTGAAAGTGTTGGGATGGAACAAGAGGCAGGCTGGAGTATCAGCTCTGCCATGAGTTGGTCTGTATCAAAGACTCAGAGTCTGCAGTGTCACAGAGAGATTTTGGAGACAGAAGTGCAAAATTGTGGATAACAAAAGCAGCAAAACCTGGTAGTGTAGGCCATCACGGACACCTGTTATCTGTATCAGACTCCTGAATCTATGCCAATTTTTAATACTTGTGCTTGGTGTTCTTCTCATGCCATTCCAAGGCTTGTCTTGGACAAGTGTTATCCGTACAGCTCAGCTGCTGTAAGTCTGAGAATAAATATAGAAAGCAGTGTGTTCTCCAAATGTAAGAGTTCTGCTTGGACAGCATCAAAGAAGTTCTTCTAGCTATGCCTTTTTGAAAATTAGTGTATGGACTTATATTTCTTGCCTCTTGCAGTTCTTATAATAGCCAATAATTCAGCAATTATAGGCTTTAAAAGTATAAGAAAAGTAATTAGTCAATAGATCTGTTTTGTATTGTTTTCATCTCCCATTTCACGTTATCTAAAAGTTCTTTTCTTTAACCTCATTAAATTGAATATAAATTCACTTCAAAGAAGAGTGTTTCTAATGTGGGAATGATCCAAGAAAGAAGCAGGAAATGCATTAAAGGCTTCTCTACAGTTTCTTAGCATTATTTACTGAGGGGATAAGAGCACTATCAAAGGATGTTTGTTCCCTCTCTGGTTGAGCAGCAATCATCTGCCTTATATCACATTAGTCTTACGCTTCCGCTCATAGAAACAGAAATTAGTCCAAGCAAATCTCTTCCTCCAGAATTACCAGCTCTGTTTCTTCTGTTTCAGACCACAAGCTTGGGAAAAAAAAAAAAAAGAAAAAGAAAAAAAGAAAAAAGAGATGAAGCATTCAGGTTCTGGTTTGCCCTTTGTTTTGGCTCCTTGCACGTATTTACTTTGAAATTAGTCATGACAAAGCCAGAACACAATGCTGTGTATTTGTCAGGCTGACTAAAATAAGAACAAACCCAAACCTACTAGATGCTTTGGCTTAAATGCGCCTTCAAAATCTAGAAGTTAGGGTGTTTGTTTTTTTTTTTTAATACCTTGGACGGAAGCTCAAGATTTACTCTTTTTTTTTTTTCTTCTTAGTTTTAAGGAAATTTGAGCATGCGTTGATTGCACAGCTGGTAGTATAAATGCCATCTGAAAACAGTCTTGCAGTTATGAAAACAAAGCAAGGAAAACAAAATAGAAAATGTTTATGTTGGTCCAGCCTTTTCCTTCAGAGGAAAGAAGGTACCCATCACAAAACTGCAGTATGATAAATTCAAATATTCGTCTTGCATTAAGCTGTCACTGAATCTTGCCATTACATCTTTGTTCTGACTGAGATCTACAGATCGTGGGGCCTCCAGAAAAGAAGCTGCTTCTATAAATTTTAAAAGAGATGAGAAATAACCTGTCCTCTGTGCTGTTGTTAACAAATTGTCTGAGACTTTTCTTCTCCAAGCCAGCGGCTGGCTCAGCAGAGACCCCACAGTCTACAAAAGAGGTGCACGGACCTTTCCAACCATTAAATGTCTTGAGGTCAGCAGGGAAAGAATCCAAAATTGCAATGCATTGTGTTGTGTCACCAGCTAGGCAATGCAGATAAATAATAATATTTTAACAGGTCGTGTTTAGACCCAGTTGGGACCACTTTAGCTGGAGGCAAAGACTGTTCCTTGAACTCCTTTGGGCCGTGGCTTTGCAGACATAGGTGTGCTTCCTAGTGTACCTGCTTCTGACTGTACTAATTTCCCTTTCTCAGTATGTTCAGTGCTGTTACCTGCTCTGCAGTGAGAAGAAGCATTTAAAAAATCCACACTAGTGTGTGAAATTATAGAGTTGTCGCAAATGGGGCTAACGTGAATGATCATTACAGCAGTTATGCAGATACAAGTAATGCATCTGCCTCTCTTCTCTCTTGGGAGAAGGTCCAAATTCCCCTATGGAGTTTGGGATACTTCAGAAAGGAGCAAAACAGCTTTAATTCTTCTCAAACAGGTAGGTGAACCTACATCTCTTAGCTAATGGGGCAAATGGTCTGAACACTGGGCTGCTGTTGAAGGGAAGGGTGAAAACAACAGAACAGGGATTGTCAGGAGAACAGACCAGGCCCAGAGGAGGGACTCTTGATCAGGGAGTATAGTGATAGGACAAGGGATAATGGTTTTAAATTGAAAGAGGGGAGATATAGATGAGATATTAGGAAGAACTTCTTTCTGTGAGGGTGGTGAGACCCTGGCCCAGGTTGCCCAGAGAAGCTGTGGCTGCTCCATCCCTGGAGGCTCTGAGCAGCCTGTTCTGGTGGGAGGTTTCCCTGTCCAGGGCAGGGGGGTTGGAACTCAGTGATCTTTAAGGTCCCTTCCAAGTCTAACCATTTTCTATGATTCTATTATTCTTTGATTTCTGTGTCTAAATCCTGTGCAAATTCAGTTTCCAGAGCCCGTGCGGGGGGCACAGCGGTGCCTGTGGTGCAAACCCATGAGAAGGGCGTCTTATCTTCTCTCAGACGTGGAGGATTTGGCCCAGACCCAAGAGTGAGGAGGTTTTTTTCCTTAATGCTCCAGTGACCATCCCGAGGTCAGAGGAGTTATGTGACCAATTCACTGAGCAAATACTGAGAGATTTAATAGCAAAGGAGACAACAGAAGGATTAGGAATCTTTTGTTATCTGGCTTCCTTATTCAGCTCTGGTTCTGTGCCGGTTTCTGGGCTTAGGTGAACTCATTTCAGGGTGGAATGACTCTGGGAAAAGCAAGCAGAGGTTAGTAGGCTTGTGCTTTCTGGGAATTGTCTTTTCTCCTTGTCAGTGGATGATTTCTTTTGCCTGGAGGGATAGACTAATTTAAGAAAGAACGTGAGAATCCCTTTGGTTTCCTTTCTAACCTAATATCTCCAACTAGAGCATCTCAGTTCCCCCAGTGTTAGACCTTTGGGGAGAAAACATCTCTAACCCCAATTTCTGATTCCCACGTGCACCATGTCTTTGACAGCATAACTCTACAGAGCCATTGGGCTTGAAATCAGGAAGATGCTCCTTTCAGCATCTGAGGATCAAGGATATGTCAGAGGGACTTTCTTAGAAACATGACTGAAGGCAATGGACCTTCAAGGCTCCTTTAGTTCAGCTCCAGGTCCCAGAAATGCTGTCAAGGACTTCACAGGAGCACTGCTCTAGGGACCTCTCTGGGTCTACTTTTAGAAGTAAATTGTGGAGAGCGGTGCAAAGTCCTTTCAGTGAGGTATCTCAAAGAGCTAAGGCTGTGGGAGGACCTGTAGGCTCAAGCCACTGCTTGAGTTTCTAAATTCATTTGACCAGGAAAAAAAAACACTCTCATCAGAGTTGTTGTTTTGTTCATGGAGGGTCGTTTTGACATAAAGAGTGATTAAGTAACTCCATTATGAGTTATTTCATATGAGATGAAAGATGAGATTCTCCTATCTTCCAAACATCTCTGAAAATTATACTAAAGCTTCCCAAAAGTGTATTTCCATGTCTATAGCTGATGCCCAGAAAGGGTTGGAGGTTCGAGGTAGAAAACTTATTCTTTTTCTCTTTGAGAAGCTTGTTTTTACAGATAAAGAACAGTAAGACAACAGTGAGACAATGCTCTTACAGCAGGAAGACAGTGAAAATGTGTTGCACCAGGGCTCCAATATGCAAGACATATTTTCTTTTACGAGTCTTCATAGCTTTTATTTCAGATTTAATTACATTACAGCAATAACGATTTTAATAATCTTAGTACTTTACAAGATGCTGATGGCAACCTTGAAATTGCCATTAGCAACACTGACTTCAAATGGCTATTTGAAAAAATCTGCTTCTAGGTATTTCCATGAAACTTTTTAACCAACATGTCTGATCAAAATTTAAATATTTATTTACTTTTACCCCTCAGTATCTATACAAGCATGACATTCAAACACCAATCTTCCAAAAGTTTACTACTCAGTATTTAAAAGGAATCACAGGTGGGAATATTGTTCAAGGTTGAAATGTTTTAGAAGTAAATTGTTCCTTGACATGAATGATTAAATGCTCCTTCCTGCTTTTTTGGTAAGCCATAAACATTTATTCATACCTGGATCAGCCCATCATAAATCCCTGCAGCTTTTCCCACAGCACTGTATGCAATATTACTCTCTTCTGGCCGCTTAATAGCTGATTGCCAAACAGTGGGAATTTTGTTGATGATTTTTTTATATGCTCATTTTGTAATGAACTCTTCTGTCAGAAAAGAAGTTACAGTGAAGCTATGTGCAAAGTTGCATTCATTTGCTGCCAACACTGTGAGGATTGTTTGCAGGTAACACGTGTTTAGAAATTAATTTCTTGATTTATCTTTTTTTAAATGCACGTGGGCAAATACCTTAAGAAGATGATTATGCAGGAAAGTTCTGGTAAAAGAAAAGTAATTTGATTGTGAATTGCCAGTCTGACTACTTAATGAATTAAAGGAAATTATTGAGATAAATCCATTTCTTACCTGCTGTGTGAGACTTGATGTGAACTAGCAGCACCAGCAGCCATAGATGGTTCCTGAAATCTGGTTTTCTCTGGGCCATTCAAAGGGTGGTAATGATATTGCTGCTCGACATGGGAGATCACAAAAGTCTCTGGAAGGCTTGGTTCTGCAGTACCTACCCCCGTAAGACAAAAGGATATCAAATTTGCATTTGCGGAGCAAAGATAATCTCATTAAGTCATTGCACTGTGGCTTGGAAGGGTGAAGCCATGGGGTGGTCTGTCTAGAGGTTCCTCAAGAAACATCCAATGAATTGCACAAATTCAGTTCATATCTGCGATGCAGGATAAATGTTTTGTTTTCAGTTGTTCTCTGAAAAAGGAAATGTAGGGCATTGACAAGCGTCTTTTCTTCCGCTCCAGTGTTTGCCGTGGAGCAAGAGCTGCACTGAAGTCCCATTGATGTAGTGTTTTGCCATGAGATGGTATGGCATGCCTGGCAGCATGGGATATCGTCAGCTGGGAATGGACTGGGAGACTGTGGGTCAGCTGCCCCACACTGTGAAGGGGGACTGCAACCCACAGCCTTACACCAGGTCCATGGGGGCTTCAGTGGGCGAAACACCTCCGTCTGCCTTCATACAATGCAAGGGGGTGAGTTACAGGGCAGTGGAGATGTTCCCAGTGTTACTGGTGACAACTCCAGCTCTTTTCATCTTAGTCTTTGCTTGGTGGAAGAGTCACTTGATTTGAAGGTGAGGAGAAAGAGCAAATGTAGGGTCCTGCACCTGGGGAGGAAGAATTCTGGACACCAATATAGGTTAGAGGCGGACCTGTTGGAAAGCACTTCTGAGGAGAAGGATCTGGGGGTCCTGGTAGACAGTAAACTATCCATGAGCCAGCAATGTCTCCTGGTGGCCAAGAGGCCAATGGAATCCTGGGCTGTGTAGGTAAGTGGCCAGTAGGTGGAGGGAGGTCGTTCTCCCCCTCTACTCTGCACTGTTGAGGCCACAACTGGAATCCTGCCTCCAGTTCTGGGCTCCCCAGTTCAAGAGAGATGGGGAACTACCGGAGAGAGTCCAGTGTAGGGCAACAAAGATGCTTGAGGGACTGGACCATCTCCCCGATGAGGAAAGGATGAGAGAGCCGGGACTCTTGAGCCTAGAGAAGAGAAGGCTGAAGGGAGACCTTCCTCATGCTCCCAAGGATCTGAAGGGTGAGTTGAAGGAGGATGGTGCTGGACTCTTCTCAGTGGTTCCCAATTGAGAGGACGAGGAGCAACGGGCACAAGCTGGAACACGGGAAGTTCCATTCTAAATGTGAGGAGGAACTTCTTTGGGGTAAGGATGGCAGAGCCCTGGCAGAGGCTGCCCAGGGAGGGTGTGGAGTCCCCTTCTCTGGAGACTTTAAAAGCCTGAGTGATGTGCCCTGGGCAATCCTGCTCTAGCAGGGGAATTGGACTGAATGATCTCTAGAGGTCCCTTCCAACTCTGCAAATTCCCTGATTCCGTGATTCCAAGCAAGAATGTGTTGCCATCACTTGGGCCCACTGTTCCATTACAAGAAATTACGTGTCAGCTTTGCAGAAACACCGAGAATCATTTCATAATGGTGTTAATTTGCTCGGTTCAGCTTCTGAGTCGCTGGCTATCAAAGGCAGGTATGTCTGGGCGTCACACCTCTGCAACAGGAGATCTCTGAAAGGTTAACACTGACGCAGTTCAGTTGGTGTGAGGAGGGGCTCTGCATTGTCTCACCAAGGACCTGCTGGGTGGCTCCTTTTCCTCCTTTAAGTGTGTAAATAATACGACTAAATCCCATAACTGATTAAGAGTCCAGAGGAATTTTCTGAAAGAAAACGGTGCAAATAGCTGGGTTTCTGCTCAGATCTCAATCCCACAGATGAGATTAACTCTTTCACAGGTGCATTTCAAAGCCCTCTTTGCAGAAAGGGCTGGTCTCACCCCAGGGCACAAGCACCCAATGCACTTGCTGGCAAGTGTGTGAGCGCTGTGTGCTAGGGGAGGTCTTGAAACCAGATCCTGAGCTTTCACTGAAAACTGTGACCCATAACCCCAGTAGGTTCCGTGGTTTTACCGGTGCCTCTTCTTTCTCTGCTGGGTCACACTTGAACCCAGACCTAGACACCTCTGTATTTTACAAATATTGACATGCAAATGCAAGGCCTGGTCTGGATTTGGCCACGGTGCTTTGCACCCCTCAGCAAGCAAATGGTTAAGAGGGATGATGAAAGGAGATGGCTGGGAAGACAAATGCTGACACAAGGCAAGAGCCAACGGAGCGGCATTCTGGGTCATTGCACAGAGAGGAGAACAGCACCTGCGGCATGAAGTTCTACTGGATGCCTATACATTTGGGGCATGGTGAGAAGCATTAATGTGAAGGTCAAGTGTTCAGTGATACGGCTGGATCCTGTATAGCTGCATTTTTAGCATTGCATTCTTTAGAAGGGCTTTTCTCTTTTGATAACGGACATATGGTTTGGGTTTTCTGCCACCAGGTAGGGGTGCTTTCTTATCGTTACAGGAGCCTGAGGGATTCTCTTGTTGGAGCCTCCTTTAAAGAAGTACAGGGAGATAATCATAGACTAGCTTGCGTTGGAAGGGACCTTAAAGACCACCCAGTGCCACCCCCTGCCTTGGGAAGGGACATCTCCCACCACACCAGGTTGCTCCAAGCCCTATTGAGCCTGCCCTTGAACCCCTCCAGGGATGGGGCAGCCGCAGCTTCTCGGGGCAACCTGGGCCAGGGTCTCACCACCCTTGGCACCCTTGGCCTTGGAGTAAAGATCTATTAGTATGTCTTTACCTAGAGCATAAGTGTGCTCATGGGCTCTACTGCTCTGCGGAGGGTTTGCAGGTACCTCGTTTATTCACCTGTGATGCACACAGGGAGGTCATGGCTTCATGAAATGCAGTGCAGCCATCCTGGCTCGGCTTCAAAAAAAAGGCAGGGCAGATTCCCCTTCCTGCACCCAGTCCTTACCCCTTGCAGCAGGGGATGTTCCCTTCTGGGAGAGGAAAATCTCTCATCCCTTTTGCTCTCCATCAGCAGGAACGCCTCCAGATTTCACTGAAGGTGCTCCAAAGACTGAGAAGACAACAGTAGCCCTCAGAATTTATGGTCTGTGCAGTTTATGGCCTTGCTTTTTGGTTCTCGCGTCTCCTTTCAGACATTCCTGGAGCAGCCTGATTGCTGTGGTGTGTTATCTCCCATCTCTCTCTCCAGCACAGAAATTCCTGCCTAACTGACCTTCCATGTGAAGTTATGTTAACATAAGCCATCCTCAACCTGAAATCCCTTCTTGGGTGAGCAGGAAAGCACATAAACTGCAGAACAGTGGCAGTTGTGTGGTATGGTCCTGTGTTAAGCTGCCCATTCTGGCTGGGCAGGGTGGCTCTGGGTGATGGAGATGCCATCCTCATCTGGTGCTCCTCATGCTTGTTTCCCCAGTTCTTCACCTGGGAGCCCCTAGCCTCACTTAGCATCTCTGGTTACCTCTTACTTCCCTGGCTGAAAAGATCACGGGTGAGTTGATTACCTTCCTCTTCACCAAACTTGTCACCTCGGCCATGACTTTGATCCCTGCAAGAAGACAGAAGAGCAGTGGTCCTGGTCCTACATAGAGATGGTTGGTGTTGGGAGACCTCGTCTGGTGAGGAATCAAAAGTTCTTCTTCCCTTTGAGCCCACTCATTAGTAGCAGAAGGCATCCCCTGGGGGTTTGCTGGAGGCAAATATTTGTGGGAATGCAATTCTCAGAAGGATTTAGCAAACCTATGTCAGGTTCAGAGCCTGAAGAGTCAAGGTAGGCAGTTTATATAGAAGTAAATAGTGTGGCTGGTTTGCCACCATAATGCAAACACAGTCCAAAGAAGTTGTAAAGCAAGAACAGTCATTAACTGAAGTAAGATAAAAATGTCAGTAATTCTATGGATCTTCTCAGTATGTATATCTTCTCAGTATGTATCTATATCTATACCTATCTTCTCTCTATGTATATCTATCCACCTCATTAATTAGGATAGCATGGGTTGTTGCTCTTAAAAAGAGAGTTTGGACTGCAGCAAGCTTGAAGAAACAGCTTTCTATCACAGCTGAGGTGTCTAAATAAAAAAAAAAAGTAGTAGTTGGGAGTGAAAATATACGATATTGAAGTGGTCTTTTTAGGTTTTCTTCAGCAAGGGTTGATACAAGTGCAAGCCAGCCCTAATGTGAGCAGATTTATATCCTCCACCCTGCTCCCCAGTGCATTTCAAACTATCCAGCTGAGCGTGAGAGATGTTCCTTTGCTGAGGTCTGTCCAGCTCAGAGCTGCTCTGAGGTGATCAAAAGCTCATGACCTTCACTGGTGATTACTCAGTATATGTAAGATTGGAGGTGAATGTCAGCTACCTAACTCCAGGGAGGGCTTGCCCACCTTGTACCTTCACTGAAGTGGCATCAAAGCTACGGCAAGGGATTGCAGGGGTGACCAGGAATGAGTCAGTACAGAGTCGTGGTGTACCTGGGCATCATTCTCATACATTTTCCTCTTAGAAAATGATGTTTTATTGAAATCTAAGCTTTCACCAGAACTGTGTTGGATTTTGCCCATTATATTCTGAATGCAAAGTCAAGTATGCAAATAAGGCTGAAGTGTTCCATTTTAAAATGACAAGAACTTCACGTTTCCATTTTTGCTTTCAAAATAATTTTTGCAATGAAAATTATCACTTGATGTAATAAATTACAATAAGAATATAAAAGAAGCCTGTCAAAATGACAACAAAATGTTTCAAGTAACTTTTAAAAACTTTTTAAACCTCTCATTTTGTGCTGAATTTCTAAATATGACATTTCACTCCACACTGGGATGAAAATTGCATTTGAAGTTACAGAATTTCCAAGGAAACAGACATTTCAGTTGCCACGTAGGTGTAGGCTTAATGCACTAAATGTTTCAAACCCCAAACTTTGATTGGATAGTGCCAAGTAGTCAATAACAGATTTCTGAAATCTGTAAAATGCAATGGACAAAGTATAAGATAAGGGGTATTTTGTCATTGTTGCTTTTAAAACTTTCAAACCTTTCTGCATTGAAAGACATGCAATTTGGTGGCAGAAGCAGAAGTCCCCACTGACACTCCTCATCTGAGATTGTCAGTTCCCCTGCTCTTGCTCCCTGACAGCGAAACTCAGTTTCACTGAGAGTGAACTTTTGGTTCAAAGTACTGAAGTTCAGACAAGATTTATATTTGTGGCTTAACCTGTTAAAGGCAGGTGCTTTAGTAAAAGGTGAAGGGAGTGGCTCCTATTCAAGACTGGTTTCCAGTAATACCGGGTTGGAAACAGCGTGGTGGCAAGCCCAGCCAGCCGGCACAGACGCTGCTCTGCCTGATGGCTTCAGGGTACTTGATCAGTGTCTCCTTCACACCCTTTTGTGCTTCTCCTCCCTGTTGTCGTGGTTCTGACCCATCAGAAAAGACAGATTATGTCCCCCCACCTCTCCCCTCTAAGAAAAAGAGAGGAGAGGAAGAGATTAAAGAGATTCAGGAGTTTAGAAAAAAACCTACTTTAATGAAAACACAAATAGTAATAAAATAATAAATAATTAAGAGAAAATTAAAAAAAAAAGAAAAAAATATACAGGCTATAGAAAATCGTATCAAGCTCCCAGGATGATGACCAAATTTTTTATTTGCTGTTTATGCTCTCCCCGAACTGGCTTGTTTGGGGAACACCTGAGTTTCAGAGCTTTCCTGGGATCCAGCTCCAGACCACATGGCTCTGGAAGGGAACCTGAACTTCAGCCACCTGAGGATTTATTCTGCCTTCACAACAGGGGACAAATAAAAACTTCCAGATAGCACTTGGGGCCATCTTGTCTGACCAACATCACTCGTTACACCCACCAAGTCAGCTCCCTCTGCAGCTGGAGCACCTCTAAATGCAGGGCATGTTAGTGGTAGCTCTCAAATGTACTACTTTGGCCAGAATCTGGCCCTAAGCTCACTCCTCAGAATCAACATCTAGACCTGAGGATGAATTTCACTTTGAGAAGGGCTTTGAGGCCACTTGCAATGCAGTGGAGGTGTCCCCAGCAGAACCTGCAGCGACCACTGGACTTCCCACAAGAAGTGGGAATCTATTGAGAGTGCCCAAGCTCATGGCTGGCCCTACCCTCAGGGACAGGGCTGCATCTGGAGTTGGAGTGCAATGGATTTTTTTTCTTGAGGTAGTTGGAGGTTAGGGAATTGCCTGAAACTGCTTGAATTAAGGATGTGCATGTGAATTGAATTTTACACGCTTTAATTGTACCCTTGGTAGCTAAACTGACAGGTGCATAACAGCAGCCTAGATTTACTAGGTTTGACATTACAGAAGCATTTCTGGATGTTTCCCAGAGAAACTGTATCACCAAGTCTAAAATCCCAGTTTCAGGGGTATATTAGGAGAGTGAGCTCTGGCTCAAGAAATAGTCTTGGAGTTTCCCAGAGGGCTGAGAATTTGACAAGAATTTGTGACAGTTGGCATTGTCTAGATGCAAGTGTCTGTGAGAAGAGTAGGGAACTCTCTTTGGAATCTCACTAAATTCTTGGGCACAAATTGCTGTATTGTACTAATGAGTTTCCAGCTCAAAAGTACTTCATCTGAGTTTTAATGGTGCTTGACATAAAAGGGTTATTTGAATTTATATCAGCGCCTCCTCCTTATTCTGGTAGCAGTACTACACAGAGTATTTTGGAAGATCATTTGTTCTCTTTTCCCATACTATTCATTAGTGAATGAAATTCAGGGTTAGGTTTTTTTTCCCCTTATCTAAAGTTGGAGTAGTCCAAGCGGTCTCTTTTCATATGGAAATCTTCCAAGTCTTTAGCATCTCTTCTTGTACTCTTTGAACTTGACTTATATTTTCTAAATGAGGGGAACAGAAGTGGATTGAGCACACTGTTTAAGATGAGAAGGTATCATCACTAATGTAATATATGGCACTATAATATTTTCATCATTAGATAAAACCTATATTTAAATAATGTCTTACTGCTCTTCTGGTCAGACTGCTTTGCTGAGCAGATGCTTCTTAATGAGCTCTTTACAGTGACACCAAGGGCTTTTAGTTGATTTACAATGCATGAAGACCAGGAATAGTTCAAACTGTTTCTTCCCATATGCATCACATCGCACTGACTTTAATCTGCCATTCTGTTGCCCAGCTGATCTATTTTTTTCCTGTCCTTCCAAAGTTCCTCAAAATTCATTCATATTTGGTATTTTCAATACTAGAAAGAAATTCTTTGCTGTGAGGGTGGTGAGACCCTGGAACAGGTTGCCCCGAGAAGCTGTGGCTGCCCCATCCCTGAAGGGGTTCAAGGCCAGGCTGGAGGGGGCTTGGAGCAACCTGGTGTGGTGGGAGGTGTCCCTGCCCAGGGCAGGGGGGCTGGAACTCAATGCTCTTCCAACTCTAACCATCCTAGGATTCTATGATTCTGTGAATGTGGGAAACAAGATGCAAACTTTCAGCACGAAAAGAGATTAGCAGCTCTATATCCAAGCGATTTATGCAAGAGACAGGATTGCTGTGTGTATTTAGTGATGATCTGTAAAAAATAGCAAACAGTGGATGTCAGAAAATTACAGCTTCCAGAAAATTATTTAGATGTGAGAGTGTTTTGGATAGGCCTTAATCATGGAATGTCCAATCTAAATCTCCCCTCTTCCAATTTAAAACCATTCCCCCTTTTCCTGACACTCCTCTCCCTGACCAAGAGTCCCTCCCCAGCTCTCCTGGAGCTCCCTTCAGATCCTGGAAGGCTGCTCCAAGGTCTCCCCGCAGCCCTTCTCTTCTCCAGGCTGAACAGCCCCAGCTCTCTCAGCCTGTCTTCACAGCAGAGGTGCTCCATCCCTCTGATCATCTTGGTGGCCCTCCGCTGGACCTGTTCCACCAGTTCCATGTCCTTTCTATGTTGAGGACTCAGGAGCTGGACACAGGACTCCAGGTGGGGTCTCACAAGTGCAGAGCAGAGGGGGAGAATCACCTGCTGTGACCTGTTGGCCACACTTCTTTGGATGCAGCCCAGGATGGGGTTGGCTTTCTGGGCTGCTATTCTCATTTTTTAACTCATGTCTAATTTCCCATCAATTAGAAGACTTTAACTGGGAAGCTATTTAACCACACAGCTTGGATGCCACTACATCGCTCTTTATCTGAGCAGCTTTGAGCCTGCGTCTCCTCATCGGAGGTGCCCAGAATAAAAGAGGGGTAGCACAAGTGGGGTGCTGGGGATCCATGGCCGATACAACGTGTTCTGATCCCTGTAAGGCAGACTGAGCTGCTTGTTGCCATGTGCTGTGTTCTTCAGGATTCCTTCAGCAGCTTGCAATTTATTTGTTTTGCCAGAGTGAGAGGCTTTTGGAAGCCTTCGAGATAAAGTGAGCAAACAGGAGCATAAACAGAGCCTCCGCCAGCTGGCTCCGGGATGCTCCCTCCTCCTCGGGTCTGGCCATCACTGCTGCTCGCTGGGACTTGCCCGAGAACAATAGCCAGGCTCAGAGCTCTGTTTGATCAGGGCTAAACTCTCTGTATCTTGGGGGCGGCTTCAGGGGTGAGGCTTGAAGTTGTAAAGCTTGTCCGTATATCCTTCATCCACTTCTTCCAATGTTTTTCTTTTCAGGGAGGATGTATTAACTGCAGGGCAGCTTCAGAAGGAGTAGTAGTGACATATTGCTCAGTGTAAGAGCATTCAGTCTCTCGAAACCAAGCACCTGATGAGAGTCGGGGTGTTGGCACAGCACCTTAACCACAAAGCATCGTATGTGACTGATGGGGAGCCTGAGTCTGTGGGTGTGGGCAAAGAGTCAGGAATGAGATACAGCAGGGCTGGGAGAAAAGGGTTTGCTGAAGGTCAGACCTTGGGTCCTGTCACAGAACAGGGGAGAGTTCAAAAAAGATGTGTATGTACAGCTGCTCTCCCAGTGACACCAGTGAAAAGTCCTGCCAGACAAGCAAAAGGTGGGAAACCCTGTTGTCCTGCACTTGGGTTTGTGGGGGCCATGTGAAACAACAGGAGCAGGATGCAGTGAGGACGGAGAAGATTAAAATGAGCAGGAACAGCAGGAAAAGGGAACATGGAGGCATCATCATTACAAAAATCTCACAATGCCAAGCCAAAGTGGACAAAGGGACCTGTGCCAAAATACACCTCCATGGGAGGCAGGTAACCTACACAGCTCCTGTGACCGGACCTGATCTTCAATGTGGTGGGGTGTGTGTCCCCCTGCAGCACCCCCAGGCTGCATTACATCTGTTCCTGCCCTGCAGTGGCTGGGATTTTTTTTTTTTGTAATTTAAATTCTGATTAATATCAGACTTAGAGGATTTTCTTACCCAAAAAGACCTGCTATGGAAATCGAAAAGCAAGAATAATGTCTGAACAAATCTCTTCCTTAGCTGAGTGCATTGCTGTCAGAGGGCTGGCAACAGCAGAAGGCTTCCAGTTTAGGTAACGCAAACGATTTTAGTTCGCCTTAGTCTGAATAATTGAACTGACATGATTGGATCATCCTTTTGATGGTCTAATTGAATTATGTGAATTTCTAAAAGCTCTTCTCAATGCAGATGATGAATTTTATGTTTGTATTGAGCCAAGCAGATGAGGGTGCAGATAAAGACAACGTTGCGCACTTTCTGTGTGATTTCAGTAATGAATTGAATCATAGCGAGAGGTCAGCGAGGAATTTTTACACCAGTTATCAAAGGTTCATCTCAGTTTCTCCCCTACTGACAACTTGCTCAGAATCTTGTGCCGGTAAGTTTCTGTGTTATTTGGCAGTTGATATGGGATATTATTTATCATCTTGTTTCCTGGGCAGTCTGGGAAACTAACACTGAGGGAAGCTGCATTTGGTCTTTACAGGACCTGAGCTGGTTCCCATTATCCCGAGGGAAGAGCTCCTAAGCCCACAAACATTGTGATCTGAGCATCAGCCCTACAAGGACAGACCCTTTTTCACTCGCTTTCCTGACCTTTTCCTGCTCTTGAGCATGGGGTGAAGTAGAGGCAAGAGCAACGCTGTAAGGCAGAAGGCACATGTGAAAAATGAGATTATTCCAGCAGTGAGAGCATCATGGTCTGCGGAAAGGACGAGGTGTCGGGTTCAGTTGCCTCCACCTGAGCTTCACCCCCAGGCAGAACTGAGAGTGTCGAAAGGATTGCAGTTTGTTTAGCCCAGAGTATCATAGCGTGGAGCGGAAGGCTTGGGAAATCCTGTGGTCACCTGTGTTTGTGCTTGGATGAACTTCGTGTCATCAGTTGCTTGTGAAAGCAGGTGATTTACAGCCACAGGAACCTGGTGCGTCTGAGAAGAGGATCAGAGGTTTGCCCTCCACCTCACCTTTCCATCCTGACACACACCATCCCTCTTGGCCATCCAAATCTCTGCTGGCAGATGCCACAAGCCATATGTAGCTTTGGTGGTGGCAGTGCTTGTGGAGGAGAATCTCACCATGAGCCAGCAGTGCGTGCTAGCAGCCCAGAAAGCCAACCCCATCCTGGGCTGCATCCAAAGAAGTGTGACCAGCAGATCACAGGAGGTGATTCTCCCCCTCTGCTCTGCACTCATGAGACCCCACCTGGAGTCCTGTTTCCAGCTCCTGAGTCCTCAACATGGAAAGGACATGGACCTGTTAGAACAGATCCAGTGGAGGGCCACAAAGATGCTCAGAGGGCTGGAGCACCTCTCCTGTGAAGACAGGCTGAGAGAGCTGGGGCTGTTCAGCCTGGAGAAGAGAAGGCTCTGGGGAGACCTTTGAGCAGCCTTCCAGGATCTGAAGGGAGCTCCAGGAGAGCTGGAGAAGGACTCTTGGTCAGGGAGTGAAGTGACAGGACAAGGGAGAATGATTTTAAATTGGAAGAGGGGAGATTTAGATGAGATCTTAGGAAGAAGTTCTTTGGTGTGAGGGTGGTGAGAACCTTCGCCCAGGTTGCCCTGAGAAGCTGTGGCTGCCCCATCCCTGGAGGGGTTCAAGGCCAGGCTGGATGGGGCTTGGAGCAACCTGGTGTGGTGGGAGGTGTCCCTGCCCAGGGCAGAGGGGTTGGAACTGGATGATCTTTAAGGTCCCTTCCAACTCTGACCATTCTGTGATTCTATGATTCTATGAAAAGAGCAGCTGCTGCTTCTTCCATTGCTGCTGTTGCTTGGTGCTGTCACAAGCTGGTGTTCATCTGCCCCGCTCTCATTGTCACTGCGCATTTGTCAGCTGCAAACTAAGCCAAACTGCAGCCTGGCCAGAATGGAAAAACCGCTATAATCAAAGCAGAATTGTCGCTGCTGCCAGTCCTTTCCCTTCTTATGCTTTCTCAGTTGCAGCATCCCACAGTCTGACATGTGGAGCTGGCCAAGACAAGGACCAGGCCTACAAAGTTCACAAAAGCATCTTGAAAACGCAGTGGTGGATTAGAGGACAGTTAATTTCTCCTGCACCTCCAAGGAGCTGTGCTGCCTCTGAAGCATTACATTCAGCAGGAATTTTTTAAATGTTTCCACCTCATATTTATACTAACAATGTGATCAAGACAGGATGCATTTCCTAACGTGTTCCTACAACACAGAGCCAAGAAGTTTTCTTTCTAAGAACAAAGTTAGTATGTGGAACGCTTAATTTAAACACAAAAAGGCCAGATGGATTTTGACAACGGCCTTGATGGCTCTTGCAGTTTGTCATGGTTCTAATCTCAAGACAAGGATTTGACACCAGATCAGCGCAGAGTTTAACAGCCTAGCAAATTACAAAACCCATCTTCATAAAATGACACCCTGAGGTAAATGTAGTCGTTTTCTTTCAGAAAAAAAAAAAAAAAAAAAAAAAANAAAAAGCCTGGACAGGAAGGATGAACCTTATCAGCTTGTATAAAAGAAATCACAAAAATTGCATGAAATTTCTGTTAAATCTATACCATGGTATCACAGTGGTAAGGACATGTCATTCCCAGGCACATCATGATGATTAGCAAGCTGATGGTAAGAAGCCAGTTTTGAGTCTTGAGACCTGGAGATCAACACCCTGAATAAATAAGAGCAGATAAATTTATGTTGCCTGAAAATAACATGTTCCTTGTTTTACAGCCACTTGCTTTCACGTCTTTACAAGCCAGTTCAGGTTTTTGCAGACTAACTGGTCCAGGGGCTCAGGTGATTGAAAGGGCACCTCTGTGTACCCAGAGGGATGGTCTCAGTGTGACCTCCCATCACAGGCTGGGCTGGGGAAACACGCCAAACCTCTTCTTTTCGCATATAGAAGAGGAGATGGGTGTAAATGCAGCAGGTTTAGTCTTTTAGTTTTAGCTTCTGACAGCTCTTGGTCTGAAGTGGAGTACCAGCACACCCAGTTTCATAAACATGGTCCCAGTCCACTGATGAGCAGATGCTCTGCTGCCTCCTTTCACCTAAAAATGATTATCAGTCACCGCCCGCATTCCTGTCCTTTCTCACCCCTCAGGATCCCTCCAGGCTGGCTGTTTAGTCACTGCTTTCACTGAGACTAACCTTTCCAAAGGCTTTTCCATGTCAGGGCTGTCCCACCTTCATCCTCCTGTACACCCTGCTGCCCCTGACACCAACGTTCGGGTACTTTAACATCCCGTTCTCCCTAGTTGCATCACTCCCCTCTCTCATTCCTTTAAAAGTCTTGACTTCCCCAGGGATACTGCTGCTCTTTCACGATCCTAGGCTTTGCCTTTCATCTCTCCTTTTCCCTCTGGACCCGCTCTCCTACCTGTACCATCAGGAACATTGCAGCAAACAGCCAGTCACCTCCAGGCCACATCCATGATTTGGAAGTCACCACTGCACATCACACCTTCCATCTCTCAAAGACTTGAGTCCTTGAAAAAAAGGGGGATGGGGATGTGGGAATGGGGATGTTGGCACAAAGGGAACAGAGCAGCACCTTTTCATTTGCTGACTTGTCTCTTGCCTGACCTTCCCCTGGGCTCTTTGAGCTTTCAGTTAGGGCTGCAGCATGACAAAGGTGACAATGCAGGCAGCTTGCAGGCACGGTCCTGCCTCAGTCAGCACTTTTATCAGCAGAGGTCACCTCTACTCCAGCCTCTTGAAGTCAGATGTTGTTGGTTGCGCATCCTTGGAAAGACCTGCAATAAGGCTAGTGGCCTCAGGTGCCTGGACTTTGAGGCCACTGATGGGCCAGGAGGAGGGTCTGCTGGCACCCCTTGTGCTCACGGGGTACTGAGCCCAGTGCTGCCAGAACATGGGCATTTAACTTCCTTATGCTGTCCTCCACAGACTGGCCAGGTTGGAGCAGTTGCTCCAGTTATTCCCATGCCATGTCCCACAGCTTTGGACATCTTTACACATGGGACAAGCTCATTTTGCCTTGCCACATTTGCACAGCTCTTGGGGTGGTGACCCAGCACTCCAGCCTCCATCCAGACATATGTAGGTGATTCTTGTGTCTCCTCACCTTTGGTGGTTGCTTAAACTCTCCAGCTGGCATGGGGCTGCCTGTCCTGCTGAGATGCCACAGGATACACAGCCCTCCTTAGCTGGGCAGCACCAACCATGAGTAGGAGCCAAGGAGCAGACCCAGGCAGAGCTTGAGCCCCCTTCATCACAGTTTCACCCATCAGTGCAGGGTTTGGCCCTCTTCTCAGTCATCGGGTGGCACAAGGCTGTTGATGCTCAGCTTGCTGGTGGGTAGAAGAGCCCTGCTAGCAGGGCAAGAGTCCCCCAACCCAAAGGTCTGTAGTTTCCTGCTGGAACAGAGTGTCCTTACGCAATTGCTGTATGCAGGCAGCACTGGGTCCTGGTGACGTCTTACTCTTCCCTTAAATATTAATGACGATGTTCAGTTGAGCTGCCTCACTTCTGAGATCACACGCCGGGCAACAGTCAGGCCTTTTTTCATCTTCGTGTGCCATCTGCTCTTTCATCATCTAATTTCTAAAGGAGAGCCCCTTGCATTGAGGAAAGTCATTTGATAAATAAACATCCTGTTTTCCTGTGATACCTTTTGCTGGGATGTTAACTGCTCTGACTGTGAAAGATAAATAAGTTTAATTAGTGTTAAGGCATTTCTTTTTTAACATTTACAAGAGTATGATTATTATTCCCCTTGCATAGGCAGACTCGGAACTGAAAGGATAGCATAGACTAATCTCCTACGTGATGTGCACTGTCAGGAGTGTCCAATGAATAATGCAGGACTGTGTTGTCATATTGAACTCAAGAGGAAGTACCAAAACTTTGCTCTCACTTTCTGAACCCCTGTCCATGAAGGGTTGATTGTATTCCTGGGGGAGCTGACTTTGCAGGGAGCTGTGTGGTTGGGAGTGTTTGCTGTCCTTTTTCCATCACCATGGAAATTTTTACTGGTCTCAGGAGGAGCAGGTTCAGCTGAAATAGGGCAGAGCACTGTCTATGGTGACAAAGTGACGTAAACCGTGTCATACAGGGTCTGCACCTCCAACAGTCCCAATGCAGCTCCTGGCCAGAGCTCAGCATTTCTGCCCCACTGTTTTGAAGCAGTGACTGACTATTTATTTACAAAGTACTGAGGATCAACAACCTCTCTCCTGGTCATTTAGCTGTTACAGGGCTTGCTTTCTGGCCTCACTGAGGGAACGTGAAGTATTTGATGGTTGTATGAAAAGCACTGTCTGTTCTGACTCCCTTCATTCCCCCAGTGAACTCACCAGAAAGTGCTAAAAACTACAAAAAAATTGAGAGACAGGTTAAGAAAAATAATTTGGAAACTGCCAATGTCTCACTAAAACCAGTGTCCTGCCTCTTGTGATGGGCAGCAGCAAGGGGCTACAGGAGATGGAACAGAAGCGCCATCATGAGTAGCCATAGAAAATCCTGCTCTTTGGGAAGTTTCTTCCTAAGACATATTAATTAGCAACCAATCTTGTTTAGAGGATGGAACATCCCACCCCAGAGAAGCGTGAGGCTTCTCCTGATTGTCTGCCCAGCACCAGAAATGCTGATGGAGCTGAATGCAAACTCAGATTTAGTGCTTGTTCTGGAGTCAGGGAGAGCACTGACGTTTCTGAGAACAGCTCCAGGGCCAGGACTGAGGCTGAGCACTGGACAGAATAGATCCCCTTCACTCAGGAATAGCTGACGATCCTCTCTGCTTCTCTGCAAATGTGATGATATCTGACAGGGAGATTGGGGCCTTACTGCTGCTCCCAGGCAGCACACGTAGGAGAGGTGTTAGGAGTTGTTTCTTAAAAAAAACCCTGATCTTAGCCTCAGCTAAATGAGGATGGGTTTAAACCAAGAGATGGAGGGGAAAGGAGATGAAGAAAGGTAAGCTAATGGTAAAAAAAAAGAAATTAAATATACTAGGGAAAAAAAACATCAGAGGATAGACATGTAACCTGAAGAGGGGCTCTCAAAGGTCCTGAACTGTTCAGAGATTAAAACATTTAAAATGTGGGGCAAGGATCAACTTTCCTCTCTTGCCTCTGCTGAAAACCTGTGAACACTGGCCAGTAGCTGCAGAAGCCTGACATGGAGCGTGATGGGTGAGAGCCAGGGGTGGGCACCAGATGCTGCAAAGTGGCAGTCAGTAATGCTGCCCCGTCCCCAACCAGCCCAGGGGAAGTGGTGGAGGTGGCTCAGCACCCTCCTGAGCTTGCACCCATCCTCAGGCCGCTCCACAGTGCTTCATTTCTCAGGATTGGGACTCACTGCCCTCTCTGGCTCCACGTCCTGCTCTTCCAGCTGGAGGTGGCGACCCACTTTGCATGTGTCTGCGTAGCTGGGTGGATGGACGCCTGCTGTTGTAAAGGCAACCTGAATTCAGGTTTGTGCTCAGAGCACGCAAGCAGGAGCAATTTTGCATATGCAAACAGGCTCCTGCCTGGGCATAAGGTACCAGGGGGGATGCAAACCCCATCTGCACACCCTGGGAAGGCAGGACCCCACAGGCAGCACCGATGCAATAGAAACAGGGCTAATGGTCCCTCGTAGCACAGCAGGTGAGCTGCGTGGGTAAACAGGTTTTATTGCTAGGCCCACCATTCCGTCCCGAAACATTGTTGGCAGCGTATGCAAAGTGCAGCTCAGAAATCAGCAGTTCCACCTGGCTACCCAGAAAACCGAGCTGTCAGCTTCCTTGGCCCCCGGCTCGTGGGGACCATTACTTCTGGATTTGTTCCCTGAATATTAATCATACTGTTCCATCTTGGGCACTCTGCCTAAAATAATAGCAATAAAATCCCCATCATGATCTTGAGACTAGCACTCCTAAACGGCCTGGATTCCTGCAATGACTCTAACTAGTTGTGATATTTAAAGGCTATATCCTATAAGATGCTGCGTCGTCTGGTCATGATCCTGTAGATAAGTAAACTACTGTTTCATCTCAAGCCAGTGAATCACCCCCATTAAAATCGATAGGACTAATCTTATTAATTGGGTAGCTGTAGTAGCTACCTCTGCATTCTCGTCACTGTCCTTCATTAATAAAAAGCTCTATTGAACCATTTTTTAAATAATACATCAGCCCCCAAGTTATACGCAAAATTAGCGCATGACAAAAAAAAGTCATCTCTTTTCCACATATCTCACTTATTGGCAGGAGGCTGCAAATTCCCACCGAAGGGGAGAGCAAGAGGAGCTCCCCTGCAGAGCATAATCCTCAAAGAAGATTGGGAGTTTAGTCACCTCCAGCGGTTTCTTGCCATGGTGTCAGGTTGAGAGACTCCACTGGGGCTGCAGGAACGTGCCTCGCAGGAAGGTTACATGCAGCGGAACGGAGCTGTGAGGTGACAGAGTAAAGAAAGGAGAGAAGGAAGGGAGGAAGAGGAGGAGAAGAAAGGAGATCTCCCTAGCAGTTCTATCCTTAAAAGCATCCACTTCTGTTGAAGGTGAAGATATAAAGCATCCCCCTCGTTTCTCCCTCCTCCGTGGCCAAGAACAGATTCTCCTCCCTGAGCCAGCCTCTGGAGCAGCAACATGGCAGCAGCCCCTTCCTTCTCCTCAGGGGATTTGCAGGGTGGAGGTGGCCCTGGACAGGCCCAGTAGCCTTCATATGGAGACTAAAATGCTTGGTATCATGATAAGAGACATTCGAAGTGTTGGAGCATGTCCAGAGGAGAGCTACCAAGCTGGTGAGGCCAAGTCCTATGAGGAGAGGCTGAGGGAACTGGGCATGTTTAGTTTGGATAAGAGGAGGCTGAGGGGAGACCTCCTTGACCTCTACAACTACCTGAAAAGAGGGTGCAGAGAGGTGGGTGTTGGCCTCTTCTCGCCAGAGAATAATGATGGGACCAGAGGAAATGGTAGCAAATCCATAGCTTTTGCCACTTAGCTCCGAGGGCTGACTGTTGGCTGGCTCTGCAGAGCTCAGCCCACCCTCACACTCCTTTATTTCGCTTTTTGGGAGCAGAAAAAATATACCCTTCCACATGTTTTGCCCATTTCTCTTCTCCCCAGTGCGCACCTTGCAGAGCAGAACAATCACAGGGCCATAAATATGCAGGTATTCTTGCCTCGTCATGACTTTTTCTGAAGCATGGAGTGATTAAGTCTCCATCAACCCAGTTGGTCTTGCTGAAACTCGTTTCCCAGAATAGAGTCGTATCAGGAAATCTGTGTCCTCCACGCTGAAGGAGTGGGGCTGGTGTGTGGCCGCACAGGCAGCCCCAGGCTCCAGGCCACCACAGCAAGAGTGACGGGTGCGAGGGGGAGATGCCAAAAAGAAAGGAGAGTGATGAATTTCCATCAGAGACTTGAGCAGCAACAGGGACTTGACAAGGCGAGAAGGAAAGAGGAATCTCGCCTCTGCCAGGAATATGACAGGGATGCACGCACCCTGCGCTCTGCTTACCCAGGCTTTTCTCCTGCAAGGTGGCTCCGTGTTTCAGCATCCCTCTTCTCCTGCCTCAAAGCCTGGTAAGACCCCTTAGTGGCAAACAGGGCTGCAAAACACAGGGGTTCAAGGCCAGGTTGGACAAGGCTTTGAGCAACCTGGTCTGGTGGGAAGTGTCCCTGCCCAGGGCAGGGGTAAGACTGGATGGACTTTAAGGTCCCTTCCAACCCAAACCGTGATTTTTTTCTATCTAGGTTTTCATTTTATGAAAACCTCCGCTGTTCTCGCAGGCAATGAGCCCAGCGTGGACACACTGATAAGCATCAGCAAGGAAAAGCCATTTCCTTGTTCCCGCAAATGAGGGCTCACTGGGGCAGCTGCCCAGTGGCAAGGACAGAAGCTCTGCTGTGAGCGTGGGTGGTTCAGACAAGAACTAGAGCAGGTGCAGCTTCAAGGGCAAGCATTCCTTCAGAGCAAAGCCAGACTACCACACACAGCCCAGTGTCACTGGGGAAATCAGCCCTCAAAGGAGGAAACCTCCTGGTGCTGGTCTTGGTGATGCAGAATGTTCCTCCTGTTGGGCAGCTTTGGGTGAGTGAAGTAACCTTCTGTGCCTCAGTTTCCCTGAAACATTAAATGATTCTGCAGTTGGCCAGGTATAGACCAGGTCGAGCTCTCCAAGCCCGGCCAAGGAGCTGTGCAGGTGAAGTCTTTCTTGGCCAGAGAAGTCATGGTTGCCCCATACCTGGAGGGGTTCAAGGCCAGGCTGGATGGGGCTTGGAGCAACCTGGTGTGGTGGGAGGTGTCCCTGCCCAGGGCAAGGGGGTTGGACCTCAGGGATCTTTAAGGTCCCTTCCAACTCTAACCATTCTATGATTCTATGATCATACTGCCTTGCAAGTCCTGCTTGGAGGCAATGTCTGCCAGCAGAGCTACCAAGCACAAGAGGCGTTTCACATTCTGCCCCATCCACCCCCATCCCACTGGTATCCAGAGGACTTTCCACCCCCAAGAGCTGGTAGGTTCTTGCTGCTGCCCTTGCACTGGGGCTGCAGATGGGAACCAGGGCAGTGAGGTCCATTCCCAGCCCCACACACTCAAGAGCTTTTGTTAAGGGACAGGACCACACAGAACACTTTCTCTCTTCACACTTACACACTTACAAACTTACACTTACACTTACACACACACACACACACACACACACACACAGAGAGAAAATCCTCTCCCAGCTACATTTAATTCTCTCTTACAGCCCACCCACCCCTGAAGGCAATTAAAGGAACATAATGGATCCTGATTCTTTATGTTCTTTTTAAAGCAATTAGCTTGAAGCGGATACAAAGGTGAACCTTGTAGCATGTAAAAATTACATGACTCAGTTTTCGATGGGGGAAGCAAGATCGGTTTCTAAGCTTCTAGTGGCACTTTCATAGGAAGTTGCCCATGAGAAGACGAGGTTGAGGCAGAAGATGAGAACGTGGCATCTGGGGAAGCATTATTCAGCCTTCCTGATGAAGAGATTTGCGACTGTCATGTTTGCTGATCATCTAAATTTACTTGCTGGCTGCCGTCACAGGAAGCTCTGCCAAGGGCTTGAAGTGCTGCTGAGCACAGGGGCCAAAGGGCACATGGGTTCCCAGGGAGGGAGGCAAGAGCAGCTGTGGAGAGTATCAGCTGAGGGCCATCGAACCAGGAGGTTCTGGGAGGTTGGAGATAACCAGAAAAAGGTCCCAGACCTGCAAACCAGGTACCTTTAAGTTTTCAGCCTCCAGGCTGAGGTCTGTGATGAGATGGTGTTGCCTTGTTCTCCCTTTTCTCTCCTTCAGCTCTCTGGCTGGTCCTGCTTTGCAGACCCGATTATCCAGTGGTTACTGGAGCTCAAATGGTCCCATAACTGGTAACTGGATAAAGGTTTGGCCGCATGGGATGCTGATTGCAGCAAAGTTCAGGCTGTCTCTGTGTTTGTACAGCACCAGACACAGCGGGGATCTGGTCTGGGTGTAGCAACCACAGCTCTGCTGCTTGCATTTGGGCTGAAGTCCTGGTGTAAATAGCAAAACTGCTCTGTAGGTTTATCTGTTCACCGAGAAAACTGGTTCACTGTGTTTCCATTCTCACTTCTACCACTGGGTACCAGGTTTAGAGTTCACCTCCTCTTTCTGATACAGGTTTGCTCCAGCTTCCCTCAGTGCTGCTCCCAGTGGGTTCCTCGCTCCTGAAGAGGATCCCTGTGTGCCCCAGTGGGTTTTGCAGCCCCATCACCCTCCAGCTGATCTCTGCAGCCCCATCACTCCCCTGCAGCTGGTCTCTGTGGCCAAGCTGAGCTGAGATCCCCGTGACTCTGCCCCTGTTCAGCCGCTTCCACAGCTGGAGCAACCAGCCTCCCTTTCCTTTGGCATTTTGAGCTCCTTGCTGGGTGTGAAGATGAAAGGAGGTGAAGGAAACATTTTATTTTATTTTCAGCTGCAGTTTATTGATCTGTCGGACACAAGAAAAACAGCAGCTGACACAGAATAATACACATTGCCTCGTTCCCTGTGGCGTGAAGCCAGTCCTGGCAAGACCCCCCTCATCCTGAGCCGGTGCTGGCAGCATGACACGCAGCTCCCTGGGGTTTGTGCTCCTGCAACACCCACTGGTCTTGCACCAGGAGGGGCTTTTCCAACGCAGCTGCATCTGGCCTGAGCCTGGAAGGGTTTCTGCACTGCGTAAGAACCAACCTCAAGCCTGGGAAAACTGTTTCCTTGCAAATGCTAGTTTTCCCAAGGGTGGGCACAGCAGTAGGCTTTGGCTTGTGAACACACCATGTCTAGACAAGCTCATGGGAAGAGGTACCAGGAGAAAGTAAAATACCCACAAATGAACAAAGCCACTTTCTGCTCCCCAGTAGGGTCAAATCCTGGGAGGTGCGAAGGCAGCGTATGGAAGAAAATTAGTTTGCTTTCCAACTTTAACAGCTTGTTTCATCTACACGGATAATTAGCACAAACAAGATGAAAATATAGCTCCCTGGCTTTGCCCTGTGCCGAAAACTGGAGCTCTCCCTGCAGATGCCTTCCGTGTGTTTCCTCTAATTGAGCTGGCAGTCTCGTTTGGGCCGACTCCAGCCTCAGCAGAGGGAGCAGCTCTGTTACAGCTCAGATGAGTCCTGCCAGCGGGGCTCTGCTGCATCTTCACGGGTGGGTGGGAAAGCAGCCCCGGTGAGGGACCTCACCACTCACCCTGCTCTCCCCCGTGCTGTCACAACGAAGCCCATGTGGCATGGAGAACCCAAGAAAGCAAAGCAGCTAAACCCACTGTGTTTGGGACACGTCCTACTTTGAGTGTCACAGCTGAAGTCTCTTCCTGCAGAGCCATCCTGCCACGGGGGCATCTTTGCAATTGTGCTGCCATCAGCAACAGTGTCACCTGCATCTCTCAGGCCATTTCTCTTGGTTAAAGACCCTCTGCAGTGACCCTGCGAAGCCCTGAGCCAAGGTCAGAGGTCCTCAGGACTCTTTTCTCCAGTGGTAAATCATCTCCAGGTTCACCACCCCTCTGTCCTGCTGCTCTCCAGAGGTGCAGCGTTGGAGGACTGCTGAAGGACATCATCATTTAGCACAGCCACCAGGTCTGCCTCTTTCTGAGCTTGTCACCATGTTCTGCTGTTGGCACTGAAGAGAATTCTGAGCCAAGTGTCGTGTGTGGCCTAAAAGCTATACTAAACAAGGGGTGAGTGACATTAACCTTGAGTGAGTCCAAGCAAACCCCAGTCAGACAAGCTGAGGTTGGATAAAACTTATGGGCAACTCCTTATGAATCCTCCCGTGGCTTTGCTACCCAGGGGTCCTGCTGCCATAGCTCTCCAGTAGCCCTTTGGCATCCAGGGCTGCAGCCGCATCAGGTGGAAGTCTCCAGCTCAGGAAATTTGGCATCTCCTTGAGCAGGAACCAGAAACCAGGAGGCTGGGTTCCAGTGCAGATGACCTGAGGGGATCCCCCCTACCCTAGTGCCTCTCGCCAGCATCTTTATGACTGTGGCACCTCTCACAGCAGGTCACCTTCTGTCTCTCTTGCTCTGCCTCAGTACAACCATCCCTGCCCTGTCAGGTGCCATCAGGATGGGAAGAAGGGACAGCAAACAACGGAAAGGTGTTGGGGAAGGAGGTTGTGTGAGGTGGATGTCGTGGTTTCAGCCAACTTTACCAAAACCAGGCTGACAGATGGCCCTTTCTCCCCTCGAAAAAGAAAGGAGAGGAAGAAATAAGGAGATTTATGAGTTTAGAATGAACTAAACTATTTTAATTAAGTATTCATACTAAAATAAAAAAAAAAAAAGAGGAAAATAATTAAATAGATACTGTATATACAAAACCATATCAGGCTCCCAGGATGATGACCACGTCACCAGCAGGCATTGGGTAAAGTCCCAGACTGGACTTGGTGACCAACAGGAGCTGGATTCCAGATCTGGAGTCAGGAACGCTCGGATCGGGATCAAAATCAGACAAACAGACAGGGTCTTCCTTGGACATCAACCATCGAAGGAAAGAGAGTTGACCCTTTGATCCCTCAGCTTTTATACTGAGCGTGATACGGATGGGATGGAATACCTCCGTTGGTCGGGTTTGGGTCACCTGTCCTCGCCTTGCCAAAGAAATGACCTTCCCACTTCTCCAGAGTGGCCATGGGAGGAATGAGATGGCCACAGGTGGAAATTCATGGTGAACATCATTCCGTGGGATGAATTCTCCCACCCACCCCTGTGGCCACTCACAGACACACCTACACTGTCCCCAGAGGCATGCACGTGTGTGCTGGGTCCCAGCCCTCCTCTTCTCTGGGTGACACTCCCATCCTATCCTGCCAGGTGGGTTCAGGTCAGCAGCAGCCTGGCTCTCTCCATTGCCCTGCCTGGCTGTATCACTAACCTCACCAAGCTTTTCCCCATCCCAGCAGCTCCTGCTTCCCAGCTGCTGCCTTGGGATGGATTCAGACAGGAATCTTCCTCCTTGTTTTCACAGCACAGAAGCTGCTTTGCCTTTGCTTTTCCATTAAGCCGGGTTCCAGCAGCAGAACAGAGATGTCCAGGGATAATACTGCATCCCCCGTGTGCTGGCTGCTCCCACACACCCTGCTGGTTGCACGCTACAAACCCCATCTCTAGAGATAATTTGAATCTGTTCAAAGCAAGAGGAGCTGCTTGAAAATCACTCAGATACGTCTCTCATCTCTTCATGATGAGTGACAGATTCTCACATTGGGGTTTAAAGTAAACCCCGGGGATGGGAACACGGCTGGCATTTCTCCTCTTCATGGGTGGATCAGTCTTGCTACTGTTGGCTCCGAAGGGACAAGCAAGGACCTGGATGCGCAGAGCTGTGCCTTTGCAGAGCGCAGCTGGGGACAGAGGTCCTGCTGTGGGTGGAAATGTGGTTTCTGGGTGTGAGCACGGCTGAGCAGAGAGCAGCAGCAGCTGCTGCCATGTGCCTCGCAGGGGCTCCCGTGGCTCTGGCTGGCGGGAGTGCTGAGCCTTCTCCCCGTGCCACGGGCGGCTGTCAGATGTTTGCAGTGATGGAAACAGGCAAACAAACCCATCCACGGAACAAATGAGAATAACGGCTAAATTGGAGGCAGTTGCTACCTGGTCACAAACAGCCTGCCAGCTGAGGAGGTGAAATCTAACCCACCGGAGGAGCTGTTATCCTTGTGGCATCCAGGCACCGGTGAAGCTGCAGACCAGCCAGGCACCTGCGGCGTGGAGCAGGGAGGGGAGAGCACGGACACTACCAGAGGGCAGCGGCGGGTGTTTCAGGAGGGGTCAGCAGGGTGGAGGGCAGGAGAGCCAGGCTCCAACTGTGCAGGGAGATGCCCATGGTTCCCCTCACTTAGGAAACCATATGGGAAACTGCATCCCCAATGCCACCGGAGTCAGTATGAGAACGTCCCGGTCTCCAGCCCCATGTGCCTCTCTGCATTCCCAGCTGGCACTCTGGACTGCAGCAGACTATCTCATAGCCAGAGCTTGACCTTTCCAGCACCAATTAGCTGGTAGAGGAGCCGTGCAGCTAATGAGCACATGAAGGGGTTTATCTCACCCGGCAGGCATAGACACTGGCTGTAAAATTCTTGGCTAAGGCAGCAGCTCCGTATTGATCTTGGGAAATCCAGGTGCTCCATAGCATAAAAATCACATCCAGAATTGTTCATTGCTCCCACCTGGCTCCTGCTGCTGCTTAGAGCCTAGTGTCCGTGAGAGCGACCCTGCTGCATGCCCAGTGTGGAGAAGAGCCCTCAGCATGCCATAAGTGACATCTGTGCACCTGAGGCTGTTGGCAGTGTCCCCTCGGGATGGGGGGGTCTTTGCTCTGCCCCACAGAGCCCCATGGGAGGCTGCAGTGCCAGTGTGACGGTGGTCATTGCAGCCTGGCCAGGGGAAAGCTGTGCTTGTTTGAAAGGAAAAGGGACATATCCTGATTACCATAGTTTGCAGTGGGGAAAGGAAAGGACTTGGGGCGGTTGGTAGGTGAGAAGCTCCACACACCCCGGCAACATGTGCTGGCAGGCCAGTACCCTGGGCTGCATCCCCAGCAGCGTGGCCAGCTGGGCTGGGGGGGGAGTCTGCCTCTCTGCTCTGCTCTGGGGAGACCCCCCCAGTGCTGCCTCCAGCTCTGGGGCCACCAACAGCAGAAGGACATGAAGATGTTGGAGCCCTTCTGCTGCAAGGACAGGCTGAGAGAGTTGGAGGGTTCAGCCTGGAGAAGAGAAGGCTCCAGGGAAACCTTGAAGCCCCTTCCAGTCCCTAAAGGGGCTCCAGGAAAGGTGGGGAGGGACTCTTGATGAAGGACGGAGCCCTAGGACAAGGGGGAAGGACTTGACACAGAAAGAGGGGAGAAGGAGATTAGATCTGGGGAAGAAATATTTGGCTGTGAGGATGGTAAGAGCCTGGCCCAAGTTGCCCCAAGAAGCTGTGGCTGCCCCATCCCTGGAGGCGTTCAAGGCCAGGCTGGATGGGGCTTGGAGCAACCTGGTGTGGTGGGAGGTGTCCCTGCCCAGGGTAAGGGGTGGGATTGGATGTTCTTTAACATCCCATCCAACCTAAACCGTTCCATGAAATTCCAAAGAATAGGGGAGATAGCACTATCAGGGAGACCTGGAGAGGTGTACTAGATCCACTGAGATCAAGGGGAAGGTCTGTTTATTTTTCTTGTTATAGCATTTGCAGGAATGATCCCAGTTTGGCTGGTTTTCTTTCAAATAAACTGGCCTCTGCAGCCTGGAGCATCTGATCTTTCAGAAGGGTCAGTGTAGAGGTAAAAAAGAATCTTGGCATCCTAGGAGAGCCCCAGCTGCGGACAGGGCTGGGGGAAGCCACAGCTTGGTGGGGCTGCAGGAGGGTGCCTGGAAGCTGCCAGCTGCGGTGGATTTGGAGAACTATCCCCGATCCAACCCCTCCTGCTCAGGAGATTTGAACTGGTTACTTTTCCGATTCCACCCACTTACAGCCAAGTGCGGTGAGTGCTGCTAAAACCGCTGTACGTGGGATTAAAAGTGGATAATTAGCCCCGAGCTTTTCTGTTGTCTGCATCTGCAGGAGGCTGGAACAAAATTCTGAGTCAGAAAAAAAACCCACAGCATTTAGAAAATGTACCAGAATAATCAGTGGCTGGTAACGACTATTTGTCTTGCCACATCAGTGGCAACATCCTCGCGGGGTTTGGAGGGAAAGGGCATCCTGTAAATCTCAGAGGCACGTTGCTCCAGTGGGAGATATTGTCCTTCTCACTTCACAGGCTGGAGAGATGCTGCGAGCTGTAACCTGGCAGCTGGCAGAAATATGGCAGAGAGGCAGAGTTTCACTGCAGAGCACCTTTGCCGTGTTGCAGGGAATTGATGTTTCCTTCCGAGCTTAGCCCCAGCTCTGTGCCTCTCACGTAGCAATCCCCACTGCAACCACTTTAAACAAACCTTTAATTTGTAATTCTGTCCAGGCTGATAATCCCCCCCCACCCCTGCTGGCACATCCAGAGGAAATGAGTCTTGCACCATGGCAGGCTGTAATAACATATCGTAATATTTCTTCCCTTGGGAAATCCTGCCAAGGGCACGGGAGATGTCTTGTGAACAAGGATGAATGAAGCCCTGCAAATCCCCCTGTGAAGCAGAGCACATTTCTTCCTATTTCATAGACAAGGTAAGGGGCACAAAAAGGCTCCCAGGAGCTCAGGAATGTCACCAAGTAGGGAATAAAACCCAGGAGTCCTGGTTTCCAATCTCCGGGTTGAAATGTTAAATACAGCAGGCTCATCATTGCAGTGAGCTGCCATCGAGGATTTGTTCCCATGCATTTCAGGGGAGATGGTGAGGCAGTTCGACAGAGCCACTACTCTGTAGTAGCTTAAGCATCAAAAGAAAAAGGGGAGAGGTTTACGGGAGCATGGCTTAATTCACATTTGCCTGTCAGCTCGGAGCATGCACGTGTTCGGGTATCACAGCTCAAGTAACTGATAACCGCTCGTTTATTAATCTCTGGTAACTCAATCTGCCCTCTCAGCCCTAAGTGCTGAACAGAGACGATGCCCTCAGGAGCTGGAGATCAATTTAAATTTCCAGAAGCTTTAGTCCCTGACTCCCTCCGTAGTGCCAGCACTCATTATAATAACTCTTGAGCGGATTTGCTGTCGCATAACTGATCCCAGCACCCTTTCTAGCAGCCCTGGCTGCCACATTCTCCTGTGCTGGGGAGAAAACCTTTAATACCCACACCATGATGGGCAGAAGGGCATGTGTATGTCTGGTGAAGTCTGGGATTTGCACCATGAGAAGCTCCTCACCCCACTTTCATGGCAATGCTGACGTCCTCTGGGTACCAGTGCTTTCATGCAGCATCGTCTGGAGGAGAGCAGGGACTCTGGGGCCCCACATCTTGCTTCTTGCTCATCCTCGTTGCTGGGTGGAGCCACTGGGCAAAGCACCCTTGTAGGTGGCAGTTCCAGCAAAGGGCTTAAAGTTCAAGTTGACTGAAGAGATGGGGGAAATGTCTCTGCCCAGGGCAGGGGTTGGAACTAGGTGATCTTTAAGTTCCCTTTCAACCCAAACCATTCTACGATTCTGTAAAACCAGCCACCAAGTCAGAGCAGGATGTGGCCCTGGCCACACAGCCAGCCCGGCAGGGATGGGAATCAAACTGAGGTGATGAACTCCCTGTCTAATGGCTCTGATGCAAAACCTGATTGCTGCCTGCTCTGTGTGCTCTCGCTGCAGGGACCTCGGCTGACTCCCAGCACCCCTCAAAACTGGCTGACCTCCAGCTGCCCGCCTGGACTGGGACCAGCCCTCCCAGTTCCACTTCTCTGGAATCCTCATTGAGAATTAAGAGCCCTGAAAGGGAAGGTGGCAGGAGCCCAGCGCTGCTGACCCGGGAGGCTCCGCTCCATTAGCCCCAAAACATCTCTGACCATGAGCGTTTTAATTCTGGCACTGCAGGTTCTGCTTCTCACTAAAAGCAAGAAGCAATTTATGAGAGCACGGCCAATAATGTGAAACTCACTTTATCGCAGCTGGTTAAGAGCAGTTGGCAGCCGTACCGTGTGGATTGGCGCACAGCAAATATTTTGGGAAAGCTGCTGTGTCCTGAAGGCAGAGGATGGGGGCTGGGAGAGGGACCCCGACACCTGCAAACATCCCACCCTGCACGCAAAAAACTGGGAAATAGCCATAAAGTGGGTGCGATCATCGCTCTTCTCTCCTGGCCGGCTGCAGCCTGTGCCTTTGGGGGCTCCGGCAGCCTCCTGCTCTGCATTTCAGCAGTTTCGGCCCGTCGAGAACCTGAGTTCATCTGGAGAAAAAGGGCAAAAGCTGCTGAGACTGGGGGTACAGAATGAGGGAGTGCTGGGGTGCACCAAAACATCCTGTTGATACCTAACCGCTGGGACACGCAAGAAAAAAACAGGTGGAAAGGATCAGTTGAAACTTTTATCACTTTTATTCAGACATTTTATTTTTGTGGTTACAAACCTGCAGCCCCCCCTCGCCCTCCGTGCTCCCCAGCCAGCTCCACGCAGCTTCACCACCACTGCTGCCACCCACCCCTCCTGCCTCGTGGACATCCTGCTGTGAGCCGCGAAGCCCCAGCGTGATGCCCAGCCAAGGGCAGTGCCATTTCAGCGTTTCCTCCAGGTCAAGTGGCACGTCTGATGCCCTTGTGTTTGAGCCCAGCAGGCTGAGGCATTTGCAAAAGTCTTTCCTTCCCAGGTCTTTAGGGAACCTGCACTTCTCAGGGCTGCTTTGCAAGATCAGTGGAGGGTGAAATTTGTAGGCTTGAGCTGCCGACGATGGGCAAGCTGCCTCTTGAGGATCCTCTGCAGCAAGTTCTTCCTGGGGGTCCCAGCAGGGACCCCCAGGCTGGAGCTGCTCCCCTGACAGCCCACCCACAGGAGCCTCGCTTCTCTCTTCTCTGCCTCTTTGCTTTCCAGAACATCTGTTATCTGGATGTCTCCAAGCGGGCTGGCACATCTCCTGGGCAGGGGAAGCCCCACTGGAGTCCTGTAGGCCTGGCTGTCTCCACCATCCTTGTGCCTGGTGGCAAGGGGACTTGGCTGCTTGTGGTCCCTCAGGCCACCACCCATCTGGGAGCAGCCGTGTCCCCCAGCAACACCCATTGCAGGATGCCTGTGGCACCCTGGCTCCTCCTGCCAACTGGGACATATCTCAGCAGCAGGACCTCGAGGGTGACCTGAGCCCGAGTGAAAAAACAACGCCTCCTCACTAGTGACCTGTGGCCTCTTCCCCAGGGTGACGAAGCCATATGGGGTGGTGACCATGGGGAGATGGGGCAGGGACAAAGCTGCACAAGCAGTGGGGTCTGGGACAGCCTGCGCAGTGGCAGTGAGCCTGGCCTTTGAACAGGACGAGGTGGAGCCAGGAACATGGTGCTTATCCTCTACTGCTGGGTCCAAGATGCTCCTCTGGGCCATCCCCGCTGGCTGCTCCTTCTCCTCCTGGCGTGAGAGCCTGTGCTTGTCCTGGATGTCCAGAGAGGGGATAGTGAACTGCGGGATGCGGTCGGGGGTCACCACGTGGAGGAAGAAGATGTCCCTGGAGCTCTTGCTCGGGAGTGTGGGGGGACAGAGCATCCCCTCCCAGCGCAGCACGGTGGGACCCACCGGGCTCCTTGCAGCAGCGCTGGGTATTTATGCCCCACAGTCAGCCCTGATTGCTCTCTGCCCGGTGACGTGTGGTGACGACGGCAGTACCTGCTCCCTCTGGACCAGCAGCAATTTGTCACCNGTTCTGTCCTGTGGTCCTGCTCACGTGCAGGGCCATAAGCCAGCTCCTGCCACCCGTGAGACAGGAGTCAGGGGGGCTCTGAGGAGAAGACGAGGCGGGCTGAGAGGTGTGAGTGAGGGCTGTGGGTCCTGGGTGGGAGGGATCCTGTCTCCGGGAGCCAGAGGGAGAGCAGCGAGCAGTGGCCTGTGCAGGATGAGTCACCGTCCGTGGGCACCAAGCGGAGCTGCGCAGAAGGGGCAGCTGGAGCTGAAAGCGGGAGATAAACACTTCAGCTCTGTCTAGCAAAGCTCCCATCAGGAAAATCTCTGCCTTGGCCCACGCAATTACCCAGAGAAATCAGTAATTTCAACCACCGGGGCCCCCAAGTCCCTCCTCCCACCTCTGCTGTCGCTAGGGCTGGCGCTGGCTTTTTTCTCCCCGCATCCCCACGCTCCTGTCCCTGATGGGGATGGGACTGCGGTGGGGACCATCCCCGGCAGCCTCCAGGCATGAGGCCACAGTGAGGCGGGGCGTTGTGGGTCCTCCAGGTGGGAGCACAAGAGTGCTCTCCCAGCAGAACCTCAGCCAAAAGATGCTCTGCCATTTCCCTCTCTGCAGCCGGGAAGGGGCAGAGCCGCGCTGTCCTGCCACCCTCTGCTTGGCTGGGGAAGCCTCCTCCACTGTCAGCTGCTTTGTGTTGGGTCCTGCTCTGCAAACAATGCAGATGAAAAAAAGTCGCTCCAACTCTGTGCAGTGCAGGGTATGTCCCCACAGTGATGAAGCTGGGTCCTTGTAACAGGCCGTTGTTCTGTCCTGTACCAGGCTTAATCCCTTCCTTTCAGCTTTATTGACTAAAACAAATCCCAACCCCAAGTTCTCTCCAGTGTTGGAGCAATGGGAGGACATAGACCAGGAGAGGTGCTGAGGGACCTCCCCTTGTCTGGAATCCAGCCTGTCCCATCACTGGGGGCAGGGCAGGTTTCCTGGCATCTCATCAGCCTCTGGTTTTAACTATTTGCATCAGCATAGAATGAGAGGAGACATCCCAAAACAATTTTGACTTGGCAAGCTACAACCCCCAGGAGGAGACAGGCACCCTAAATTGAAAGAAAATAACCCCTTAATTACCAGCCCCCTTAAGCAAGGCACCGAGGCTGCTCCACTGATTAGGCTGGCAGCTTGTCAGTGTAATGAGGAGCAGCTGGGCCAATAGCTACAAGTAGCCTGGGAGCTGCAGACTGGGTTAAGCCAGGCTTCTGTCCAGTCTGGGTTCTTGGGTTTCATGGAACAGCAGGGAAGACCACGCATTGGCTCTGAGCAGGTAGAGATCCTTCAGGTGCTACAGGGGTTGTTTCTGCTGGGGTAACTGTTGAGGCTGGTGTTGCTGTTCAGACTGGTGTCTGACCTTTCTCTCCCTGCCTAGGAGACGCTGGTTACCTGCAATGAGCCCTACTCTTTCTCCAGCAGGTTCCTGTACCAGATCCTTCAGCTGAGGTTTGTCAAGTACCTGGTAGGTGACACTCCTGCTTCTGGAGGAGTTTAAGGCTAATGGGATGGGGTGATTTAAAACCTTGAGACTGGCAGTTTGTTTGGTTTCTCTGCTGAATACTGTCTCCCTCACCCTGGGGAGAGCCCTCCCCCCCTATCCCATACTGATGTCATCCCCCCCAGTACATCAGAAGGACATGGAGATTTTGGAGTGGAACCAGAGGAGACCCCAGAGATGCTGGGAGGAGGGCTGGAGCCCCTCTCCCCCCTGCTGTGAGGACAGGCTGAGAGAGTTGGGTGCTTAAGCCTGGAGGATAGAAGGTTCTGCAGAGACCTCAGCTGGTATTTCAGGGGTTCAAGCAGGCATAGCTCTCTCCCTGGTAGTTTGACCTTAAACAGCAGGGCAGAAATCTCAAGTGACAAGATAAGGTGTCCCTGAGTCTATCACAAACTTATGTTATCTAAGTGGAGATGTTCTACCTGCAGGCATACAAAACTGCACAATTTGTGTTATAGATGTGCTTCACAACAACCCGTGCGCAAGTCACTTGAGCGCACTCACAACTCTCCTCTCCAATCTTCTCTTACTTTCCCACAGCTCCCTGTCTGCTGATGGTTGTTACAGCACTTGTCTCTTTTCTGGGCCGGGGAAGATGGGAGGCCTTTGGGGACAGGCCACAGTCTAACTGGTCCTGTTTCACCTGGCTGAAGTTGGTCCCAGTCTTGGCACCACACTGGGATGGAGCCGGGTTTAAGGTTTTCCCCTGGGGATTTCTAGGCAGCTGAAAGTTCTCTCATGACCTAAGGTAACTCTCTCCTATGTTTTCAGCTGAACATCCTGCAGAAAGCATCTGCCTGGATTGGATTTGTGGTCCCTGTGGAGACTCTTATCAGCAAAGTCTACCCCACCCAGACTCCTACTAGGCCTAGACTATTTGCTAAGAAGCGACGTGGGAGACTAACGCGCCTACTCCTCCTCATTGTCCCCACCAGGATTCGGAGCATCCTGGGCTACCTGCCAGCAGACTGGGGCCAGAGAAACATGCCCAAGGGTAAGAGCTGTGGCCTCCTGGAACACCTGAAGGCTTTGCAGCTAAGAAAGACACTGCATGGCATCTAAAGATGTTAGGTCTGAAGCCCTTGTGCTGGGTAGAAGCAGAGATGTGTGGATTCATTCTGGATGTGTAGTGATTGTACCTTCTATGAATCCCTGCAGAGAACCAAGAAGCCCCAGTCAGCCCATCTAAGAAAGCAAACAAGAGGAAGCGAGATGATGTAGCTCTGGAGGAGCAGGAGTCCTTGTTGGTGGTACTGGAGAGGGACCTGCCAGAGGATGACTCTGACATCACATATGAGGTATGATGTGCCAAGCAGGTTTGTTTCTTGGGGGATACACAAATTGGAGACAATGGCATCTAGCCTCTGTGCCCCTGGTAGATGGGGAATGTCACTGCACAGGTCTGCAGTGGAGCTTTAAAGAGCCTTTCTTTCTTGAACCCCTTTTGAAGGCTGTCCAAAGAGTGCTTGAACATCATTTCATCAGTGTCTGAAAGGTGGGGGTGCTCCATTTGTCCCATAGCACTGAAACTTCCCTTTGGTTGGTGTTCCTCTGAAGCAGCATCTCTCCCTCTTGGTTATTTGGCCATTGCTCCTGGTGCTATTGGGAGTGGAGATGGTGTGTCCTTCCTCAGATTGTCTCTTCCTTCCCCAGCCCTCGGATGTGGAAACAGATAGCGAGGAATACCTGTCCCAGAATGACACTGAAACAGACCTGGAGCTTGATGAGCAGGATGGGACCATTATGCTGAAGGACTCATCAGATCTTCAGGTGAGTGGACCTGCCCCACACTGGCTGCACATGCTGTCCTCGGTAGACTTACAAATACTGGACTGGAAGGATGTACTTCAGTCCTTCTTCCTTTGGCTACACAAGGAAAAGGTGTCTGAGGTGACCTGGACTACACTTTTGTGCTGCTTTTCCACAGAGCTGCAGTCTGACCATGTCCATGTCCCTGCAGGTGGAGGACATCCAGCCCACTGGGGTCAGTGGTGCCCCAGAGCTGCTGGCAGTGAGCACGGAGCTGGGACCAGAGGATCCAGCTGGGTCCAGCAGTGGGGAAGGTGCACCAGATACTGATAGTGGTGATGGTGACACCCAGAAGTCACCAGCTGGTGTGAGCAGTGTGGCTAGCAGCGAGCAGGAGGCTGATGCAGACTGTGATGACAGCAGTAGTTTGTCACAGTATGGGGTAAGGACTCTTCTGTGCTGAGCCATGATCTCACCTATTCTCCTTCTCTGAGCTCAGAGCTTGTGACATCTCCCCTGCTGCACAGTGATGTTTCAGCCTGGGAGGATGTCCCCAGGATCTGAACACAGGTCTCCATTCTCTTTGCTGCCAAGTAAAATAGGAAAGGGTCATAGGGACCCTAGTTCTTCTCCCTGTGAACAGAGACAACCTCAGTCCCCTTAAGCTGTTGAGATGCTGAGTGGACACAGCGCCATGTGCGTGATCACCCTGGAGTGGCCACTTGAGCATCTTGCACTGACTGGTACCTGGGGAAGCTGCCTCAGCGGGTCACCATGACTGCTTCATGTTTTGCTGGCCCCAGATATCTCGTGCTTTAGTACAAGGAGGGTTTATGGGAGAGTCTTCATGGCTAGCAGCTTCACATGGGGTCCTTCACTGCTCCAGACCCATTTGCTGTAAAGGACTGATGAAAAGTCTCTCAGCTGCCTGGCTGGGAGGGATGTGGAGGGTGAAGAAGGGTGTGAGGCGGGTTGGTTCATACCCGACATCTCACCTCCCTGGGCTGGTGATGGCTAGCCAGTGTTATGGGTAAAATATCTTGTGTTTTCTAGGACGAGCAGGAACGCTGACCCATGGACTTGGACCTCTGCTGTGGCTACAAAGTGCCTGGTTCTCTAGGGCAGCTGTAACCTTGAGTAAGATGTCTAGTTAAATGCTATGTTGACTTCTCTTTTTTTGAACTTGATAATAAAATTGCCTTATTTTTTCACATGAATTGGGATGCAGTTTTGGCTGTCATTACCTGGAGCTAGGTGGTATGGACATACTGGTGCTGGGAGTCTAGGGCATGGAGCTGTAAGTGGGACCCTCCCCTCTAATCCTTCCTGTGGCGGGATGGGCTCTTCATGGCTTCTGGGAAGGTGATGACCTTGTGAGAGCTGAAATCTGTGATGGGAAGAAGTGGGGCTGCAGGCTCAGTCTGAGCAGAGCAGTGTTTCTGTATGGCAGTACTTGAGCATGGCCACGCTGACTAATTTCCAGATGTCCTGGGACTGGCTGGCTGCAGGGGTTCAAACTGGGTGCCTCAGCAGAACCTCCTTCCATATGTGACGTCTCCAGAAATACAGGAGGTAGCAAGTCTCTGCCCTTGGGATAAACCAACTTCATGTGGAGCCCCTGTTGCTCAGTGAGGATTTGCTCAATGAGGTCCTCAGTCTGCTTTCTGGCTTCTTCATACCTGGGTATTTCTGCGTGGAACGTTCTCCCTCCATGTGGATCCTGCAGAGGACCCTGGTTCAGGGCAAGAGTTGAGCAAAGGGTGATATCTTTGGGCAGGTCTGAAAAGGCCAGCTGGAATTGGAAAGCTTCTGAAAGCAACCCAGAGCTCTGGAGTGACTTGAGGTTGACCAAGGCTTGACCTGTTGCCTGGAACAAGTCACAGAATCTGAAACTGCAAAGAGCAGGGGCTCCTCCTAATGTGAGAGTAGAAATGGGAACAGATTGGGATGTTTGGCCCTCTGGCCCGGGGTGCTCCTGGAGGCTGTATCTGATGTGCAGCTGCCTTGAGCTGTATTTGAGTGTGCATCAGCTTGGCATAACAATGCTCCAAGGGTTCAAAAGTAACCATGGCATCCTGCATCAGGGATAGTGTACTGAGCAAGCTTGAGCTCTTGGGCAGGTTTAACCTGGATGGACCAGGCCAGCTCTGGCTCTGGGCATGGCAGCCACTGCTGCCCACCAGCTCGGTAATGCCTGTGCCAGGGGGACAAGCACAGACAAAGCCTCTAAAGAAGTATAAACCCTTCCCAGCTCTGAAGGGAAGGAGGTATTGAGATGCCCCAAGGTTTCATTCTAGTATTTCCCAATTCATATGGGCTGCAAGAAAGAGAGGGAGTTAAAAATCCCAGGGAGTTGAAAGGCAGGGCAGTAATGAGGATGGAGGTGCCCTCGCTCCCAGACCCTGCTGTGATCAGGGATGCTAATGTCTTTCTAATTAAAGATTGTTTCTTCTGCTGAAAGCTGCTCTGGGGCACGTTGTACTCTGTGCAGCTCTTCCTGCTGGGCTACAGCGATCATGCAAAGGGCTGCTCTGGCCAGCAGTGATTCACTTAAAGGAAAAAATGCTTGTGCTTTAAAGCAGTGACTGGGTCAGGACACCTGTCCTTAAGCTGCAGCCCTTAAACCCTCCCTGGCACTGGAATGTTGGCTTTCCCCGTACAGTTCTGGCCAGAGACCTGCTGCTGGCTCCTTGTACCTCTGCTTCAGTGGGACATACCTGGGATTAGGCAGAGCCATCTTCCCCCAGGTTAGAGCAGTTATTTGTGCACCGTCGATGTGCAGAACAGCCCTGAGCTGTGATGCTCAAGCAGGCATAAAGATGCTCAACATCCTTCCCCGTGGCAGTGTCTCTGTAAATGCAGGTATGCCTCTTACCTGGTGTTATCTGCAGCCATGATAGCACTGGCTTCATTACTGCTGAATAATAGCAAGGGGTGTTTTTCCCCTGAAGATTGATAAAGGAGCTGATACTGCAACTCCTGGATATTATATTGGGCTCTGCATTAATTCACTTGTGCCTCACTCGTGTCTGGTAGCTCTCCCATTGTCTGCAGCAAGCGCTTTCAAAGCAGAGATTAATAAAACATCCTTTAGTGGCACATAGCTAGGTAAGGGCTTTTTCTGAAATCTGTGAAGGCTTTTCCTGTTTGCTTCAGAGCTTTAGTAGCACTGGATGTGGAGATAAAGAGGAGGCTTTGTTCATTATCTAGGTGCCAGGCTGCAGAGTGATTATGCCTTAAAAATGTAGTGGGGAAGCTAAACTGGCACTAAATCTGGTTCCTTGAGCTCACCTGTGAATTAATTCTGTGCACATCTGTCTGCAATGAGGGGCATGCCAGAGGCCTCCCACAGGTCTTAAACCATGATTTAGGAAGAAGACACCTCACTAGTGGAGCGTGGAGGAAGTAAACGTCTTGGTGGGGTGAGAAGGAGCTGCCATATCCCAAGGTCGTGACCTTGAATCCAGCCCCAGTAAGTAGGTGGTGCATGTTTGTGTGGTCCGTGAGGCTGGGTGAAAAGGAGGGAGGTGACGGTCATGCTGCTGCCTGTGTGCGAAGGCTCAGCCTTGAGAGAGGTGTCTGATAGCCTGAGAGGTGGCCTGGTATCTGTCACTGCTACTGGGGGGTAGCTGGTTCTGCAAGACTGGGATTGAGCTGCCCAAGATGCCTGACTGGACGTGGGCTTCATCTAACTGCGGTAGGAAAAGGCTTGTACATTCCAGTAACATGTTTGGGGCAAAAAAAGCTGTTTGGGGTGGTTCAGCAGTGCTGCAGTCAGCCTGGTCACTAGGATGTTGTGTTACAGAACCTGATGCGTTTTGAGGACCTCTCCACAGCTGGGTGGAGCCTGGGGATTGGGAGCAGGGCGTGGGAGGGATGGGAGAGTCTGTCCTGCCAAAAGACAAGAATCTAAATGTTTTGGGGTATCTCTTCCCTTCCTCTCCATTGTCCCTGTTCTTCCCTATCCTGGTCTGTGGCTGTTTTGCCTGTTATTTTGTTGGGGTTCTTTTCCCCCTGTTGTGCGGAGGCGAACCACAGGGATGTGCTTCAGGCCATGCAGGGTGGCTGCAGCCCAGCTCAATCTGGGGCTGGATGATGTGAGAAGCAGCCTGACAGAGCAGGTTATTGAACTCTGTTCGGATGGAGATGCTCTGAGTCTTCCGTGGCATCTTCTGTTTTGGGAAAAGGCCCAGGAGGGGATGTGGGATGTGCCTGGGCACAGCACTATGTGTTGCACTATGTCTCTGTGTGATTTCCCCCTCATGCTCCCTCTGGGTGCCGGGAGCTGGATGGTGGGGGTGCCTACAATGAGAAGTGGGGTGCTGGGGCTGTCTTGAGGAGCAGCTTCGCTTCCTCCTTACTCCAGAAATCTCAATTGCTGTTTTCTCAGGCCATGTTTCCCTGCCTCTTCCCCAGACCAGAGGGGTTGGGATAGTGGGAATCGCACAGTCTGCTGGCCCCAGATCTGCATTGTGCCCAGCCCCAGGGTCTGTTTAGTCTTGGTAGCTTTGTGGGTGACACCAGGGCCAGTCCCATCTCCTGGTAAGAGCCACCAAAGAGCCAAGGTAGTTGCTGTGAGAGAGGAAGGAGGGGGGAATGTGAGAGAAATCAAAGGGTTAATTTGGAGGCGGGGAGGGCATGAGGGGGAAGAAGAGACAAGCATAGCCCTTGAGGGAGTCTTGAGGAGTAAGCAAAGGTGACCCTCGTGGTCGGGTATCTCAGGGACATGTGGACCAAGCAGGCTGCAAAGGACTCCATGCTAGACCTGTGATGAGTGAGCTGCATGGGAAATGAATGGCTTAATTGAGGCAAAAATGGTTGTAATTAGCATGAGCAAATCCAATTAGGAGCCACGGGCAGGTTACCTTGGGCCTGTCATTGGGAGTGCGGGATGCTGGGGCGGTGGGGGAAAGGGGGTGGTGGGTGCTCCCCGGGGGCTGGCGCTCACTAGCATCCTCTCCTCCTTGGGCTGCTGGCTCTGTGCCCTGGACAGAGCCTAATTAGGATGGAGAAATGGATTTTCCAGGCTGTGCTCAGCAGAGGGGTGAGCTGTCAGTAACGGGGCTGATGGGCAGAGCAGATTCGCATCAAGCGCCATCGCTGTCGGCTGCTCAAAGCTGGTAATCGAGAGGGTCAGAAACCCAATTCCAACCTTGCTCCAGGGCCAGAAGGAGAATTTTGCTCTTTCCTCCAAGGAGCAGAGAGAAATTGTTCCAGCTTGTCCTTTAGGGGTAACCAACAGGTTCCTCATGTGCCTGGGGGGGCGGGTGGTGTGGGTACTCAGTTGTAGCACCTCTGCCCTGGCAGGCTGGAAATAATGAGGTTAAGAATAATTTTTAAAATTACAGGAGGCATTCCTTCCCTGTTACAGGCATACAACTGCCAGGGATTTAAAGCATTCATTTCCAGCAAAACAATCTTTCTGGGTCATAATTTTTGCTACAAATGCTTTCCCTCTATTTTGGGGAAACATGAAACTGCAGTGTTTCTCTTCTCGTTGGGCTTCTTTCCTGTTCAGTCTTCTGGTCCCACTAGAACTGGTTCTTCACACCACTCCAGCAGTGAGGGACAGGCTCTCAGCACCCTCTGGACCTAATCCCTTGTGTTTTCCAGCCTACCCTCCCCACGCCAGCCCTGGGATGCGGGACAGGGCTGGGATTTGCAGCCAGCGGCTGCTGTGACATCGACATCTGCTGGGGGGGTTGTCAGAGCAAATCTGTCCATTGGGGATGGCTGAATGTGTGGTGGGTTTGGGACATCCCTGTGCTTGGCCTGAGGTATTTCCTCAGGTGCTTTGGCTGCAGGAAATCCTGCTGTGGGAGAGTTGCTGGTGTAACCAGGGCTCCTCTGCTCCATGAACCTCTGCAAGGAAATGGCCCAGCATTTCAGCTGTGTGGAGCAGTCGATGCTCTGGAGGGAAGGAACACCAATCCAGAGGGACCTGGAGAGGTGGGTCCATGGGAGCTTCATAGAGTTCAACCAGGACAAGTGCACGGTCCTGCACCTGGGTTGGGACAACCTCAGGCTGGGCGGAGAATGTCTGGAGAGCAGCCATGAGGAGAAGGACTTGGGGGTGTTGGTGGGTGAGAAGCTCCACAAGCAAAGGCAACGTGTGCTGGCAGCCCAGAAACCCCCTGCACCCTGGGCTGCACCCCCAGCAGCGTGGCCAGCAGGGTCGGGGGTAAAGGGGAGTGATGTGGGGGTTCCCTCTGCCCATCCCTCTCAGCCTCCCACCGCATCCTGAGGAGATGGAAACCCTCAGTGGTGCAGGCAGATGCCTGTTCAGTGCTGTCATCCTGCCTGCAGCTCCTGGCAGCTCACAGTGATAATCCCAGCTTTATCTTCACGCTGTGACAGCAGCAGGAACAAGAGAGACTTTGATGTGTCCCTGGGGAGCTTGGTACAAGCTCCAGGCAGTGCCAAGGGCCTGCATTGAGGACCTGGATCTCCTTCACAATCCAGGCAGCCAGTGTCAAAGCACTGTAGCTGCCCTGAAACCAGCAGGTTCCACAGCTGATGTCGCAGCTGCACAGCTGTGTGGTCAAGAGACAAATTGCTGTCCCCATGTCTGCTCATCTCCTAGAGCTCCAGGTATCGTCCTCGCAGGATGAGGTGCTGGGTTATGGGGAACTGGGGAATTCTGTGCCTTTTCTGAGGGCACAGCGTGGTCCCAGCTGCACATGGTGGTTTGGAAGCAGGGTCAGTGGTGGGCCCTGCTTTGCTCAGGGATGTGCAGGGTGAGACCCATCCAGGCTGCCTCAAGTTGCCCTTTTTGGGAGTTTAGCAGAGGCCCCTGAGGGCTTTCCATCAGGGCTGACCACCACTCCTGGTGGTTTACCTGCATCCAGAGGTCCAAGGACTAATTAACCTGTGATTTAGCTCCGAGCTTGGCACCCATCCCCTTTGTTGGGAAGAGGGCTGCTCCCAGGTGTGTAACTGGGAGCACTTTATCAGTGACAAAGCACTCCTGGCCATCACAGATGCTACTAGAAATGGAACCACCACCTGGGAGGTGTGCAGTTTCCAGGCCAGAAAATTATTTTTATATATTTTTTGCTCACGTCTGCTCTGAATGTTTTCCAAAAGCCTTGCCCCAATGTTTGTGCTGCTGCCCTTGTTGCATTCTCTTGAACCGAAGCCAGGTTGCTGGTCACAGCTGGGTGGTGGTGGAGAAACAAGTGTTAGACTGGGTGCAATGGCTGGGTAGATCTCCAGCTGGGAGATGGGAGAGCTGAGGCCTGGAGCCTTATTGCAGGTCACACTGTGGTGGAAAAATCATGAGATCCATCGGGCCAGGCTCCCCCCATGCTAATGACCATGTTCAGCTGAGCTGGGGAATGAGTGGTGCCTCTCCCCTGGTGGCTGTGGTGTGTGTCTTTCTCACTAAATCCCCAGTGAAAGCTCTTGAAAACAAAGAGGGGAAGGAGAGCGTGCTGCAAGCATTAATATGCACATACATTAGGTGTGTGACTCACAAGAAAGGAGAGTAATTTTCAGGTCCGATTAGCTTCATCCAGGCACTCTCTAAAACTCACTGTATTTATTCATATTTCGCTTAAGATGCCAGGAAGTATTAGCTTAGAAAAATGGGAGGCAACAGGGAAGGCTGAGATCTGAGGACAACTCCTATCCCAACCTCACAGAGGTAAGGAGGGATGAGGTCTTTGCCAGGGAGCCCATCTGCTGGTGCTAACACATGATTTCCTGGTGCCTGTGCTCTTAGAGGTGTCTCCAGGTGCGGGGGAGCCCAAAGGGGCCAAGAATTGTGTTGAGTTTCTTGCCTGGAGTCTCTGGGTCTCTCTGCATGGGAAGAGGCACCTGTGGGTTCCCTTCTGGATACCAAAAGGGCTGGAGTGTAGGTCACTACTGATCCTCTCCTTCCTCTGATGGTTCCTTCTCCCCAGGGACATCAGTGGCAGCTGTGGGCACTGCTCTGCCTGCAGCAGGTGATGTGTCCTCCTGATGTGTCCCCCCAAGGAGGGAAGGTCTAGGCATGGTGTCTGCATTCCAAGGGGCAGACAAGGCTGTAGGTCATTGCTTTACCCCTAGCAGAGTTTCTGCTCTGCTCGTCTTTTCTCATACTCTTGCAATGAGCAGTTTCAGGAACCTGCCCCAGGCTGGAGTTCTTGTGGAGTATGGAGGAGGTGGGCAGTCTATTGGAACCTTACCAACTCTTCTAGCCTTCTTAGCAGCTCTTGCCTTTGTCACCAAAAATGCTTCCTTGGAAAGAGTCTGTGGCTAACAGAAAGAGGGAATCTGAAGACCATCTCCTTTATCTCCAGCGAAGAGTAGGTCCTCCCACTTTGTTTCAAGTTTTTAATGCAGCTCACATCAGAGGCGGGAGTGTGATCTGCTGACACGACATCCAGCTCTCCTGCATCTCCAGGCAAGTAGGTGGCTTCTCTCTTGCTGTTCTCACTCATGTGCTACTTTTGGCCTTGGCTGTAGCTCACCTGTGGATCAGAGCCTGGATGCTTCATACACAGGATCAAAACACCCTGGTTCCCAATGTCCAGGCAGTGAAGGGCTGTCTCAAGCACAGGGATTTCATCCCAGGCTTGGATATCCAGAGGTGCATGTGAGGGATGGAGACAGCAGGCGCTTGAAGGCAAACACCATGTGTTTCTCTCAAACATAGCAGCCCAGAGGCAGGTGTCCTCCCAACAGCTATGCATCATTCATGCAAGAGTGGTCCCTAACTGATAAATCATATTAGAGAGACAAGACACAATGGGGCTTTTAATTATAGAAACAATTACCAAGGATTAATGACAGCAACAGTGTGATGGATTATTGTTACTCCTAAAGTTTAATAAAGCTTTAGTAGTTTTTGTCAGGCGTGGAGAACAATGAGACAATACTTCCTTGGGTGTTTGCTCAAGCTGTAACACACCTCAACCCCTGGTTCATCCTGTTCTCTTCCTCTCCTTTGTACTATGTTTTGGGCCTTCTAGGAAATGCTGGGGGTTGGCCAGATGAAGCCTCCCTGAGATTCATTATGGGAAGGGACAGAGATGAGTACAGTGGTGGTGTCCACGGGCAGTCACTAAGGTGGAGTAGAGCCTGGAAGTAGGACAAGCCCCACAAGGTGGAGCGGAGACAGCTTGACTCAGCATCACCAGCTATCGGTCAATGTGGCTGTGTCCTCCAGGCTTGTGTGATCTGAGGGGACAGGCTCCTCCCCACAAAGCGTGTCCCTTTCCACTCCAGGTGGCTGCAGTGACCCCCAATATGCAACTTCAGCATCTTTGCACCTGGGCCTTTCTGAGTGAAGGATCAGGTCTCACTAATCTAGTCCTATCCCCTGCCATGAGCAGGGACATCAGGTTGCTCAGAGCCCCATCTGACCTGATACTGAATATTTACAGTGATGGGACTTCTCCCACATCTTTGGGCAAACTGGACCAGGATTTCACCACTCTCAGTGTAAAAAAATAAAATAAAATAAAAAAATAATTCATCCTTCAAGATTCAAGTTCTCAGTGTTTTTGAGCCTTGCCAGGTGCAAGAACAAGGAGGAGCGAGACCTGGGCATTTGACCCAAGCTGGCTAAGGGGGTTATTTCATACTGTGAACGTCACATTCAATATGAATTAGAAAAGTTTGCTGCATAGTGGGCTCTCCCTTGATGGTGGTGGGTTCAGACAACTCCTTGCCCTGGTGCCGGACCCCTGAGCCCTTCCTTTCCCCCCTGAAGCCATTGCACTCTTGGTGTCCCACATTTGCTGTCCCTGCGGGGGGTGCACAGCTTCTGCTGAGAGAACTGGCTGAGTGTGATTCTTGTAAATCTTATATCAGTGTTGGGATGATACTGGTTCTTTAATATTATTGTTAATTGCTTAGTTTTGTTCTATTAAATCTATTTACATTTCACCCCTCATGTTTCTTTGAGTTCTCCGATTCCCCTTTCCTGGGCGGGGAGGGACCATTGGGTTATGGGTTTTCTCAAACTCTATCAGCATCGCTTGGCATCGGGGCAGCCAGAGCACCTTGGCACCCGCCCCTGGTCCCTGCAGAGGGCAGAAGGGGTGAGGGTTGTTCTGGCAGGCAAAATGCAGACAGCACTGTGAAGCTTCATACGTGGGCCAGAAGAGACTCTCGACAGCTGGAAACAGCTGGATTTCCCCAGGACAGAAACTGCCATCTTCAAACAGCTGTTGGCCGATGCCCCTGGAGACATACATGTGGCTGGAGGATGATCCTCCTGGCAAATTTTAAGCCATTTCCTATTAAAACATTTCTACTTTAAAGCCTATTTTCCAAGCACGCCAGCCTCTTCTCACTGGCCTGCAGAAGCTCAGGGTTTGGGCAACAGCATTAAGTTGGTGGATAATGATGTGCTTGTCAAGGAAAATATAGTTTCCCAAGACTTCCTGGTTACTAAAGGATTCGTCAGCTATCTCCCATCCCAAATTAGACCTTGTAGACCCACCTGGCTTATGAATCAGCTCTGCCATCACTGCATACCAGCATAATTTGTCTTGTCTTTCAATATAACGGTTCCCATCCCACTCAGAGGACACAGAGAAAAAGTAAACAGCCGAAAAATAAAGCAGGACCCTGTGTGCTGGACTCAGCAGAGCAGTAAAAGATGTGGACTGGAGGAGGTTCTTCCTTCCTTGTTTGAGTTCATGTTCTGAACATGAGACATGTGAGGACAGGGAAGATGGAGAAAATTGCTGTGGAGTGGGACCTAATCATGGCGTGACCCTCAACCGTGAAAGGGACCAAAAAGGGCATATCTGATGAGAAAAGAGCCAGAGAAATGTGTTGTCACCCCTGTCACCTGCCACTGGACACAGCAGAGCAGGAGAGGGGCTGGGCAGCCACTTGCTGTGAGGGAGGAGCTCACCAAACCCAGGGTGCAAATGGTCCCCTCTGCGTGTTTGGTGCTTTGGGTTAATTTCTTCCAAACACAGGGAAGAGCCTGGCAAGGCACAAGGGGACACGTCCCTGAGTGTTTTACACCAATGTGCATCTTTTCTCCCAGGACAGTGTCTTGTGAAGGGACTGGTGGATCAGAAATGCTGCCTAATTGAGAGCGAGCCATCAGAAATGACTGAAGAGGACATCACCTGGATGATGGCCCCAACAGCCCCCTAGGTCCCCAGCCCGGATGGTGACCTCCCTCCTAATTCTTCCAAATATTCTTTTCTATGCAGGAATTTCTCCCTGTTATTCTTTGCTGTGAGGGTGGTGAGACCCTGGCCCAGGTTGCCCAGAGAAAGCTGTAGCTGCCCCACCCCTGGAGGGGTTCAAGGCCAGGCTGGATGGGGCTTGGAGCAACCTGGTGTGGTGGGAGGTGTCCCTGCCCAGGGCACGGGGTGGCACTTGGTGGACTTTGAAGTCCCTTCCGACCCAAACCGTTCTATGATTCTATGATCACTAGGACCAGCTACTCAGATGCTGGTGATGGAGGAAGCCAGGAGAAGGATTCTGAGAAGCCCAGAGAAGCTGTGGCTGCCCCATCCCTGGAGGGGTTCAAGGCCAGGCTGGATGGGGCTTGGAGCAACCTGGTGTGGTGGGAGGTGTCCCTGCCCAGGGCAGGGGGTGGCACTGGGTGGGCTTTAAGGTCCCTTCCACCCCAAACCAGTCTGTGATTCTATGACCTATTTGCAGACAGCCCCATCTCCAACCAGGAACCAGCAGCTCCCAGAGCTGTGAGGAGACACGGCCATGGCTTGAGCTGATGAATTAAGGCGAGGAGAACCTGGTCTGTCTGCATGAAGCATGAAGACAGATGCTGGGGTCACGGGGTCGTGGGACAGAGAAGGCACCTGGGACGGTTTCCGTCTGGCGGGTTCCAGTGGCGTTTGCCACCCGCAGCACCGCGGTGCCTGGAATCCTAATCGCCTGCACAGCAGCTCTAATGATATTTGGAAACGAGCTTGGAGCTGCCGGGAGGGATGCTCAGATAAAGGCAGGCAGGATGCGCGCTGGAGGGAGGGCGAGGGAGACGGGGGTGGGGAGCGCGTTTTTCGCACGACACAGCTGAGTACAGGGAAATGTGGGCTGAATTTCATCAGGAGCAATTTCCAAACGGGGAGGGAGCGAGCAGGCAGCAGAGTGGTGCGGCTGCCCCCAGCTCCCCGACGGTGGGGAGCGCTAGGATCCCACTGGGAATGGCTCCAGCATGGACCCCCTGCGCTGATGGAAGGATGGAGATAGGCGACCTTAGACCCTTCCGGCAGCCACTTCTGCCACACAAAGATGAGAAGAGGTGAAACAGGCAGCATCTGGCAGAAAAAAACCTGCTGCTCATCACCCCTTCTCCTGCTCTCTGCACCAGAATGGCCATCCTGCCCCGTGGGAAGTTCCTGCCCCCGGGAAGTTCCATTGGAATATGAGGAAAAACTCCTTTACAGTGAGGGTGGCAGAGCCCTGGCAGAGGCTGCCCAGGGAGGGGGTGGAGTCCCCTTCCCTGGAGACCTTCAAGCCCCACCTGGATGCAGCCCTGAGTGATGTGCTCTGGGCAACCCTGCTTGAGCAGGGGGGGTGGGCTGGAGGATCTCTAGAGGTCCTTTCTGACCCTGACAATCCCATGGTGGCTGTGTGGTCCTGTCTGCCTGAGGGTCACCGTGGGAAGGAGGAAGCAGGACGTGGCTGCTGGCAGCGATTCCTCTGTGAGCACCTCCCAGGATTACCAGGGCAAACAGAAACCCCTCCGCTGCCAGGATGAGACAATGAACCGGTGCCAGCCCCTCCTGCCGAGGGGAATAAATCATCAGCCACCGGCTCCACACCACAGCAAGGCCAAGAGGTGGGGTTTGGGGGTGAGCAGCCCCCAGACGTGAGCACACAACACCCAGAGCACTCCTGTTTCCACACCTGGATGTGATCAGCTCTGCAAGCGTGAGGAGATCCTGGGACCTGGGTGTGGAATGGCTGCAGAAGTCCTCTTGTGAAGGGGGCCCGGGGTGGTCTTAGCCTCACCCCACCATTGCAATGGGGGAGAAATACAGCCTGTGCTCTGGAACAGCAGATAATTTGCTTTATCCATCCAGGTGTGGTGGTTTTGAGGGCTGCTGAGCGGGCAAAGCTCCTGCTGAAGCCAATTGCTGCTGGCCTCTGGTGCAAAACAGACCTTAAAAAAAGGGTTGGGGGGAATCCTCCTGCTGTGGGACTTTGTCACCTTGGGCTAACTTCACTGCTAGGAAGGGACATCTTGACCCAGACAGCAAAAGGGCTCACTTAAGGATTGCTAAAGGCAGCAGAGAGCAAGGGCAGGTGAGGAAACAAGCTCTGCTGCCACTCGAAGCCCTGACAGCCGGAGAGGAGAAAGGTCCCTCTCCTTCCTGCTCGGATTAAAACCTTTCTCCTACTGGCGTTTCTGCTGGGGACAGCTGAGAACAGCAGGTGCTTGGCCGAAGAAACTTTCATTGTAGTTACCAAATATTTATTAAAAGTAACTAGGATTAGTCATGGGCTCAGGCTGTGTTTGTGGAGCAGGTCCATGTGTCTGGGACTTTGTAGGTAAATACAGGGCTGAGGTGTCTCCCCTCAGGGGTTGGTGCTCTGAAGCAGATCAAAACCTCAGACAGAGAAACATCGAGGTCAGGGCAGAGCGAGCTGGAGGAGATGAGCTTTGTAGGAGGAACACCTCCAGCTCCCTGCTGAGGAGGTCACGAACACCACAGTGACCCTGTCCCCCCTCGAACCCCAGGAGCTGGGGCAGCGGGCCATGCCCCTGCATCCGCCCAAATGATGTGGGTGAGGGGAGGCTGAGTTTTGGGGTGACCATGGGGGGACTCAGACCTTCCAGCCAGTCAGCGTGGGATCCCACCCTGGCACATCCCTGGGGCAGGGTCACTCTGGGGTGGGAACCCACAGACAGAACAGGGTTCCTTCTGCTCTTCCAACTGGAGGAGAGGACAAGGTGGGGTGGTGTCCTCAGGGCACCCAGGGCCTTGCTGCCACCAGCCATGTGGTGTCACTCTCCACTTGTGTTTGGGTCCCTGCAAAGTCTCTGACCATTGCATCTCTGGGGTTGGGGTGGGGGAATAACCCCTTCCATGTCCCCCCAGAGCCATCAGCCACCCTGGAAAGAGAAACCGTGGCATGTCCCAGGGCAAGGCTCAGCTCCACAGCATCCACCCCAAGGGTGCAAGTCCTGGGGACACTGCTGTCCCCAGTCCCTGTGGTTTGTCTGGCTCTGGTGCCAGGGGCATTTGGGGCTAGAGGTGTCTGAGTCAGCCATCCCAGGGGATGGTACCCTGCCAAGTAGGGGCTGGCTCCCTGGCTTCCCCAAGCCCTTAGAGCATCAGTCCAGAGCCAGAGGGGTGCTCGGTGAGCTCCCCACCCACCCCATTTCTGCAGGGTCAAACACCAGCTTCTGCTGGATCCACCATGGGGACCATGAGCCACCGGGATGGCTGCTTCTAGGAGTTCATCGAGGTTTCCATTAGTCAAAATTAACAGCCACCAAGAGTCTGTAGTCATCACATGGCTCCCACTGCTGCATCCTAAGGGCGGGGAGAAAAAGTCTCTGGCTGTCACCGGAGCTGGCAGTGCTGGAGTGCTGCGTCTAAGCTGGCAGGGGACCAGCGCATCCGGTGGCACTGGGGGCTGGCACGGCCACCCCAGCAGGCAGGGAGAGCCCTAGCCTCTGGGCCAGCAGGAAAAGCTCTCACATTCCACCATGGGAAGGTAAAATGGGGGCAAAAAGGAGTTTACCCCTCTGTTTATTGGATAATTTATTTATTTATTTTCCCCTTGGCACGTCTCAGCCAAAAAACTCTTTGAGATTTTGAGAGTGTGCCAGAGCAGCTGTGATATTTTTTAAAAAAATTCTCTCTCGCTTTTTCTTTCTTTCTTTTTTTTTTTTTTTAATCATTTTGCTGAGTCTGTGTGAAAATGCCCCAGAAAGCAGGAAAACTTGTCAAAATGCTCGCAGCGCTCAGAACGGCGTCTCCAAAGGCAGAGAGCCTCCCAAAACATCCCATCTTGACAGCCCCAGGGCCCTGCCACTTCTGGGCTTTCCCCCTCCCTGAACTGGGGACAAAGACACCTGGACGGGGTCACCTTAACAGGAGGACGTGACATTCGTGTTCCTCTCGGTTCACAAGGGACAGCTGTGACCCAGGTGGTCCTGCTGCATCCCCGGTCCCAAGGCTAAGCAAGAGGCAGAGTTTGGAGTGATGTACTTTATGAGTCTCCATCACTTGGAGGGGGGGACACAGGACTATTTTGTGCAGGGCCAGGCTCCCAGAAGAGGGGAAACAAGTCCAGGGGACCTAAGAAGGGGACTAGGTATCATCTCAACACCCCAAACACCACAGCCCCTGGCAGGGAACAGGTTTTAGGTGTTCAGAGGATGGAGGTCTCCTGCCCCAGCCTGTCTCTAGGCAGAAAGTCCTCTTTGATTAGTGCTTTTATTGAAGCCAATTTGAATTAATTACGGAACAAGACCTCAGGACAGCCCCCGTGGAATTCCCCGATGTCCAGCATGGGGCTGTGAGGCTCTGGCTGGGGGGGAGCAAAGCTGTTAACCTCAGCCTGGTGCCTTTTCTCTGCATTTTTTGTCCTGTTCTTTCATTAAAGCCCGAGGCAACGCTAAAGGGGCGTCAGAGCTCATGGGAGGAGGCAGCACAGGGGTACACTTGGAGCAGGACTGAGCTAAAACCCACAGCTTTAGTTACAAGCTTTAATCACAAACTGCCTGGGCAAATCACTTACTTGGGGGAGGAATAAATAACTTGGTTTTTTCTGATGAGAGGCTTGGGGAGGTGACAGGGAGGTGGTAACCTCCTTCATTCTGGGTTTTCCCCAGCTTCCCTGCTCCCTGCCAGCTCTCTGCCGCCCCAAAATCAACCCTAACCCTGGCCAGCAGGCAAGGGAGCATCTTCCGTCAGACAAAATCAGCTCAGCTCTTGGCTCCCAGCGACAGGAGCACAAGCCGTATGGATGAAGCAATTCCCCCTGTCCCTTGATTAATAATAAGGCAGGCCTGCAGAGCGTGGGTAGGGGGGGATGCTGTTTAATTGACTCTGTGTTTTTGAAACAGCGGCTTAATGACTAGGTTCAAATTAGCCAGAATCACCTTTCCATCCCGGGCAGTTGGAATGAAACGTGGATTGCTTCGGCACAAACTCCCCACCCCCCCACTGGCCTCTTAAAAATACATCTCCAACTAAACCAGTTACGTTCCTCAGGCTTGGATTTTTCATCTTTTATTAAGCAGATAAATTGTTACTGTTTGAAGCAGCATGAAAATTCCTTCACACCCATGTAGATCTCCCGGTTTTGACTGCAGATCCAGGGATGAAGCTGGGGATGAAACTCAAGCGGGAGAGCCTGAGACGCTTGTGCCTGCGATGAAATTATAAATCCATATCCCGGATCAAATGAGCGGTAGGAGGCAGCCAGAAATCTCCATCAGCAGAAGCGCTGGGCTGCAGCAAGGGATGGAAGTTGCGAGTGGAACTGACAAGACACCCAAGCCAGGAGAGCTGTTGGCATTTCTCCTGCCAACATCCCGCACAAACGGAGCCGACTTAGGCAAGATCTTCTGATAACAAGGGCCCGTGGCACTGAATCAGCCTGGGATTCAGCGCTGTGCCCTGCTCCTCACCCCTGATTTCTTCCCTCAGTTTCCCCATCTGTAAAATGGAGGACACGCTGCCAAACCCTACTTGAAAACTGCTGTCAGATGCAGAAAAACCTAAGTGAACAGCTCAGGTGATGCTTGTCGGCTGTCACGCAACAGATCAAGGGCACAGGACACTCTGCTTCGGCAGCCTGGGTCCCCTGAGCCCTGTGACCAGCAAGGCTGAGGCCAGCCTGACCCCAGCAGCGATGGATGGAGAAAAGCAACAATTCTGCCCTGGAAGGAAATCAGTCCTAACAAGGGAATTGGCCTCTCTCATCCTCAAAGCCTAAATTAACCAAATCATCTGCATTTGTGGGAGTGGAGAGGGGCAAGCAGGGAGCTGCAGGAGGAATGGCTGATGGTGAGCACTGTCCCCAGGTGGGATGTGTGGGCGCTGGTGGGTTGTGGAGCTGAACCATGGCATTGTCCTGTGAGTTGGGCATCCTCCCAGCCCTACTGTGACTCCCTGTGAGCCTGGCATCTTTGCAAGGGACAGCAGAGCCCTTTGTGGGGACACGAATGCAGTGACCCTTATTGGGCTGAGGTCTGCGCTCATCCCTGGTGCTACAGTGCTACTTGTGCCCTGTTTGTTCCAGTTTCCCTGTGGGATAGGGGGGGAAATGTCCATGTTGGTCCACGATCACCCCCATGGAGTCAGCCCCCAGTGCTGAGAGGGGAGGTCCCAGTGAGGTGAGCAGCTGGACCCCATGCCAGGACAGGGAAGGGTGACATGGGGTGAGGTGGAGGGGATGCAAGCAGTCTGGGGTGGGGCTGGGGGGCCCCAGGCGTGCTGGTATGAGGTTGGGAACCCAGGAAGAGTGGTGTGGCATGAGGCTGGGGGTCCCAGGCAGGGTAGCCTAGGGCTGGGGGAGCCCAAGTAGGGCAGCATGGGGGTACACAGGCATGCTGACATGGGGCTAGGGCACCCTAGGCAGGGTATTTTGGGGGCTGGGGGAGCCCAGATAGGGTAGTGTGGGGGTACCTGAGCATGTTGGCATGGGGCTGGGGGACTCCAGGCAGGGTGTTTTGGGGGCTGGGGGAGCCTGGGCAGGGTACTGTTGCAGTACCTGGGTATATGGCATGGGACTGGGGATCCCAGGAAGGGTATTTTGGGGCTGGGAGAGCCAGGGTAGGGAAGCGTGGGGGTACCTAAGCATGTTGGCATGGGGTTGGGGGACCCCAAGTGGGGTAGTTTGGGGCTAGGGGAGCCCGGG
>VXBW01004274.1:71700-86716 GCA_013400375.1 Thinocorus orbignyianus
CTTTGCCCGCGCCGCCGCCGCCGCCGCACCATGGGCAGCCCCGGAGCCGAGCGGTGAGTGCGGGGTCCCGGGAGGTGGGAGTCGGGGGGGGAAGCCACCATTCCGTGTCGTATCGTGTCGTGTCGTATCATACCGGACCGGACCCCGGCGGGCAGAGCCCCCGGAGGCAGAGCCCGGCGATGCCGCACACGTGGATGCGGGGGGATGCGGGGGGATACAGGGGGATGCGGCCGCGGACACCCCCTCCACTCCCCCGGGGCCACTCTCCTCCATCTGTCTCCATCACCCCGGGGTTTGCCCGGTCGGTGCCCACCGCCCGGGGCTGCAAGGCCCCTTCGTTCCTCCCTGGTGCTCCCGGAGAAGGGAGGGTACTCAGCCCCGGTGGAGAGGGAGGTGGCAGGCAGAGCTCTCACCCCCCTTCACATCCCTCCCCCCCTGTGGCACTGGGATTTAAATGGCCTCAGGCAGGCGGGGAGCTGCACCGGGAGGTCCAGCACTGAACCTGACCGGCTGCATCCTCCACCGCTTGCCTCTGCTCTGCCCTCGGCCCCGGCGCTCGGAGGGTCTGGTACCTGCAGTCTCCCTGCCGGCAGGGCTGGGGCTGCCTCTCCCAGCCTTTCCCTGGCAGACCCCAGCGGGTCTGAACATCGCTAGGCATCAGGAAGGGTCTTCTTCATCTCCTATCCCTCCCCCCCTCCTCCCCGAGTTCTGCAGGTTCTTGTTCCTCACCACCCCAGGGCCCTGCTTGCCCCCTTCTCTCAGCATCCTTGATTTTTAGGGCTGGGCAGATTCTTCTGTCAAAAAATCCCAGGGATGGTTTAAATGCAAATGTTGCCAGGGTTGTGTTTCTGGGGGAAATGGAGCAGGCAGCAATCGTGGCATACGCGGCTCCTGTCACTGTTCTGGAATAGCAGGCTCTTCCTACTCCACATCCAGAGTACTTTTGTGCCAGTTTCTTAATCCACTTGCAAAGCCGGATTGAGCTAAAACCTGACAAAAGGTGCTCTAATTCCCACAGTGCTCGCGCAAGGCAGCGATGGCAGAAGAGCAGCTGCTCTTTCAATTCATGCCCAGCCTTACCCTGAGATGAGGCTTTTTGGGAAGGAGAAAAGAGCTGACAGGAGGGGAGAGGAGAGCGGGAGCAGGCAGAGCGCCTGCAGAATAGATGGAGAGTGGATCGGTGTGTGGATCCGCAGCCTGGCAGCACCCAGAGCCATCCCTTCAGAGCAAAAAGCATCCACTGCACCCAGAGTGGCTGGACCGTGGGGACGGGCAGAGGTTGGGGACCCTTGGTGGCCTGGTGAGGACCGGCCTGGGCCTTTCAGAGAGCTCCCACTTGCTGCTTAGTTTGGTGGCTTGGTCTTGGCTGCCGGGGTGCTGCTGCCCTGGCTGGGGATGCGCTGCTTGCGGGCAGGGGGTGTCCTGCCTGCGACCCTGGCTTAGCCAGGTCCAGCCCCACTGCCGGGGACACACCATGAGCAAAGGTGCATCCAGAGAGGGAAAGTTCCTACGAACACCCCTCTCAATCAGATCACAAGGAATTAAAAAGGAGAAAACCTGATAAAACAGACTTTCCCAGCACTGAGCAGCTGCTCGGTGTGAAATAGTGATGTATGGCTTTAAAACTGTGGCTAGATCCTGGTGCTGGCCTTAAAAATGCAGAAACACAGGCAGTGAACCCCGCAATAACCCCTTGCTAAAGGGGGTAGCTTGGCGCTTTGCACCCCGAAGCTCTGCTTTTTGCCACTGCTTCATCATCCCTTTCGCTGCAGGATGGAGACCGAGGGTAAAGTCCCTGCTGCCTGCGCCCCGGGGCATGGCAAGAAACGTGGCTCATGTCCTTTAAACGGGAGAATAATTCAAGATGTGTTGGGGAGCTGCCAGTTTGACAGCCTGGGATTGATCTGGTTTAATTTGAGCTAATGTATTTATCATTGGCGTTTCTGTGGCGTTCGTTAAGGCAGAGGGGAGGGAGCAGACTTGCTGCCTCTTGCTGCTGGAGGACTGGAAGTGCCGGGTGAGTTTTTGGCCAAAGCAGGTGAAAGAGGTGGCTTCTGGTCCTTCCCAAAGGTTTCTCATGGTTTTCAGAGGTTGCAAAAGTCCTGCTTGAGCCTCTGCAGCCTTTCCCAAAGCCCTCGGTCCTTGGCTGAGCTGAGCTTAGGGGAAGATGCTCCTGCAAAACAGCCAGAGAAGCTGGGACCAAATGTGTTCCCATCGGTGCGGGGAGGCAGGAGGCAAAGCAGCTTCATGAAAGAGTTGAGTATTTCAGTTTAAAAATCAGCAAGTTTGCTTTTATCCCACCCTGCTGGGAGGAGGGAGCTGGAGGACTGGTGAAACTGGGGCCGGGTTGTGTTTCACCCCTTCGGAGCTGCTCTTTGGCGTCGGTGCCCGAGGTGGGCAGGGGCTGCACTGGGCTGAGTGAGAGACTTGCTGCTGTGGCAGAGCTTGGGTATCTCCCAGGCATGGCCAGATCCTGCTCCACCTCTGCTGCTGCCAGGCTCAGCCCTTCCCAGGGGACGCGCTTATGCTGATCCCTTGCTGAAGATAGCAGGGCCAGGGGCATTTTTTCCTTCTTTTCTTTTTTTTTTTTTTTTTTAAATGTTTTTAGCTCAGGAATGTCTGCTTTTATTAGCCGTATTAATCCTGCATCACGAGATAACGCATCCCTCGCTCCGAGACCCAAACCTAATCACTGCATTTTCCCTCCGAGCAACAGCATGGGCCCAAATTAAACATGGAATTTGAAGCCCGATGGCACAGACGAGAGCGCCCGCCTGCATTTGCGTTCGGCCTTTAAAGGCTTTAAATTGATGTTGTTGGAATTGATTTATTTAATTTTATCTATTTTTTTTTTCAATTTCTGGTTGTTGGCTCCCCACTGTTTCACCCCCGAGCATCCCGGCAGGGAGCGGGTGGCCCCTCGTTGCTCAGCAGCGCGGGGAGCCCAAGCTGCGGTGAGGCAGAAGGAGCCAGCGGTCGCAGAGACTCCAGGCTGCTCCGGCAGATACAAACCACCTCACCCCTTCATTCGCCTCCCCGGGACAGGAACGAGCTGTTGCCGTAGCCCTGGAAATAGCACTGGGAATGTGAAGCACGTGGATGGGTGCGTTTTGCGTGGGCGGTGGTAATTCCCGCGTCGCCGGCTCGCTGCGGTGTGGGCAGCCCGAGTGGGATGCCCATCACCAGCAGCATCTCTCTGAGTACCAAATCCCCTGTCTCGGAGATAAAGGGACCTGGGGAGCGAGCGATGCCAACCTTGGGCTTGTCCCCTGCCGTGCTGAATCATCAGGTGGCTGTAAAACGCCCCAAAGCTGCATCCTGTGCCTCAGTTTCCCTGTCTGTAAATGGATGTTGTCTGCAACCCTGGCTTTGTACATTGATGTGCTCTCTCACATGGCCCAAATCCTGCCACCTGTGTGCCTGCAGCTGTGAGGTGATGGTTGAACAGTCTGGGAAGGACAGAGAGAGCATCAAGCAGCATCTCTCTGCCCCCGGGCAGGGTCTGCGGTGCCAGGGGTAGATGATGCCACTGACAGAGGTGCTGCTGGAGCCCGAAGGGCCGTTCTGTGAGTCCTGGAAAAAAACACTGAAATGAACAGAGATTTGAGAGATGAAGGAAAGCAAGATAACCTGCGAGAGCATTGGGAAAAGATGCCGAGAGCCACTCTGGCTTGCCAGCCCTGGTAGAGAAATTGATTTGGCTTCAGGCATTATCGGTTGACTTTTCTTGGAGGATATTTTTGAAGTTTACGCAGGGTTTACCATGAAAGATGAAGCGAATACTTCCATGAGGGTTGGCTCTGGGGGTGCAGGAGCGGGGTGGGGGGGCTGGACCGCAGCATCACCTGACTGGCGGCAGACAGCACTGGGTGGCCATCAGTAACCAGAATGTGTTGGTTTTTCCTGCTTTTGATCCCTTTGCTTTAAGTCACGGTGCTCTGGGGCAGTTGCTGGACCCCCAGTGGCAGCCCCCCAGGCCCGTGGGGTGTTGGAGGTCGGGGCTGAGGCTGGGCAGGATCTGGGGCTAGGGATGGTGTGGGTGGCAGAGCTGGGAGCAGAGCTTTCCCCGACCCCAAGCAGGACTGCCCTTCCCTCTTCTTCACAGAAAATGGGCAAAACTCACCCCAGTGTGGTCAAACAGCAGAGACTTGGATGGATAATATGGGCAAAGCTGAGAGAAACGGCTTGCCCATGGATGAGTTAAACCGAAGCTAACCATGAAGGGTCTCGGCTGCTGCCATGGTGCCTGGGCATCCGTGTGGGCACCCAGTGGCCAGGATCGGGGTGCCAGGCTGGGGAGCAGAGGAACATCATCTCGCCAAGCAGCTCCCTCCCCAGCGGCAAAGTCGGCCACAGCCCTGGCACATGCCCTCAGCTGGCTCAACCCAGCTCTACCTTCCCTTCCTTCCCTTCTTTCCTTTCCTTCCCTTCCTTTCCTTCCTCCACCTGAATTTTTCATGCCACCATGAGCTTCACTGCGTTTTGCAGCCCTGTCCATCCATCCATCCATATGGGTTAGTTGTTTTTTTTAAAGCTGCGTCCCAGCTCTTAACAACCCAGACCAGGAGCACTGGGGCTGCTTGTTCAGCTCCCTGTGTGCCAGCCAAAATAGCAGCGGCCACATACCATAGTGGAGAGGGACAAGTGTCGCCGAGAATTAAAATGACAGATCCCAGCATCAAGGTCTCTGAGGGTTTGTGCTTTATTAAGCAACAGTGAGTTCATGGGAAAGGACTTTCACCCAGAGCACCGGTTGTGTCGGCAAGAAAAGGGAACCGGGGACTATATTTAGGTCGAGCCGTGTGATGGGGAGGCAGGGCTGGGCACAGCAGGAGGTGAACTGGGCATCCTTTGCCCCGCCAGGATGAGCCCTGTCCATGCAGAGCCCAGGGGAGATTTAGGGGGGATGGGGAGATGCTACAGAGGGACACCAAGAAGCTCAACATGAACCGGCAACGTGCACTGGCAGCCCAGAAACCCCCCATGCGCCGGGCTGCATCCCCAGCAGCGTGGGCAGCAGGGCCAGGGGGGGATTCTGCCCCTCTGCTCCACTCTGGGGACACCCCCCCAGTGCTGCCTCCAGCTCTGGGACCACCAACATCAGGAGGACATGGAGCTGTTGGAGCGGGGCCAGAGGAGAGAAGGGTCCGGGGAGACCTCAGAGCCCCTTCTAGACCCTAAAGAGGCTCCAGGAAAGCTGAGGAGGGACTCTTGATGAAGGAGGGGAGCCATAGGATGAGGGGAATGGTTTTAAACTGAAAGAGGGGAGATGGAGCTGAGATGTAGGGAAGAACTTATTGGCTGTGAGGGTGGTGAGACCCTCACCCAGGTTGCCCCAAGAAGCTGTGGCTGCCCCATCTCTGGAGGGGTTCAAGGCCAGGCTGGATGGGGCTTGGAGCAACTTGGTGTGGTGAGAGGTGTCCCTGCCCAGGGCAAGGGGTGACACTGGGTGGGCTTTGAGGTCCCTTCCAACCCAAACCATTCTATGATTCTATTCTATCCGTGCAGGATTCACCCTGTCCACAACTGGCTCCCATGCAGCATCCATCCTGTTCCTGGGCAAGGAGCAAAAAGGGGGGCTGTGACCCTGAGCATGAGCTGATGCTCACCCCCATCGGTCCCTGCCTGATGCTGCGTGGTCCCTCACATGGTTCCCTCTCCCTAAAATGTGGTTTCCTGATGATAAGGTTATTTAACAGATCGATGTTTTATCTCTTTGCCTTAGGGTCTCCCTCTTCCTACCGCCCCCTCCTATTAAAAATTCATTGTTTCTCTCAGATACTGTTGCTAGAGGGAGACGGGGAGAAATAAAGGAGGTTCTTGGAAAGGAGGAGGGAAAATATTTAATAGGAAGGGAATAGAAGACGTGTTTGAAGCAAATACTGTCCCTCTCTCCTTCTTGCTGCCCTGGGCTTCTAAGCCAGGAGAGTGGGGACATCGTGGCTGTTTCAGACGACAAAGGCAGGAAAACGCAGGAGGGAAGAAGCAGCGAAAACAGGGATGTGCAGTGGGGCAGGGGGATGCCCCTGACCTCCAACTCATCTCCCGTCCTCGGCATCTCTGGAAAAGTTCCCCCTGAGGTTTCCCTTGCTTTTGTTGCTTGATTTGGATGCTGTTCGGGGCTGGGTGAAGGAGAAGGTGCGTTTGCAGGTTGAAATAACTGATTGATGGGCTGCACGCCGTGGTGCCAGCTCACAGAGCCCTGCGACGTGAGGAGCTTTGGCTGTAACGTGGAGCCATCAGGCAGAGCTAAAATAATGGGAGTCAGCATGCCACCCGTGGGGATGGACCATGGGTGGACCAAGTAGGACTCGAATTGGCTCAGGAGGATGTTTTCCGTCTTCAAAAGGTCCTCGCGAGTGGGTAGGCAGCAGAGGTTGGCAGAACAGCATGAGCAGGGTCACTAAAGCAGCTCTGGCTGAGCATCCCATCCAAACTCCAGCAGCTGGGTCTCCGCAGGCTGGTTCATGGCTACTATAAAAATTCAAACTAGGTAAGTAGTTTTGTTTCCCCTTGGGTATTATACCTTGGGAGGTATTGCACTCTGTGCCTGTAGCCGTGCCCTGGCGGCCGTTTCAGGCCCAGTCCCAACAGAGCAGCCAGAAGAGCAAATCATGAGGGTGTTTAGTGCTTCTGGCCTCTTTTTCCAGAGGGTCACCTGATCTGACCTTCCCCATACTCAGGACAGCTGGGCACCAACTCTTCAATCCTGCCAGACTGAGCTATTTTGTATTTTTCCATTTAAATCTCATTTGAAGGAAAGTCCATCTGGTTCTCTTCGTCCTGCCAGAGGAAAAAGACTGCTCTCAGGTCAGGTTTCTACAAGGCATCTCCTCGCTGGAGACCCAGATGAAGTCACATGGCCAGGACCTCCATCTCTTTTCCTTTTCGTCACAGTGACAAGGAGGGATGGAGCAGGGCCCCCGTAACTGAATGCTAATTGGGGATTGAAAATAAGCAGGACCCTGCAATTCCAAACTGAAGACGAAGTGACACAAATGAGATCTAAATTGTGACCTTTTTCCGTAAGCAGGAGTATTAACTAAGTGTGTGGGGGGTGTGAAATAATCCTGCCTTCATTAGTCCTTGTGCCCAGGGATCTTAGAATCATAGAAACATTCAGGTTAGAAAAGACCCTTGGGATCACTGAGTCTGTCAACCCCACTCTTCAAAGTTCTCCCCTACTCCATATCCCCCAACACCACATCTCAACGACTCTGAAACACGTCCAGGGATGGACACTCAACGCCCTCCCTGGGCAGCCTATTCCAGTTTCTGACCACTCTTTCTGGGAAGAATTCTTTCCTAATGTCCAGCCTAAACCTACCCTGTTGCAGCTTGAAGCCATTCCCTCTTGTTCTATCGCTAATTGCCTGTGAGAAGAGACCAGCACCAACCTCTCTACAATGTCCTTTCAAGGAGTTGTAGAGAGTGATGAGGTCTCCCCTCAGCCTCCTCTTCCTCAGACTAAGCAGCCTTTGGTCCCCTCCTGGAGAAGGGGTTGTGATCTGATGGATCAGGCTCATCCATCGCTGGCCACACTCCTGTCTCAGCTGCCAGGCTGGGTTTTTTTACCCGTGAATTTGCCCTGAAGCTCTGGCCAGGTCATGGCTGTTGCTGGCCCATGGGTTACGGTTCACAAAGGGACATGGGCAGAGCCAGCCCCAGTGCAGAGACCGCTGGGTGCTGGGCTGGGCTCCGATTGCCACCGGCATCTGGCCAGGCTGCCTCCACCTTGGCCACTTCCCACTTTCCAAAGACTCTAAAGAAACAAGTCTTTTTTTTTTTTTTTTTTTTCTTTTTTTTTGTCTTTTTTTTTTTTCCCCCTCTTCTTTCATTTTTTAAAAGCTCTGCCTTGTCTCTCTGTTTCTGTCCCTGGGATCATTTCTGGTTCTGTCCCCCAAGAAGCTGGGACACCCCGTGTCCTTGCTGGGCTGCTGCTATGGGTGGGTGGAGCTGGATTTTTCCTCCTTCCCCAATGGTTTTCCAAATTTTCCCATTTACTTTTGCAGAAAGATGTTCTTTGAGGGCACATCACTAGGAGGATTTCACTGTGGATTTCAAGTAAATGATCCGTAACACCCCCTCCATGATAACGAGTCATTTTTATTGTTCATATTTCAACAACTAAAGGTCAAAAGGAAGCCTGGTTGGCAGAGAAGTCTGATGTTAATTACACTAATAAGCAAAATTGTCTGGCTTACTGTTTGTGCTCCACTCTCCGGGATGCTGGGGTGGTGCAAGGTAGGCTTGGCCAGACCATAGACACTGTCGGGTGTCCAGTGGCTGAGTGAGAGTGTTGAGGGGCTCCTGGGGTACAGGTCTCTTGTGGGTTCTTGGGGGCTGTAGCTCTGTCATGAGCTGGGATGAGCTGCAGATTTGCTGCCGTGCACTTCTGAAGGCTCCATCCAGCTGGGAGATCTGGAATGCACATCTCAAGTGGTTGCTACTGCCCTGGTGGAAGAACTTGGCTCAGGGCATCCTGGTCTGGTCCTCTGGAGGTACAAGTGTCTCTGCTGATTTCATAGAACACCTGGGTCCCCTTTGGCTTTTGGCTTTGCTACCAAACTCCTTCTTCAAGAAGTTCCCATGTGCAGAACTTGCACTGGAGCCTCCTCTTTAGAGAGACAGGTCCCACGTGGTGCTCAGAGAGAGTAGACTCATCTCTGACTCCTCCCTTAAATTGCTCTAGGAAAGAGGTAAAATACAAGTTTAAGTACATGTGCCTTAAAATACAAGGCACAGGGGCTGGCAGTGGCAAGTGCTCTGGTGGTACGAGTACATGGAGGGACGGGGAGTTCTGCTGGTTGTGGCAACACGTGGGACCAGAGGAGGTTTTAGGACATTTCCAGGTTTGGGAATGAGAGTACTCCCGGGAATCTGGCTGTGGGCATGTGCTGCTTGGGTGCCGTCTCCTCCTGAAATCCCCACATGTGACTGCTGGGGAGCGATGCTGCATCTCCCCTTGCTCCACCCTGGAGTTGGCCAGGACGGTGCTGGGCTCAGATCCTCTCCTGTTTGTAAGAGGACGTTTTGGGGTACAAAGTGCTATATAATTTTATATACGTGTAACTAGGCAATGGTCAGGCCACACACTAGCTGGTGCAACACTAAGGATGTTTCTTCTCTCTGAAAGGTGCCTGTGTGTCATGTCCTTCAGCTTTGGGGCATTTATTTGGGATTTCTGTGCTGGACACTGTGGAAAGGTGATTTACAGTCCTCTCCTTGAATTGTTTTATCCAGAGGAGCCGCAGATGGCTGCGCCGGACACTTTACCATTTAAATATCCCCGATCTCAGATGCCACAGCAGACCCAGATGTCAGTGAGGCCCCGGACCTGCAGAACGGTGAGCGCTCCCCGGGCTCGAGTGGGGTAAGGGAGGGGTTCAGCATCATCCCTGCACTTGCACCCCATGGGGTTTGTGCACTGGGATACTTGAAATCCAGCTCATTTTTAGCTCATCCCTTCTTGGTGGCATTAGCTCCCTCCTCCTCCTCCCCACCCTCCTTTTGCAGCGTGGAGCAGTTAGTACCAGTGAGATGGAGATTTATCCCATGTAATGGAGAAAATCTCCTCCTGTTGCCCCAAAATGACCCCAAATGAGGAAGAAGTAACTCAAGTGGAGATGTGGTGGGAAGTTCAGGGGCTTTGCTACTCCAAGGCTGCTGGCAGAGAGCAGGGACCCCAGCATTGGCCGTACCAAGATGCATGCACAGCATCAGTTTAAACAGAGGTGATTCAGGGTTCAGATGGGGGTTTGGGAGTCCACCAGCTCCATCCTGGGAGAGGGGCTCTGGAGGCTTTGCCCTTGCCCTGCCATCAAGTTTCCAGACATGGAGTTAAGTGATACAGCCCTGCCATCTCCTTCTCCTCCTGCCGTGGGAATTTCTCACTTTTGGGAGCCTCCTTGGGGCTGCGCAAGGGAAAGGAGATGTTCTCCTGGTCCCACAGCCACAGCTGATGCCCTGAAGCTGTAGAGCTGGGGACGGACGCCAGCATGTCTCACTCCAAATGTCACCGCTTGCTGCCATCTCCAGCCTGGAGGAGGTGTGGGGGTGAAGCAGCTGGGAACCCCAGAGACCCAGTTGGCCCCCTCTGAAATCTCAGTGGTGAGGCTGGGAGGGATCTGCTCCCCAAAGGGCTCAGGCAGAGCTGGAAGGAGCTCCCTGGCCTCCTCCCCGCTTGGGGGCTTATTGCAGTGGGGGGGATTTGGTCTCACCCCCACCCGGCAGAACCAGGTCTAGATTGCGATGTCAAGCGTTGTTTCGCCCTGTAATGGCATTTTGCTTTCTTTGCTCGCTGCTCCCATGATCATAATCGGGATGGCAATAAAATTTCCAGTGCAGCAGCTGTAGACAGGTCTTAAAATATGCGTTCCTCCTCAGACTGACGCTGAACAGAGCTGAAAGGCAGAAGGAAGGCTGTTGCTCCGCGCTCCCCTCGCCTGGGATTCCCACCCCGGGCAGGGTTTCCAGCAGATTAGGGGGACTCCTCTTGCCCCTCTGCGTCCGCAGAGGTTTGCTTGCAGAGCTACAAGCTTGTTTTCCTGCAGAAAGCCGAGCAGTCCTGCCAGGACTGAGTTGTTTTCCACCCATGGCTACCTCTGCCGCCCTGTCCTCGGAGCAGACATCTGCCTGTTGGTCTGGCCTGTCAGTCTGTTCCTCCTGCCCACGAGTCCGCTCGAATTAAAGCCTCCGGAATGATGCGTCGCCCTCCCCAGGTGCGGTGCCCGTGGGCTCATGGCAGCCGTTCCCAGGGCTCCAGGCTCCCTCTCTGGAGGGAAAATGGACTCGCTGGGATCCATGCACACCCCCTACCATGGGTGAAGGCACCCCATGGGGCTGAGCCCTCGGGAACAGGCTCCTTTCTAAAGGGTCAAATCTGGAAATGACCGTCATTTTATCCGGGAACCTCAGAGAGGGGACTGGGACTGCCTTGACTTTGTTTTGTGCAGCGCCTGGCGCCACTGGTGACATCCACCACAGTTCAGGTGAAGGATTGAGAGCAGACTTTGCCATCAAAGGTCCAGCACTGGTAGCTGGAGGCATGGATCACGGTGTGATTTATGTGCCAGGCCAGCACCACCAAGATGCTGAGCTTAATGAACAACCGAACCTAACGAGGGCTGACGTGCTGGACCAGGTGGACAAATGAGGTCATTTGCTGGGGCAAAGCCTGCGGGGGTCGGCTGGCAATCGGGTGGCTGTGAGATCCTGGGCCAGCTCTGCTGGGTTCCACTAGCCAGACTGGGGCTGGGGGGTGGCTGCACCTGTGCCAGCCTGAGCCACCGCACACCCCCGAGCAGCATCATCAGTCAGCGTTCTGAAAGGTGGCTAATTACAGCATATGCTTTTCTGTTAGGATTATTAATCACCCTGCTCCTGTACTTCATTTATTACGGAGCTGCCTGGTTTCGAGGAGCGGAGACACAGGGTCCCTTCATCTGACAAGGTGTGGCCCAACCTCCCCACTGCTTGGGAGCCCCTCTGGGTGATGTGTCTGCAGGACAGGGGTGCTCCCAGCACGGGGGGACAGCGTGGGGTGTCCCCACCACCAACTCCGGAGCAGGTCATGCTCTGCCTGGGGATGTTCCTCTTGGCTGGGCTCCAGCAAGCTCCCTACGTCCCCTTTCAGGCAAGGACATGTTGGTTTTGGTCCTCTCCTCCGCTGAGGTTTTGCTCTCGGGCTGTTGCTGCCAGGCTGTGTTTGGGCAGCGTTTGGTGCAGAAGGTAAGTGATGAGATGGGGAAGTGGCCGCGCACCCCAGGAGGCAGGAGGGAAAGCAGTTGCAGGAGAAGGAGCAAATTCCCCTGTCTCATTTAATGATCTTTATTTGTGTCTCCGGAGGGGTGGGGGGTGGGGGTGCAGGAGCCCTTGCCAGGAGCATAGCCCTGTTTGCCGCGATGCTCTGCTCGTAGCCAGGATACGTGTGTGCCTGACTGTCACGTCTGTGACGACTGGGGCTCTCAGGGGGCTTGTGTTTTGTAAATCTCTCAGCAACATCGTGGTGTGGGGTTTTAATACCGACAGATGCCAGAAGGACGTTTCCCCCGGGGCTCAGGTTCCCCATCCCTGCTCTTGGTGCTGGGCCAGGAAGAAATCTGAGCACGAGCAAACCTGGGCTCAGATGGGGCAGATTTGGTTCAGGTGGGGAGCTCTGCAAAGCCCAGAGCCCCTGGGATCTGTCCTAGAATCCTAGAATGGTTAGAGTTGGAAGGGACCTTAAAGATCATCAAGTTCTAACCCCCCTACCCTGGGCAGGGACACCTCCCACCAGGTTGCTCAAAGCGCCATCCAACCTGTCCTGCTCTTTGGTGGGAGAGGAGGTTTTTAACATGGGACATTTCCAAGACTTGGGCTGCCTCTGAGCTCATCGCTGGGTCCTCTCCCAGCTGGTGGGCGCTCAGGGACAAGGACATCACGGGGGATGTGGCCAGCAGCTGGGCCCAGTGACAGACAACGATGGCAACATATTGGGGGGACATTCTGGGGGTGTGGGCCAGCAGCCAAATGTAGGCTTCCAGACTCCCGTCATCTTGCTTAGGGTGTTAACGGGCTTTTCAGCAGAAATTTGCTGGAAATCCTCAAAAAATGGCCTCTTCAGGGACCACTGCCACTGGCCAAAGCCATGTTCAACCAGAGGGTTTCTGCCGTGTGCTGGTGGAACAATTCATGGACAACAAGGAGGTTTTGGGCACAGTTGAAGACGAGGAGTCAAAGCTCAGCCTTAGCTCCCACACGGTCCAGCAAGTGCTGGAGTTGTTGAGATCTGGGTCAGGTTTGCTCTCAGCCAGCGTTTCCCAGTTCAGATTCAGATCTGGCTGGAGGAAAAGGTGCTTTGGTCCAACTTCTTGGACCAAAATAAGAGTATAGCTTCCACTTGTCCCGCTCCCCCTTCCCAAACATTCGTTTTAGAGGAGTTGTTCACCTTGGTAGAGAAATAAAGATGCTCACGGAATATTAAATACCTCCCCAAAGCCCCTGTTGCTGATGAGTGGCTTCTGCACCTCGTTCCCAAGTACAAGCAGTGACCTTTTAGAAATGTTGTACTTTGTGGTTGTATCTAAATGTCTTCTCTCCAGAGAGCATCTTGTGGAGATAGAGATTCAGACATGATGTCTATCAAGAAGAGGAGCAGATTGTGGCCAATCTGTGGCTGCCTGCGCAGTATTGCCTGGGCCACGTGCTCAAGAATCATAAGGTTGTCTCTAAAAATAAGTGGTGGCTTCTTTTGAGTTGTCTCCTTGGTGTCTTAGCTCATTAGGGAATCCTCGTTTCTGGGTTTTTGCAGCATTTGCGAGGGCTGGGAGTTTCCACGTGGGAAGAAAGTGGAGAGTCCTGTGGTCGTGGCTGTTGAGGACTGGGCTAAGGCTTGGGATGGGATCACAGGGTGGGAAGACGGCTCCATGGAGACGTGACTCATGGTGTCTGCTGGGTAGGAAGGGTCAATCCTGCCCCCGCCAAAAGCTTGCACAGTCCTGGTTGCTCCGGCATCATCTGGGCTGGCCCCAAGACCTGGGGCTGTTGAGCAGGGGCAGACGCGTGAGATGCAGCAGCTGCCGCTCACCAAAATAACTCCCTTCTATATAAGGTTTTCACATTTCTTGAGCAGCCCCTTGAAGTCACGCCTGGGGACACGTTCTGCCATGACCTGGCAGGAGCCTGTCTCCTCATGCAGACGTCTCTCCTTTCACGCTTTCTCTCCTCATTTCTGCAAGTCGTCAGGAAAATCTGCTTCTGTTTGAGCAGCCGCGAGAGGGGCACAAGGGTGACTCGGGAGCACAGCCACTGCCAGTCCCAGCCCTGCTCCTGGCCTCTGCCGTGGCTCTGGGGTGCAGTCACTTGGCCACCAGGGGATCCCTGGCCACCAGGACCTGCAGGCATGATGCTGGGTGTCCCCCTTGCCATCAGCACTGCCCCACTGCTGGGTTGTCCCCTCCGCTTCTCCAGCTCTGCCCTCCTCCCTCCCCAGCCCCGCTTTGCTGGGAAATGAATTGACCCAGAAAAAGCAAAATGTGTTCCGAGTGTGCCCAGAGTGGCAGAGAATTTGTTTCTCAGCCAGACTCTGATGGGATTAGGAATAACTCGCTGCTAGATAATTCTCCATTAGGCCTGGTGATTGATTTTCTTCCTTCCTACCCCCCAGCTCTCTCCTCCTCTCCCCATTTCAGCTGGATTACTCTCATGCTTGGTTTGCTAATTGCCTGATCACTAGAGCCTCGTCAGAGCAAGGCATGGGGACATCACTGGCCTCCTCTGACCTTCTGAGTTTTCTGCCTCTTTGTTTATGCCTCAGCTCCGATTTAATCTCCTCCACTCCACAGCATAAGCTGGGTTGTTTCTGCTGCCCTAAGCAGAGGGAGAGACCTGCTGGTGGCACCCCTGGAGCCAGGGAAGGTTCTGGGGATGCTCCTTCAGCTCCTCCCTGCCACCTCCACCCTCCCAAACCCACTGGTTTTGCCGATTTGAGCCAATGGATGAAATAAAACCTCAGGAGCCAGATGTTTGTTTTGGGGTGGTGGCACAAGAAAGCCCACAGACACTGAGTGGCACAGGTCACCCTTCGGTCCTTGTTTCAGTGCCCCTTATTTATTTAAAAATAAACCAAATGTGAAGAAGTAGCCTCTATCTAGGCCTTCAACTGGAATCTTAATTGGCCTTGCTCCCCAGGGACCTGGCGAGCCCTGGAGAAGGCCGCGCTCTCACACTAATGAGCTATTAATAATCAGCACTGCTCAGCCCTGTGCTCAGCTCTGGACCATGGGGTCCTGGTTGTCACTGCAGGGGACACAGGAAGCTGGGGTGGCTTCTGTGTGATGTCCTGGGGCTGGCAGACACCCACAAGGTCAGAGCCAGCTGCAGCTCCTTGCTCCAGAGCTCGTATCCACCTGGGTTTGGGGTTTCATCCAGCAGCCATGTGTCACAGACTGGCAGAGATCGGAAGGAACCTCTGGAGATCATCTTCTCCAACTCCCTGCCAGAGCAGGGTCGCCGGAACATGTCCCGGCGGGCTTGG
>VXBW01004274.1:113243-158382 GCA_013400375.1 Thinocorus orbignyianus
AGGCGCTGCTACACAAAATGGCAGCGGCGCCGCAGGGGGTCCTTATATACTCTCTCTAGGCCACGCCCCCCGCATAGGCCGCGCCCCTGAGAGCGAGCCACGCCCCCAAACGGGAAAGAGCTCCCGTCCGCTGAACGGCTTGTTTGTCCCTCGGAAATACTCTCTTCCCATTGGCTGAGGAGAGAGGGGGGCCGAATGATGAGCTTTTTCTCCTATTGGCTGACAGCGTGAGGGGGTCCAGCATTGGTTAGAAGAGCATCGGGATGGAGGGGGAAGAGAGAATCGCGGCCTGTGATTGGTTAAGGCAGCTCTGGGTGGGCGGGGTCTGGCGAGGTCCGGCCGGCAGGCTTCGGCGCGGCGCCGCAGCCTTCACTCCCCTCAGAGACGCCGGTTCGAGTCCTGCGGCCGCCGCCCCGCCTGGCTGAGGTAAACTGCGGCGGAGGGGAGGGGAGGGGCCGGGGCTGGGCCTGCGCCTGCGCCTGAAGGGTGGGAGCGGTGAGGCGGGGATGGCGCTGGGCGCAGGGGGGGCGGGGTACGGGTGGCCTCTGGAAGGCCTTGGGGTCGGTGGGCTTTACAGCTCTGGGGCTGCCCCGTTGTCGTCGGTGGGGGGATCCCGGCCTTCCCGCGGCGCGGTGTTGTGTGGGGGAGCTGTGAGCCTTGGGGTGGGGAACATCACCACCCTCCGTGCTGTCGCGTTTTTCGGCTGGATCTTGAGAGAAACTTGAATTAAAAAAACAATAAGAAACTCTCACAAGTGCTGGAGAGGGGCCCTGAAAGGAGGGGGTGAAGTTGTGAGGTGGTTTTGGGGAGCGAGGCTGTGCTGCCCTGTGGTGGCAGAGAATCCTAGAATGGTCAGAGTTGGAAGGGACCTTAAAGATCACCCAGTTCCAACAACCCTGCCCGGGGCAGGGACACCTCTCCCTAGAGCAGGTTGCTCCAAGCCCCATCCAGCCTGGCCTTAAACACTTCCAGGGATGGGGCATCAACAACTTCCCTGGGCAACCTGTTCCAGTGCCTCACCACCCTCACAGCAAAGAATTTCTTCCTAAGATCTCATCTCAATCTCCCTTCTTCCAATTTAAAACCATTCCCCCTTGTGCTGTCACTATATTCCCTGACCAAGAGTCCCTCTCTAAAGATACAGTTTGTGGAGATTTTCAAAATCATGGTTTTCTAAAAATAAAAAAAAAAAAACAACCCTGTAGATGGCTGTATTTCTTTTTTCTTCATTCAACCCAGGCTACGACACCCCTATTTTATGACCTCCAGGTACCATAGCATTTGGGCATTACTTTTTAATTTACTACCTTGATTATTTTCGTTCGCTTCAAAATATTCCCATCCGGGAGCTCTGAGCACACGGGATGCTCCATTGATCAGTTCCACTTTGCCCAAGGATTAAAGTGTCTTAAATCCCCACCCACCTTCCGTGTCCTGAAACTGCTCAGGGCTGACTATGGTTGAACAAAGTGTATTTTGCCAAAAAGCAAACACTCTCTGCAAACGCTCCTGCAGCTCAAATGAGAAGCCTGGCCTGGCCAGTAGCCTGCCACTGGTCTGGGAGTCCCTGGTAAGTAAGAGGGACGAGAGAAAAATCCTTTTCCTGCTGCAGGTGTCTGCATTTAGCTCCCAGAAGACAAGAAACCCATGATATTAGTGCTTGCTTTCGCCCCGCTGGCTAGATGTGGCTGTTGATTTATGGAGGGGAAGCTGGCTGCTATTTAATGTATTACCCAGAGACTGACTTGAAACAATAGGATAACTGCAATTCAGGAATATCCGGGCCAAATGAAGCGCTCCAGAGAAGATTTAGCAATTCGTGTTTTGTCTATTGTTTGAGAAAGGTTTTCCTGATGGGGGGGATGAATGTGTTAGCGGGTGGAAGGACTGCCTTAGCGTTTTGTGGTAGGTTTCATTGCTTCTAATAACAGCATTTATTATTTATGTCGTAATCTGACTGTAACTCCTTATAATGGCACCATGTCAGAGGAGATCATCTTTGCAGCTGCTATCCTCTTCGCTGTGGCACTGGAAGCAGCTTTGCCCTTTGGGTACCTGTCATCTCAACGGACCATCATTCCATTTTACGGCTGAGTGACCCAGATAACACTGTGCTGCTCGGCCATCTGCAAAAAGCCCAATCAACCTGGTTTGGTTTTGTGCCTTAAATATTGCGTGAGATTAGTTCCAGCTGCAGTTTTGCTGAGATAGCCTGACTTCCAGTTGAGCAGTGACAGCGATTCATAAAGCCGCACAGAGAAGGCTCTGGCTCACGATTTTGGGATTAACAGCTGAGGCAGTTTGAGATGTTGCCACCTCCAGCTGGTTTTGTACCACTGGTTTGCTCTGATGACCCTACCTGTGGCAGCATAGGAGGCAGGAGGTGTCTCAGTTGCTCCAGCTGTGTTCCCAGTTTGGCATCGTGGCCCAAACCCATCCCCATCCCTGGTATTATTGAATATACTGGATGGTGAACCCCAACGGCCAGCGTGAGGGCATCCATTCCTACCTGGCCACGTCTGCGGTGGCACAGCAGCTTTCAACACAGAAGCAAGATGGACAGTTGCACATCAAGAATCTTGTCCATCAACATCCTGGGACTCTGTTCATTCCAAATCCACAAATACACTGTCAGATCCCCCACTCATTCTACTGGCTCCCAGCTACCACAGCTTCCCATCTCCAAAAACTACATGTCTCAAAGGACCGAAGTAGTCCCCAGTGCAGGAGATATGGCAGGGGGCTGGTATCAGTTCTCTCCTGAGCTGCCTGCTGAGGAGGGCGTGCAACGAGCCCCACTTGTCCTGTGTTCTTACACAAGCAGGTCGTAGCAATTAGGCTGTATGAAATGACCTGGGAAAATATCTCCTACAATCTGAGTTACTCAATAACCAGAGCTGTTAACAGAGAAAGTGCTGAAGAAGCAACACAACTGAACTCCACGTTAGGAATCTGAGTTGAAATTGGTTTTGGTTCAGGAAAACCATGGAGTTTTGTTTTCTAGAACTTCATTTTCCTTTTTTTAGCTTGTTTCAGTGCTTTTCAGCCCCTTTTAACAAAAGAGGTCTCATAATCACCGGTTCTGTGCCATGAGTCTTTGTCAAGCTTTTATGGTTTCTACTTTCTGAAAGATATTAGAATGAAAGAAGAGCTTCAGGCAGCACAGGAGTAAGTTAATTCAAACCTCGTAGCTGATGTAAACAGATACTAGAGCAAGAAATAAGGATAAGTAACTGAATGTCTTTCCTCTTCATTGTCTGTTTTCAGGTTTGCAAGTGTTTGTGATCAGATGACGTGAAACTAGTGCTCAGAAAGATGTACGAGACCTGAAACACTCATAAGACTTGCCAGTTCTGAAATCCTGCACGTCGATACCTTACCACCTCTTTTATTTAGATAAAGGAAAGTGAAACCATTCTGTTGTTTGGGCGATGAAAACATAACTAAATAACACGACTGCAAATATCAGTGCTGCGGTGTGGGGTTTTGTGCCAGCGAGGAGGCTGTTGCAGAGTTTTCTGCTGCCAGCTTTGTTGAAGCAGCTCCTGCATCCATGTTCTAGAGCAGTAACAAAGCTCCAGAGGAGGTGAATGGAAAAAAAAACCCAACCCAATAATTGGTGGGTAGCAGAAAGCCCCTTATATTTTCTGCTTGGCTGCATCATGCTGTCATGGCTCTGCTTGAGTGTGGAAATAGATGTTTGTGACATTTAGCAGCAGCATGGGAATTAATCTCTCTCTGATTTGCTGACTAGGGAAGTGCAACAGAAAGAAAAACACACGCTCTCTTTTAAAGCATGTGCAGTCTTTACATAGCGTCAGGCACTTAGCAACTTCCCAAATATGGTAAAAAAAAATACAATAATTAATTGAGCTGGACTACGAAATCGAGTTGTCCTGATTGCCTTTTCTCTCTGTTTCCACTCCAGGAGGACTTTACTTATTCTCACAGTTCTAAGAGTAATCTAGAGATGTAGCCAAGCACCAGAACAGGACAGAATCAGAGGCAGAGATGTCCATCGTGACATGTTTTCACAGACATTGCTGTGTGTCGTTACATCTCCACCCTGTAATTTATTTGGGTTTAGGCCCGGAATAATTTAAGTATCCATCTTGGTCAGCTCTGTGTGGAGACTAAGTACACTGAAAGCTTGTGAGGTCTTGGTCAAAACACTGGACAGTGTTATTTCTAAAGTTTGTAAGACCCATAGTTTATAAGTCTTATAAAGCAGGGTTCTTAAATCTACCATTCTCCTTCCTTAGAACTTATGGTTCATTTCCTTACAGTTAACAGTTAACCACCAGTTATCTAATTTTAAATACTTGCCCACTAAAAATGCTATTTGGTGTGTTAGAATCTATTCTGATCTTTGTGGGACATGTAATTAGAACACTTTTTTTTTTTTTTCCTGGCTGGAAAACTCTCCTCATTTTCATTGTCATCTGTGCGAGAATGATTTGATTTGAAGGTCAGGTTTTCTGCAGACCCACTTGTGCTGGAAGGAGGTTCTGCATGCCACTGCCAAGCTGAAGTTCTTAGAAGTTTGCCAGCACAGGGAAGAATTTCTTTTCCAAGATCTTGGTGAGATATTGAACTAGAAGAAAGCAGTGACTGGTTCGTCAGGCCAACAAATGTCTGTGCTTCTTACCAAAGAAAGTTTGGATCTCTGCTTTCTCACTTAAAAACAGCTGGTATGAAGAGGACGATATATTGAACGCAGATGAGGTAACAGATGCTTAAAATGCTTTCAAGTCTCGTTATATGATTGAGGGGTGTAAGCCAACGTAGCACTGGTCACCTGGTAAGCGCTGGGTTGTTTTCTTTAAGTCTGTGGGATCAAACCTACCAGGCAGTTTCCATATAGAAATACTGTGGGGGTGAGGGGAAACATTTGAAGCGCAGGCAGGAAATGCAGTCAGCTGGAGAGGAGGTGAGCCAACAGCGAGGGACACAGGGACGCGGTCGGAGGGTTACACCTTCACATTTCTGGGCAAAGAACTGTGCTTTTTCAGTTTGGCATTACAGTTTCGTAATTTAACGGTAATGTTCCACAGGCTTGCTGTTTGTATTGATTTTTTTTCTCTGGGTGTTGCTGCCAGTGATGAACAAATGGGCATGAGGAATTCAGAGGTGGTTACAAAACAATAGTGGAAGATGTTGCAACGTCCTCCCTTCCACAATCCATTTTCTGTTTCATTTATGGACCAGAGGCAGCTCAGATCTGCCTCCCCTCCTCTCCCTCTGCTCCCTGTCCCCATGTTAGTAAGAGGTGATTGAGGTTCTGTTCTTGCAAAGGGTGCAGTGCCCCAGAGGAGAGCTCAGCTCAGCAAGGAGAAGGGGCAATCGAATGCTCTCCTTCCTGTTAGCAGGGCAGAGCGGAGGGGTGCACAGAGCCAGGACCTGAGAAACGTGCCTCTGCCATCAAACGGAACCAGCGTTTGGGTGTGCAGGGGCTTTCTGGAATTCTTTCACGATCATTTTCTCTGTGCTGACCCCTTTCCCTCGCTTGCTTGTTGCTTTGTGTGGCAGATCTATTTGTTCATTTTCTGCTTAGCTTCCCTTTTCTCGGAGAGAAGAGTCAGCACCATCTGATGTTTCTTTGCAGGATGGGCCGCTTTCACAGGCTCGGTGTCTCGGGAAGGGGAGCTGGATGGTGATGGTACTTTATTTCCCTCCTGCTCCTATTGTGCTTGGCTCAGTCAGCCTTAGGGACGAGGAAGTGCAGAGTACAGCTCAGCTTTTGTAACCCCGTATTTCGTTTGGAAATGTTATCAAAACAAACAGATGCCAGCAGGGTGAGCATTAAGACCTGTGCAGAATCAGCTCTGTCAGAAACGAGTTCAGAGTCAGTTTTGCCTGCCTAAACATTTCGCCTAGCAGCTCATTAAAATGGATATATTCAAAGGAGACTTCCCCCTCCACACACTCCCCCCCGCCCCGATTAGATCATTCCTGTGATAAGAGCATTAACGAGCATATTTTCCCATAAATAAAATGAACGAGCCTCCAGGGCAGGGAAGGTTATTGAGCCTGCAATAAGTTATATGCCCCATTTGTCCTCTGGAGAGTTGCAGAGAGTCAGGGAACCAGTTGGCCCATTTGCTGTGAGCCCGAGAACGGCCTCTGATCAGCAGAATGGGTGAAGTGGGATTTCTTCCAGCTGTGTGTTTGTGCTGCTCGCTGCTTTATTTTGGGTATAATCCCTGTGGATTCAGAGCAAAGTCACTGGCCAGAGCTCACCCAGAGCTGCTGTAAGAGCCAGGACAATCCCTGGGGACAGGAGAGCTCCAGCCCTGGTGGCAGTCACTTTTGCCAGGCTGATGATTTGAGCTCTGTGAAGCCTTGTGTTTTTTCTGTGTGTGTTTGAACCAGTATTTACTCACGGCTTTGTGTAGTGAGAGAGTCAGCAATGCCTCTGAGTGAGAGTAGAGCTGAAGCCAGCCATCAGGCCAGCTTAGCAGGTCGGGTTGTTTACATTTTCCTTTAAACATACTCTTGAATTTCAGGCTGGTGAAAGGTGGTGGCTTGACAGCTCTGGGGAGCTCAGCACATAGAGCGATGGCAACACAAGTGTCCCCTGCAACTCACCCCCTCCGACCTGCCCATCCGCTGCACCTCTTCAGTGCTGCCTCCAGCTCTGGGGCCACCAACATCAGAAGGACACGGAGCTGTTGGAGCGGGGCCAGAGGAGACCCCAGAGATGCTGGGAGGGCTGAAGCCCCTCTGCTGGGAGGACAGGCTGGGAGAGTTGGGAGGGGTTCAACCTAGAGAAGAGAAGGCCCCAGGGAGACTTTGGAGCCCCTTCCGGTCCCTAAAGGGGCTCCAGGAAAGCTGGGGAGGGACTCGTGATGAGGGAGGGGAGCCCTAGGAGGAGGGGGAAGGGTTTGACACTGAAAGAGGGGAGATGGAGCTGAGAGTGAGGAAGAACTTCTCTGCTGTGAGGGTGGTGAGACCCTGACCCAGGTTGCCCAGAGAAGCTGTGGCTGCCCCATCCCTGGAGGGGTTCAAGGCCAGGTTGGATGGGGCTTGGAGCAACCTGGTGTGGTGGGAGGTGGAACTAGATGATCTTCCAGCCAAACCACATTCAGTGATTTTATAATTCAGCCAGAGAAACCCCTCTGAGCAGGGGGTGGGGATCAGCCCCCCAACCCGTGCAGCTCATGATGTCTCTCCACCACTTGCTCTGTAAGCGACAAATCGAAATTTAAAGACAACCAGTGGTATCATGATGTTGATAAAGTGTTGACAGCGAGTGGCTCTCAAATAAGCCACCAGGTGGTCAACAAGTTTAGGGGTGGAGGCTTTAAAATGAATGCAGTTCTATTTCATTGCTAGAATTTTCCAGTTTTCAAAAAGGTTTTTATTTATGAGGCCATTCTAGGTACAAATTAACTTACCCCGTCTCCTGTTTGCTATTAACTGTAGAAGAAGCTGAAATATGAAGGGGTCATTGCTCACCCCATGGAAAGGTGGGATTTGGTGCAAGATGCTGCAGTGTTTTCCAGTGCCGTTCCTGAGAGCATTGCGATGCCTGACCCTGGGTTTCCAAAGTAACTGGGCTTCAAGGGAGCCATTTATTCCTGCATGTCCTGCTGCCCATAAACCCAGTCTCACACAGATGTGCTAACTCAGGCCATGGGGCTTCCCGCTGCAGAGCCTGAGCTTTGGAGACTGCTAAATTGCTCTTGCACACCAAGCATAACTTTTAATAAGACCAACAGATTTCCTAAGGTGTGAGAAGATGAAGAGATGCCATAAGGAAGGCAGGAAACCTTGAAATTACTGTTCTGGATTGGACTGATGACCTGTGTCATTTGATTTCCTGCTTACAGTGACTTTCAGTGTACAAAGAAAGGGAGCTGTTGTGATTACAGAAAATAAACTGTCTGGACAGGAATGGACAATTAGTTGTGAAATTTGTTTTGGGGGTATTTTAGCTATTGAAGCTCTTCCTTCTGTTCCTCTGCAGCTGATCCCCATAAATGTTTGTCCTTTCTTGGGTCGCTGAGTTTCAGTTTGGGATTGTCTTGCAGGTATGTCCTTTCAGATTGCGATGCAGATTGTGGCCGTGCCCTGCCTTCCTGATGTTTCCATTGACTTTTGTCCTACCGCACTTGAATTTCTTGGCTCCTGGTTCCTTATTCCGTGTTTGTTTGGCTTCACACGTGGACTTATCCTCAATCTCTGCCTGCCAGCCGTCAAGGCAGGAGGGGAAGCCAAAGATCGTCTCCCAGACGATTGTGTGGTCTCAGCCCATCTTCAGACTCGTTGAGCTCATTAGAGAGGAAAATGTAATCAGCTGCCCTTCAAGGAACAGGATGTGACAGGAAGCAATGCGAGTCAGCAGGTCAGGCTTTGGCAGCCGTCAGAGCAATGTGCACAGCTCCCTCCTCCTGCTGCATCAAGTCACGGGCTCAGCGGGCTGGAGGATGCACGTTAGAAGCCATCCCTTGCAGAGATCAGAGCAGGTCGTGGTGGCAGATCCCACAGCGTCCCTGTGACCGCTTACGTTGATCAGACAGGGAAAATAGGCTCCGTGTTTCACGTGTTGTCTTAGTTTCAGCCAAACTTACCAAAACCAGATTGACAGATGGCCCTTCCTCCCCCCAGAAAGAAAGGAGAGGAAGGGATAAGAGAGATTCAGGAGTTTAGAATGAACTAAACTACTTTAATGAAGTATTAACACTAAAACTAAAAGAAGAAGAAAATAAATAAATAGATACAGTATGTACAAAACTGTATGAAGCTCCCAGGATGACAACCATGTCACCAGCAGGCATCAGGAAAAGTCCCAGACTGGACTCGGTGATGACAGGAGCTGGATTCCAGCTCTGGAGTCAGGAATGCTGGGATAAGGGTCAAAGGCAGATGAACAGACAGGATCCTCCTTGGACATTTGCCATTGAAGAAAGAGAGTTGACCCTTTAGAAGAGGCCCAGCTACAAAAGTAAAATTGTAAAACAGAAAATCAGTTTGTTTTACCTCAAATCAGGACACACGCTTAAGCTTCCAGTGTGACCTCTCTGTCCTGGCAGCCCTCCTGCTCCCCTCAGAGGCCGTGATTTACTTGTACTGCACTTGTGTCGCAGTGGGTTGGGAAACTGAGGCAGGGAGAAAGGACCGGCTCAGGCTGAGATGGGAATTGCAGAATTTCCCCACCCCTGCTCCTTTCAGACTGCCTCCTCTGACCTCAAATCCTAAGAGGCTGGGGAGTTTAGGTTGCTTTTAAAAAGTCGAGTTACCTCAGAAACCCTTTGAAATAAGCAAAATGATCTCTTGAACCTATATTATCTGTTCTCAGCCTGTCTCAACTCTCATTGATAATCAATCCTCTTTGTTGCCTTTCAAAATATTTATGGGAATTTATTCTTTGGCAATGATAGTCCTGCTTAATTCTCTTTTCTGTTACACTGGGCTTTTCTGTCAATGGTTTCCTGATGTCTTGCCGTTTGGTATTGTTAGGTTTATGTATTGTGGTTTGAAGACTTTTAAGCTGGTTTAGAAATACGCTGGCTTGTGGTAAGTGGATACTTTTCCCTGTGAACTGTTACGGCGATAGCTACGAGATACCAATTTATGCAAAACAATAATTTTTTTTTGTATTTTAGCAGTCAGGTGGTGATGTGGATTGAAACGACCACCTCCCCGGGCCTCTGCGCGGTTCTGGCCACCATCGCTGCAGCTTGTGCTTGTGTCAGGCAGCGCCAGCCTGATGGCACTGACACATCACCACTTTCACCTCACTGCTCTCAGTGTCCCTGGGACTCCTTAAAACTCTTTGGATTTTAATTGGCAAGCCTTTCCCAAGCCTCACATGCAAAACAATGTAAATAAAGTTTAATAATACATAAGGTTTGACTAAGCCTTTATTGTTCCAGTTCCGACTGGCTGAGATCGAGGTGGTAGGACTGGTTGGTACTGGTGTCTCCAGGTCGCTGTGAGACATGAAGGACCCCCTGGGTTCCCGCTGGCAGCTTTGAACATAAGTGATCAGAGACAATCATGTCATCTTCATCTTGGTGCTGAGCTTTGTATCACAGGTGATAATAGTTGCCATTTCAGAAGGCCATAGAACCCGTGCTCCTGCCCCAAAAAAAGCATCAGCTTTTCAGGAACCATTCCTGACCGATGTGTCCAGCCTGTCCATAAAACCCTTCAGCATAGGGAGGCCCACATTTCCCTAGACAATTTCTTCCAGTACTTTTCTGTCTTTACTACTAAAAGTGTTTGGGCTTTTCCCCCTCAAATTCACGGCTGCTGTTCAGCTTCCTGTTACAGTTTCTCTTCAGGCTCTCTTCATTGCATTCATACAAGACACGATCAAACTCTTTTTCTTTGGCCAAAATGCTTCTCGCAGCAGTTGTGATGAGACCTTTTTTTCCATGACCTCCAGGTATAACAGCTGTGACACATTTGTCTGGAGGAAACTGTAAGATTAGGAAAAACAAGCTGGTTTTAATTTCCCTTGAAAATAAGCTATTGTTGTAGCTCTCCAAGATCCGTGCTTATTATAGGACTTTGAAAAGTTCCGATCTCAAGGCACATGCAATCCAAGGGAATTCAGCTCATGGATCTTCTTTGACTGACTTTTCAACTGGGAAGATTTCAAGAGCTCTTAGCACAGCTTTATGGAGACATTGAGCACTGGGATGTCCCCACACTGCAAGGATTAGCTTCCCAGTTTGAGACCTACATGTGGGATGTCTTTACTGGTGGAGGCATAGGGCCAGGAGAGACCTTCTGAATCAAGTCCAGACCTTCTGTCCATGCATGGTCCTTGTATCCTGTTCATAAAGGTCCAGTGCTCCACACTCAGCCTCCAGTGTGTACCCATTCCATAAGCTGAGAGCTCTCACAGTTATGAAACTCCTTTTTAATCCCAGTTATATTTATTTGTAGCCAATTTTTTTTTTCCCAGTTGTTTTAATGCCAACATTGTCCTTATGCCTAAATGAACATCTCAGCTCTCTCTTGGGTGCTTTTATGTGTAGCAATCCTACCCCTTCTGGCCTTTGTTTTGTTAGACAAAGCAAACTGAGATGGTCTTCTGTAAAATCTTCCTTTCTCCTTTTTGTGCTTTTTGTCAAGGAAGTATCTCAGCCACCCAAAACCCTTCCCACACAAGCTAATCCATGTGAAACATCTCTCTGTGACCATCTAAGTGCCGTCACCTCTTAGGTAAAACCCAAACTATTTATAAATGCACTTGCTGGATGTTGGAAAAGAGTTTTAAAAGCACATACGTCTGAGCAGAGCAAGAAGGAAAAAGTTTGGTGCGTATACCTTAGCAGGGAGAGGGTTGTAATTCCACGAGGATGCCAGGGCTTAGTGCTTCTTGAAAGGGCTGTTGGAGCCTCAGCGCTGAATCCTATGATTCATTTGGGTCTCTGCTTTGATGTTCTGTTGAAAGCCTTCTCCAGTGGTCTGGCAGAGGGAGACAAACCTGCATCGGTCTCAACCTCTGCCTCGGTAGTATCTAGGTGGAAGGAGTTTGGCTAAACCTTACTCCGCACCACAAAAATGTTGCATGGAGATCTCCCACCAGTCTGGGCCTGAGTCTGTTTAGCTCCTGTGTGCTGATCCTTGATAAGGAACTCGCACAGTATTTTTTTGTATATTGAAAACCGGTCACGTTTCATCTTTCTTTGTTCTCAGAGCTAGAGGTCCTCTTGACGTGGTTCCCAGGAGACCAGTGGTATTACCCCTTCAGCCATACGTGCTCCCAGCAAGCAGTAGGTTTCTGAGGAGAGTGGGTTTTGTTGGCATCACTTGGGGAAGAGGGGCCAAAAAAAGAGTTCAGAAACAACGATGTGATTTGATGTGCAAGAGCAGCAAAGCTGTCAGCCACAAACTTGCACCCTGCTGCCCTGCAGGGCCAAGAGGTGGACATGTAAAAGCTCTTTTAGTTGCAAAAGCCTGGAGCCTTTGGGCAGATCTGTGCTATAAAAAACAGTTGTGCTTTTCATAGTTGTGTGTAGGTCTGTCACCTGGTCAGGGAACATCTGAGGGCTCAGCTCCCATCCTCCTTCCTCCTGAGGGCACGTGATGCTCAGAGCCTGGAGAACTCCTTGCCAGTGACTGAAGTATGTGTCTCCATCTGGAAGGAATGGATGGGAAGGAAACCAAGGACAAAAGAGGAAAGAGGATCGTGGCAAGGCTTTGCATGACTTGGGGATCGCCCTGCTGTGTTTCAGGGGGCTCCACTGCCCAGTCTAACACCCGCAGCCCCAGTGGTGTTCAGCCCCCTTTGGGCTGTGCAGTTGAGAAGATGATGCTGGGGGTGCCCATGTCCCCCTGCTCCAGTGTGGTACCAGCATCCATCCTCAGCACGAGCAGACCCTCTTCTTGCAGGGAGGAATCCCACTGCTGGATGGTGTTTGAATGGAAGATGGGGAAGGGTCTCCCATGTCCATAGGGTGGTTGAAGACCCTGGGTAAGTGGAGGGGCTGGATGCCAGGAGGAGACAGGCCAGCAGCACTTTCCTGAAGGAAGCTCTGCTGCAAAGCGACTTGGCCTCCTTCCTCCTCCAGCCTCCTGCCTTCATGCAGAAACGATGGTGCCACACCAGCGGCATTGGGTATCGCTTACCCCCTAAACTCATGCTCTCGTTTGCTCTGCACCAAAGCTGCCCCGTCCCCTCTCCCTTCCCCAAACCAGCCCTGGCATGGTGATTCAGAGCTGGGTTCAACCATCCCCTGCCCGCGCAGGGAGAGGAGCTGGAGCCGGTCCCAGGTCGCGGCGTTAGCATCTCTCCCCTACTCCTCCTCCCCATCGCCCCGCACCTCGGCTCCTCACCACCGGCGGGTGGAGCAAGACTGAACTGGTCTCTGCATGCGTATCGCCTTTGTCTGGTGTGGGTGAACATAAACTGCTGGAGGGAAGCATTTTAACGATGAAAACCATGCCGGGCTCAATTGTTCCCTGCATCCGTGGAAAATTACTCCTGCTCGCTCTCCCCTTTGCTTGAGCAGCTCCAAAGCATGCTTGTAGGGGAGGGCGAGGAGGAGGGAGGTGTATGTGCTTGTGGGGTCGGAGCTGCTGCCTTCCCACCACCCCCAACCTCTGTCTCTAAATGATTTATTCTGAGAGACTCTTGCCTTTGTGTCATTGGGAAAAACACACAGCAATCAGAAAGCGTTTTGGGGCCAGCCATTTAAATGTCACTGGGAAAAGAATGGAAAGAAATGAATCCCCGACATCCCAGCCATGCGGCCCCATCCCCCATCCCTCCCTCCCCTTCCCATCCGGCACAAGCAAAAACAGATGGGAGAGGTGGCCGTGGTGGGGCCAGGGCGGAGGGTGCTGGTCCCACCACCCGCACAGGCTGGGGTCCATCACTGCCGGTCCCGAGAGCCCACTGGCAGCAGGGTCCCCTGCAGTGGGGGCTCTTCCCTGGGCAGAGTGACAGGAGGGGACATGGGGCACATGCTCAGGCACGGGGTGACACACTGGCCGTGGGAATCTGCTGGTGCTAGGGCTGCCAGTTGCCGTCCCACAGACCTGCCATGGGAGCTCTGGGGGTCTGTCCGTCCATCTGTCCCCTCCATGGCGCTCAGCCTTCGGGGCTGGCCAGGCGCTCGTCTCCTTCCCCACAGATTTGCTTTGCCACTGTGCTCCGTTTTTCTGCCTTTTACAGACCCAGCCTTTGTCGCCTGAATTTCTGGCTTGATTCTTTTCCTTCTCCTTTTTACATTCCCCCTTCTCCCTCCACTCCCAGCGCTGCCCAACTCTCCTCTCTATCTCCTGCTCTCGCTGTTTTCTTTGTGGTCCTGATGAGGACAAGGCTCTCGGGTGTAAGAAGAGGAAAATCCCAGCGATGCGCTGCCGAGAGGCTTTCCTTGGTGACTGGGGTTTACTGGGCTGGCTTTTATATTCCCTGTGCAAACCATCCCTCCACTCTGTGTTACCCTGAGCAGAGGGGCAGGATGACCTCCCTCCACCTGCTGGTCACACTCTTCCTGATGCCCCCCAGGATGCCACTGGCCTTCTTGGCCACAAGGGAGTTAAATCAGACCAATCAAGAAAAACACCTTCAACATCCTCAGAAAGCGGGGATATTTTCACAGAAGCTGCACCGTGTAAAACCTCAGAAATTTGGGTTTGTGGCAAAATCCTGATTTCCACAGGGACCAGGGGAAGGGAGAGAGCTGGAGGCAACTCCTGGCATGATCACAGAACCGCTCTGTTGTTCCCCTCTATCTGTTCACCTGTTTTTTGCCCTGAGACCTTGAGTTGTTTTAGCTTTCCCTACCCTGACAGGGCAGGAGGGAGTGATATTTAAAGCAACTGTGAAACTGCAGCTGAACTCTTGAGTAGCTCCGCGGTGACCTCTCCCTTCTTGGTTTCAAATTCTTCACCTCCCTCTTTTCCACGTAAGCGGAGAGTGGCACTATTTAGGGACTGGTGAACGCGCCGTTCAGAGGCATCTTCAGCAACAGTTTTCTGTGTCCCTTTGGGTCCCGGTTCACCGGTTTGCTCATGGTTGCTAAAAAACCCCCGGAAAGCTGGGGTGGGGAAGGCAGGGCTGGAGCCCAGCTCATCTTAGGTGTGGTTCCTGAGCCAGGCTCCTTTTGCCAGCAGCCGCTGCTCACTGCAGCCTCCCCGCTGCTTCCCCACAAACCCGGCAGCCTCTCCCTTCTCGCTGTGGGGAAGTTGTTTCACTCGGAGAAATCAAGAATCATCAAACTGAGGTCATGGGACCAGTTAGTTACATGAAGGGAAGCCATCCCACAGCATTTTTTCCATGTGAATAATCCCGAGAATCCCTTTTTGGGTGCACGCTGCATCCCGCCATGGGCACGGTTACACCGAGAGGCATGTACTGGGCCCCAGGGAAACTGGAGAAAGGCTCCCCAGCAGCGGGTGGGGTGCAGGGGGATGGACACGTCCTGGTCCAGGTCCAACGTAACTCTATCAAGTTTGGCTGAAGTTAGACCAGGAGTTATGTCCATGACACCGGCGTGGCAGCCCTGACGGTTTGACATGGAGGGTGAGCAGCCTTGAAGGACAACGTGTAATATAAGCCAATGGGGAATTTGATGGCTGTGTAAGATCGGTGACCTTCGTGCCAGGAGGCAGAAACCAGGGCAGCAGCAGAAAGAGCAGCTGGAGCAGAACATAGGTTAGATCCTCCTGTCCCGCGCTGCACAGGACTCTATTCACTGTTTTCATGCTACGCCTCTGTCTTCCTCTCGTTTAGTTTGTAAACCAGCCTCCCTTTGCACAGCCGTTGCATCCTGAGTTGGCAAAAGTTACACAACTTTCCTGCTAATGCCGTTTTCTGGCCTGTTTATGTCCCGTAAATTAAGTCAATGATGAGCTTGGCATGGCATCTGGAAGTTTTTCACAGCGGGATCAGTTTCACCCCTTTAATTAAACATTACAGGTTCCTCATGAATCATACTCTGTACTGTTAAACTTTTATGAAAAGCCTTAACATAGTAATTTATGGGAAATCTGTTTTGATGTGCGGATCTGGGCCCGGCTTTTCGCCTTGGACACAATCGCGAAGCTCCTGTAAATCATCTGACTTTGCTGGATTTGCGTCTGCCCCGTGACAGCGGCTGAGCCAGCGCGGCCAGGGATGAGCAGGGGAGCAGCAGCCACCCCGGCTTGCTGAATGTGGGCTCCTGACTCTAAACTCAGGCTCTTGAGTCCAAGAGCATGGACCTGTCCTCCAAGTGGGGTTTTTAAGCCCTTTTCCCTTCGAGAGCTGGAGAAGGACTCTTTGTCAGGGAATGGAGTGATGGAACAAGGGGGAACGGTTTTAAATTGGAAGAGGGGAGATTTAGATGAGATCTTAGGAAGAACTTCTTTGCTGTGAGGGTGGTGAGGCACTGGAACAGGTTGCCCAGGGAAGTTGTGGCTGCCCCATCCCTGGAGAGGTTCAAGGCCAGGCTGGATGGGGCTTGGAGCAACCTGGTGTGGTGGGAGGTGTCCCTGCCCAGGGCAGGGAGGTTGGAACTGGATGATCTTTGAGGTCCCTTCCAAGTCTAACCATTCTATGATTCTATGAAAAGCTCCTCCGTCACAGCAGAACTCATGCCATGTGACAGTTTGAGCAACAGCAAATTTCAGCTGCTGTCCCGATGTCTTGTCCCACACATCAGCACGATGCTTTGGTCCAGGGATAAGTCAAGACACATACCACCAGGGCAGGATGGCTTCAGACAGCTCACTGCTCCCATCGGGCATGAGGTGTAACGGGACGTGCTCTCGGATGGGTGTCTAAAAGTTGCTATTTAAAATAAAAAACCCCAAAACTCTTTCCAGTGTTACCATATGTAAAACATCTGCTTGGCAGAGACATCCACATGTCCGGTCGCGACACCCCTTTTCCACATTGAGGTTTTTTGCCCGTTATTCCCACTGCTCTGCCTACTTAGGCCTATTTATAGAGCACCTTTCATTGGAGTCTCTAAGCTTTTAACCTTTATTCTTGGAAAATTATTCACTTCTTGGACCTGCCAAGGAGCAATTACTCACCAATGCTCCTCCCCAGCCTGACTTTAAAAGAAATTCCCACGAGGCAGCCCAGAGCTTCGAAGCTCCCCACGGCCAAACCCCGGCTCTGCCTTGTGCTGTGACCTGTCTCGGCTTGTCCCAGGGTTCTCAGCCTGGCTGCCTTGTTCATTCACCTGCAGAAATGGTTTGCTGCCTTTGATGCTTCTCCCGTGAGATCATTCCCCTCCGAGTAAAGGAGCAAAACACTCCAAACAAGATTGTGGCGCACGTTGAGTGGTTTCTCCAAGCTTCTTCCTCGTTCTCTTGCTCCTCACCTGCTGGCCTACCACAGCTTCTGGTCACCGTAGGACAGAGGAGTCCAGTGGTGACCATGGAGCAATTCGGGGGGGGTTGGTACCCCAGCTGGGGATAACTTCTGTGGGCATGAAAGGGAAGAATTATCTCTTTCCCCCCTACGTTTCTATGGAACTCTCCTATGTAGGCTTCAAAATAATCAGTGTTAATTAGCTATCAGAGCTAATTGTGTGTCACCTACATGGCTCTCAGGTGGTATGTGGGATCCATCTGGTGCTGCACGTGGCTGATGGGGGATGGCAGGGGCTCTTCCACCCCATCTCTCTGGAGGGACAAAGGTGGCTGAAGGTGTGCGGGGGGTTGTCATGTGCTCTTCTCACTTTTGCTGTTAAAATCCCCAGATGTATGAATGTCCAACCAGCTGCAGAGACCTGGCCTGCTCTGCTGTGCCAGTGGGACCCAGCTCCTTCCCGAGGTGCAGGGGCCTGAGTGAACGCGGGCTTTGGGGACTTGGGGAGGGGGCAAGTGGTGCCTGAGATTCCCACAGCATTTCCTATGGAAAGAAAACCCTCGTGGTTTTGAATGGCCAATTTGGGGCCTAATGTGGGGCTTGAGGAGGAAATTCTTTCAGGCTGTTGTTTGCATTTCACTGGGGGGAAAAAAAAAGAAAAAGAGAAAAGGACTCAGCTGGCTTTGCTTTCCTACCTCCCAGCGTGAAGCAGGCTGGGCACATGTGGGATGAGGAGGAGGAGGGAGGAGAACGGAGGAAACTATGGGTATTTGTGTTTAAACATTTGTCTTGGAAATGTGTTGCAAGGGTACATCCCTCTCATGGGCTTCACTCACGCCCCTGAGACACCACTCGAGGGCAGCCGCGCTTCAAAGTCAAATGCCTGCCCCAGAGCTGGGAAAGGACGATGCAATTCCTGCCCAGTGCCCTGCCAGCAACCCCCTTCCAGCTCCTGGGCCTGGATCTGGATCCCTGGTCCCTTCCTTGGGATGCACAGCCGAAGCCACAAGATCTTCGTCGGTGGCTTGAGGGTGAGGAGGGTACAGCGGGGGCATGGAGCCTGGCTGGCAAGGGATGCTGAGCACCTTGCTGCTGGGAGGCAGCTGTGGAGCAGCTCGTCTCCTGCTCTTCTGCCCACTCACACACCAGTGTTGCCATTTTTCAATAATTCCATCATCACTTTAAATAGCTGTTACTACCAGAGCCTGCAGGCTCCTGCCTCAAGTCCTCGCTGGCTGCGCACGTAAGCAAACACCGGCACGCTGCCATCTCCCGTGCGTGTCTCTGCACCTACCTGCCCCATCCCGGGGCACATTTCATTACTTCGTGCCTTTTTTTTTGCCAAGAAATACCAGACTGGTGTCGTAGACGATCATGGGAACGAATTCCGTCTGTGTCGAACTCTGCTGTTGCGATCCAAGGTGTGATCGTGGAGGGCTCCGTCCTGCCCTGAAATACTCAGGCTGCTGGAACCAGAGACAGAAGAAGGTGATTTGGTTTCTTCAGGAGGGAAAAAAAGAAGGGTCAGTTGTCAGAACAGACCTCGGGACTCGCATCACCGTGTGGTATTGGTGAGAAAACAGTGTAAAAAACCAGGGCAGTGCTCCAGACCAAGGGATTGCTTAACTCGGAGCCACCCGGGTGGAGGTGCTGGTCCAAGTCCCTTTAAAGACCTTTCCTGAGCCAGGTTTGAGGGGGAGCCCATTTTCATCCAAGGAGCATGTTTTCATTCCATCCCTGGAAGTGTTCAAGGCCAGGCTGGATGGGACTTTGAACAACCTGGTCTGGTGGGAGATGTCCCTGCCCAGGGCAGGGGGGTTGGAACTGGATGATCTTTAAGGTGCCTTCCAACTCTAACCATTCCATGATTCTATGATTCAAGGAACCCACTTTCATCCAAGGAGCTCACTTTCATCCAAAGTTCATTCTTGAATCTTCTGCTTTGTCATTCATAAAAAATTCTCCCTAGGCCTGTATTAACCATGGCATGTTGGTGGTCGCAGCCTGGCTTTTCCAGGACATTCACTCTACTCTGGTGACAGCAGGGAGCTGTGAACGAGCATCAGTCCTAAAGATGGACCTTTCTGATGCCAAAGAGCCACAGCTCCATAATTCCCTCCTACATCTAGCATAACCCCGTGAATTCAGAGAAGGTGCCATGGATTTACACCACTCCTGGCCTGCCACCCAGTGTCTCGAGTGAAAGCGCTGGCGATTCAGCAGAGCCCTCGTAGGCTGCGGGTATTGATGGTGACCTCGAGAGCATAAACGTCAGCATCTCCCCTCTTAGTGCCGCACGGATGCTCCCGGCCGTGGGTGCTGACAGCAGAGCGGTGCTCCCAGAAGGCTTTTGTGTTTGTGCTCCAGGGTGAAGGGGAAATTTAATTGCTTGGCCGCTGACCCTCTGCTCCAGCCAAAATCAGGCTGGCTCCTGCGTGGCAGAGCAGGAGGCTGGCTCCACAGCTCTGAGTTTTTGGTGGTGTGGGGTCAGCAGAAGCCAGGTTTGTGCCAAGGAGAGGTTGGTCCGTTCTCTATCTCTCCATCTGCCCTTTCTTTGCTTCAGCCAGCCACAGTCACGGGCTTCTGGTGGTTTGGTCATGGCTGTGGGGAGTCTCAAGCTTTATCTTAAATACAAATCCTGCTATTGGAGTGGGATATAGTTTAGGAGCGAACAACCAGCAGGGACATTTTGGGCAAGAACTAGGAAACATCAAAGATCAGGAGCTTTGATGTCTTTTAATATAGCCCAGGAGGATGACAGCCAAGAGCTTGCCAGTTCCTCCAGCCCTTCAAGCAGGTCGGACGCAAAGAATTATTTATTTGCCTCGACGGAGTGGAATTGCCTGCACTGGCTGAAGCTTTATCTGGAGGATGACGCTAAGGATGGTGGGCAAAAAGGAGAAAAAACTGAATAATTAAGAATGTGGCTTTGGGAAAGGGAGTTTGCTGCTATTTTAAGGCCTAAATTGCTTGTTTCTTGCTCATTGCTATTACATAATGTATTTCATTTGGCATCACTTTATGCAAGTAGGGAGCAGGAAAGCTGGAGCAGAAGGAAACTTCGCTCAAAAACCTTGTCCCCAGGTCCCAGCCTTTTCTGTGCTGCTTATAATTCACAGAGTCCTTTGGAGACCAGCTAAAATGTCGGAGAAGGAAAGTCAGCATCAAAGTTTCCAAACCTCAGAGAGGAGGCAAAGGACACCCGCGAGGACCCCAGCAAATGCCTTGCAGGGACAGGCAGCACCCAAGCAACCAGTCCTGGACTTGTCAAGGAGGGGAGGGGGGTGGAATTTTGTTAAGAAAGAGGAACCCAGAAGTCTCCAGCCTTCCTTTACTGTCAAAGAGAAACCAAGAAATACATGGTGTGAGGCTGGGAGGAAGGAAGAGAGAAGCCTGGCCTGTATGAAGCTTTTGCCCTTGGTTTCTGAAACCTGCTATATTATAACTTGGGAATTCCTTGTGTGATGAGGGAGAGAGAAATGGGGAATGGGGCAGGAAGGCACTGGGAAGCTGGGAAACCCCAGCCAAGGATCTGGTGGGGATTAGGAAATTCCTGCTCTTTTTGCTTTCTGCTGTGCTTTGCCAGGGGGGACTTGGTACTTTTATGACCCTCCTAACCCCAAAGACCTGAAGCCAGCCTGCCCAGACCATCTCCTCCTGCCATGTCCCACAGCCAGTACAAGGGCACTGGTGCCAAGGCTACTGAGGGCTGCGGGCATCCCCCCATGATGGCAGAGGGACAAAAAGGTGTTTCTCCAGACACAGGCTGATGGTTTTTGTAACAACTACTCAGTCCCACTGGGGCTTCACGGTGTTATTAATGGTGTCAGGGCAACCTGGAGCCCTGGGAAGGGTGCTAAAAGCAGCAGGGCCTGCTCTGTGGTGGGATGCCATCATCCCCAGGATGCTGGCTGCTGCGAGGAGGGGCAAACAGCCCCTTGCCTCTCGCATGGGGCAGCCCCAGTATCAGAGCCCTCTCGCTCCTGATGCCCTGTCATGTTTGGAGCAGAGGAAAGCGGTTCCTTCATTGGGTGGGATTTGGTTGGGAATGGGTTGGCATCTGTAGCCCCCTTGGTGCCAGTACAGGTGGACCGAGCCTCACCGGATAAAGGCACTAATGAACCAGCTGCTGCCCTCCTGCAGGGAGGTCAAAACAGGGAAGATTTGGGATCATTGGGATATACCCAGGCTGTTCCAGCACTCCTTGCCCAAAGCTTAGCTTTCCCCTTTTGCCTCAGTTTCCCCTGACACTGCTGTTTCAGACTGACAGAGCAACAGCCCCCAGCAGTGTCCCTTCAACAGACAACCATCGTGACCACTCTCCTGGGTCCCAAATGACACGTCCAAGGACAGCGCCTTTGAAATGTCATGTTCAAACAGTCGCCTGCTTGTATTCTCCTCGGAGGTACGAACAGCTGTACATCTCCAAAGAGAATAATGATTAGCCCTAAGCGGCGCTGGGCTGTGAGAAAACGGATCATGGAACAATTACTGAAAGCAGCCCAGACTAAAAGTAGCGTTTAATGGGATCCAGCATCTTCTGTTCCCACTGACCCCAATGGTGCTCCATCTGCCAGGCAAAGGGAGCGAAAACCTCTGAGATTTGTAAGTCAAGAGTATTTGGGTCACACGTGGATTAGAGTGTGATCAGGTTGGCTTTAATGTGGAGCTACTCTGAATACCTATAGATCACAGAGAGCTGGGGGATCAGTGCTTCCCACGGCTTTTAGCAAGGTGAGGGGGTGAGCCCGGTGAAAGGCTGTGCCTGCGGCAGCACCGCGCTGCTCTGTGCCAGTGCTATCAGCTGTGTGTGATCCTGGCAGCTGCACCGGGAGTGGTGGGACCAGGATCATGGCATCCCTGTGCCACACTTGTCCCACAGGTCAAGGTAAGGGGCAGAAGGGGCTTCCCATGCCCTCTCTTCTTGCCTTCTCCTGCTCTTCACAGAGACCTAACAAGCTAATATCACTTAAGAACACGTCTACACGGTTCTGGACTGGTTACAGATGTGTTCGACGTGGTGTTTTCTGTCCTCCCAGCCTGACCTCTGAGTGGCACCAGGCAGTCCTGCAGGGATCAGGGCTTGAGACAGGACCATGGCTGCTCCTTGTCTTGCCCAGCTCTACCAATCTGAGGCCTGTCACCAGCACAATTCCTCCATCACCACTGGGAAAGATGAGGAGACAACCCAGACCCTGAATCAGGTCTGTGTCTGGCACAGCTGCTGCTCTGTCCCTCGGTGGCCGGCTGGCTGGCTCTAGCTTCGGGCTGCAAAGCCAGAGGTGACATGGAAAAGTGTTTCTCTGTGATGGTGATCACCTTTGCTGTCCTCAGCTGAACAAATGCACCTACAGGTGATTAACCTGATGCTTGGTCTGCAACATCATGAAGACCCCGTGGGGGTGTGTCCTCCCAGCCTGATCCCAAAGCACGATGTCCCCCTGCCTTTAAACAAAGAACCATGGTGTTCCTGGCTTGCCATCCCACCAGGCTCACCCATGGCTAAAAGCTCAGGGTAAGAGGAAGAAGAAGGCCCTCAAAGACGTTGCAAACTGTGATTCCTGAAACCAGGGTCTGCCATGAGACGATGACTGTCCCACAGAGCTTCCATCTTCTCCCTCTCTGGTTCCACACCATGTCAAACCCTTATCCCAGGAGAGGAGGCAAAAGATAACCCTCAGCTGTGTTTTCCTGGGTAACCAAATCACTGAAGGGATTTGGAAGGGCCCAGGTCTGAGTTCTTGCAGAAGTTCTCCGCTATCGGATGTTTTCCATGAGCTGAACAGAGCAGAGCTGTGACCTACAAGCAGCCATTGCACCGGGCAGCAGAGCCTGGCCAGATACCAGCCATGGGCATCGGCTTGTGCAGAGGATGCTCTCGTCTCTCGCTGCCTCCATCCAGCACGGACAGCCACAGGAACATCCAGCTTCCAAAATGCTCCAGGCTTTCAATTAGCTGCACCTCCACAAGGATATTGCTCAGCTCAACGTATCTAAAATCTCCCGTGATGATAGATGGGGATTTGACAGGAGAAGCACAGCTGGCAGAGAGGAGACAGCTCTTCATTTCCTGTAACTTCCCGAGCGCTTCTTAATAACACCAGTGCTCGTAAAGGTCTGTGGTTCTTGCAATCACGTGGAGAAATAATCTCCCCGGCTGGCGCTGATGTGTTGCTACCTCGGGGTAAAGGGGGCGGCAGCTGTGTTTCAGCACATTGCACAACCGCTGAGGATGGGAAGAGCTGATGTATGCTGGATCCCACTGGAAGAGGAATTTTGGGTCAGCAGAATATTGTTGTGGGCACTGGGATGTGGCCAGGTTGCTATGGGGACACCTGTTCTTTAGGTTTTTGATCATGCAAGGAATCGGGATGGTCTTTCACCTGAATTCCCTCAGAAATCATGTTTCTGTGATCCTAACTTCCAGCAGCCAGCCCCGCTCTCCCACCTCAGATGCCATCTCAGCCCAGTGGGAACCTCTAGCCACATCTAAGAGAAGGGTGTGGGGCTCTGAGACACAAAGCACCCACAACAAGCCCATGCAACGCCTGACCTGCGTGCCACGTGCATCTCTAGAAGGTATTTGGTGCTGGTTGGGGATCTGCCATCAGCAGGGGGGACACTCACCTGTGCAGCCCCTGATCAGCTGGCACCCACTGCCACCCACAGGGGCACAAAGGGACAATGCCAACATAGAGGGGACAGAGCTCTTGCTGGAGCAGGGACTGACCTACAGAGCTGTGCTTTGCCCAGGAGACCTGGACTTTGCAGACAACATCCAAATTGCTGGCTTTGAAACCAGGTCAAGAGCCCAACCCTGACTATGTGAGGGGCTGGAGGATGAATACTTCAAGGGCTGGAAGGGTGGTTTTGATTCCCTGGCCTTGGGAACCCAATCAGATGGGTTTGGTGGAGCCAGGGATGAAATCCAGGGAAAAAACCTGCAGCCATCCCCATGAGCCAGTGGGTTGAGGCCGAGAGCCAGGACAGCAGGAAACCCACCTGCAGAACCAGCTCGAGCATCTGCCTGTGCCTTGTACCTGTGACAGGAGGAGACCAAGCCAGGTTGGGGCTGCTGTAGCTCTGGGGAGAGGGGGAATTGCACAGAGAAAAGGAAGATTCATCCCCAGAACTGACCTGTGCCGAAAATAATCAGTGACTGATTTTATGCCTTTATGGTTGCCTTTTCACTGCGAGTTATTAAAGACGGGGAGAAAGAAGGTGATGTCCTGGTGAGAGGATAAATGAGCGTTGCCATAGAAGTGAGGGGATGCTGCAGCACAGCTCCATCCATCTGGACCACAAACCACGAAGCCGCGGCAAAGCACTGCGGCCAGAGACACACCCGTGTGGATCCGAGGCAAGCTGACAGCCTGGGAAGGCAGGGAAGACAGATTTGTGTTATCAAGCCAAAGCCAGAGACTCAATATTTAGCCTGGACGCAGAGCTCAGCCTGTGTGCAGCCAGGCCCCCGTCCATCACCCTGCTTGATTGCCCTCCCGAGCTTTTCCACCAGCAGCTTTCTCTCCACCCCATCTTGCAGCCGGATCGTGTTTCCCCCTCTCTGAGCTTACCCTGTCCCAAAGACACTTTTATCAGTCTCAGGGCAAGGGAGAAACCAAGATTTGGAGGGGTTCAAGGGATTAAGAAAGAATTTGCCTCTGGGAATCCCTTTCCTCCACCTGGCTGGGGTAAATTGTCCGATGGAGATGGAGGCTTTGCAGCTTAGCAGGGAACTGCTCAGAGCTAAACATGTGGAGGCAAAAACACTCCCGATCCCTCCCTGTTGCAGGAACTGGGTGTTGAAAGGTCCTGGAAAGGGTGAGGAGAGCTGGAGAGCTCTCTGTCCCACAGCTCCATACATAGGGACAAAGCGGGGAGATGTTTTCCCTGAGCTCTGTGCTTGCAGATGTTGCCCGTTCAACCTCCAGGTTCTGTCCTGGGACGCCCAGATCACTCCTGGGAGGAAGGAGCAAACTCAGCAACCTGCAAACACCGTGGGAAACATGATAAACTGGCCTGTATATGATATTCTGCTTCCATTATCATAGAATCATAGAATCACAGAATGGTCAGAGTTGGAAGGGACCTTAAAGATCATCAAGTTCCAACCCCCCTGCCCTGGGCAGGGACACCTCCCACGAGACCGGGTTGCTCCAAGCTCCAGCCTGGCCTTCAAGACTTCCAGGGACAAGGATTATGCCCCTCTAAAGCAAACACACCTTGCCAGTTAACAGCCAGTTAACAGTTACCGGAGCTTCCTCTTCCAAAAACTGAGGAAAAATACCCTTGGCGTGGGTGCCCACAGCCCTGGCACAGCCGGGGCTGGTGGGTTGTGTCTACAACTCCATCCCTTCCTTCATCTGCGTTCAGCTTCTGCAGCGTGTTCTTTCTACCACAGCAGGGTTCACGGCATGCTCAGTCCTGTCTCTGCCAAAGAGGGGAAATCCCTGCCCTGGAAAGCAGAGGACTCTTCCCAAGTTCGTTTGATGCCTGGTCCTAAAGCGGGACTGTGACCCAGCCTCACCAGGCGTCCGGAGCCTGGGAAAAAGGCCAGTGCCCAGTTTATTCCTCCTTTACATCTTCCAAACAGAGACCTCTCACACCACCGCTAAAGAAAACTGTCAGTACTACAGCTATGAAACATCGACAGGTTTTGGGTGGGTTTGTTTAAACCTAAAGCCTTTCAGGGTTGCTCCTCCTGTTTCTTGCACAACCTCACAGGACATCGAACTGCTGGAACAGGTCCAGCGNTGGGAGGTGTCCCTGCCCAGGGCAGGGGGATTGGAACTTGATGATCTTTAAGGTCCCTTCCAATTCTAACCATTCTATGATTCTTAACCATGCCTGTCAGGCTTCTGATCTGCCTCTCTGCATCCTTGGCCACCATGGCCATCCCACAGCTGGCTCAGAGTCCCTGCTGTGGGGGAGCAATTGGCCCCTTCTCCCCTCTTCATGCTGGCCAGGGTGGGCTCACGGAGGGACGAGCCGTGTCCCCCTGTGCCCTCCTTGCTAGAGAGGCAGCCCCTGCTTTCGATGCCTGGGGCTAAACTGCCTTTTCTGGGGCTGAAGCGCGGGTGCTCCAGCTCCCGGTGATTGGGTGCTATTTTGCTCCTGCACCGTTCGGCAGCTGTTGCTGTTTATTACCCCGGAGAGCCGGAGCCAGCCGGGGGGCTGGAGGCAAGGCAGCGGCAGCAGCAGTGATGGTCGAGCCCCAGGTATGGCTTTCTGTGGCTTTTAACCCTCGCAGGTGGATGTGGGGCAGCCCATGGGCACAACCAGCGAGGCAGCCCTCGCCCCACGGCCAGCTGGTGGCAGATGGGGGGCTACAGAGACCGTCTCAGCACTGCCTTGTGAGTGTCCACAGGGAGAGCAGGGCGGGCGAGGAGGACTATTTTTGGAAGTTTCTTTGATGTGAGTCAGCGGTAGAGGCAGCCTCGGGAGCTCATGTAGGAAAAGTCCCAGCAACAACAGAGCGGAGCTGATTTATTCATCGAATGTCTGTAGTTTTGTGTGTTTAAGAGAAGATATGGCGTGGAGGGCATGTGTCCGAGGGAGTGGGAATGTCGAGCACCACCAGGGAGGGGATGGATGTGTCGTACGGGAGGGCTCCTGAGCAGGAGTCAGTGTGAGTGGAGGGCTGGAGCTGAGCTCTGGGGCTGTGGGTGACCAGTCCTGCCATGGGCAAGCCATCCCTGGCATTGGTGGCTGTTCCTGCCCTGCTTGGCTTGGGCAGAGGCCATTTGCTTGGTACATCAGTGCTGGAGTTGCTCCGGTAGGAACCAGCTCCAGGAGACCTGGTCCCACAGGTTAAATGACTCATCCCGATTGGGGATGAGGATCCCACAGGGGCTGTGGGGCTCCGGTAGGAACCAGCTCCAGGAGACCTGGTCCCACAGGTTAAATGACTCATCCCGATTGGGGATGAGGATCCCGCAGGGGCTGTGGAGCTCCAAAATGCATCTACCTGCCGCCGGGACACAGACCTTCATTTCTTGCCCCGAGGGAGGACAGACTCAAGCATGGATCTGGTCAGCTCTGGGAGCAAGTTAATGCCCACGAGGCACTCAGTGCAGGGGGAGGATGGCTGCGGTGAGGCTGGCATGGAGCCCTGCAGCTGTTGTGGTCAAACCCAGGGGCTGGAGAAAGTTTGGGCTCCTCCATCTGGGTGAAGCCAAAGGGACGGAGGTACAGGAAGAGCCTGGCACCTCACGGCCGAGCCCAGAAGGGCCCTGGGACCGCAGCAAAGACGTGGCAGGACAGCCACGGGGCACTGCTTGAGCCCCCGGCATTTCTTTTATCCCTCTTGGTTTAGTGAGAGCCCCTCGAAGTGACATGGCAGCAGGTCCCAGTGAGGTGTTGGAGAAAGACTTGGGATGCCTCGAGGCCACCGAAGAGCTGCTCGAGCAGGTGGAGAGTGCTCAGAGGCAGCCAAGGAAGGACGGGAGAAAAGGTACCTTGTCCTCACCAGGAGAGGGTGGCCAGGAGGTGCCAGCCATGGCCATGCCAGCACCGCTGCCACTGTGCTTGAAGTCACACAGGAGAGGGCTCGGCCTAGCAGAGGTGGCTCTTTGTGGTGCAATGAAATCATGAGGTGAACCTCAGACATCAAGGGGCACCCACACAGTGCTCACCCCACAGGGACATCGGCCATGGCCAGGGCGAAGAGGAACGGAGGCTCATGCCCTCCTCCATCTTCCTTGGGCTCATCTTTGCTCCAAAAACCCCAAGATAGCTGTGGAGCTCAAAAACACGACAAGGTCTTGGGGAGGGGGGAATAACTCTTTAAGGAAAAGTTCTCCATCTTTGTGGTTTCTTTGGGGCTGGGAAGTCCCCAAGGCAACGTGAGAGTCCTGGGGCAGCTCCTTCACCTCCCAGCAGAGAAAGGACCAGACTTACCATCGATAAAACAGAACTGAAGACTTTTTTTTTAAATTCCTCTTGAAAGCAAAGACCCTTCCCCAGCCAAAAGGCTTCCTCTTATTTACTTGTTTTGCTTCCAGTATCGTGTCTTAGATTTCATCCTGGGAATTGGCTTTTTTTTTTTCTCAGCATTACATTCTTCCACTGGGGGAAAATAAACTAAATCCAGCTCCAAGAGGGCAAAAATTCTGGTGAGGGTTTGCAGAGATGTGACACCCAGACCCCAGTGGAGCAAGGGCTGCGCTCGGAGGTGCTAGGGCTGCCTGGTGTGGGGACATGTCAGTGCCTCCTCACCCCCCGAGCTCACCCCAGAGCCAGGGGCAGAGAAACTCCTGGGGAGCCCAAAGAGCCTGATACAGTCCCCAGCGCTTTGTTGTGTCAAACCCCTGCAGAGCCCTTGGGACTCTCCAGTTTTCTCTCCCTCTTCACGTCTGGGAAAAGCCTGGAGAGTCACCCCTGAGCTTCATGGTCTTCTTGGGTGGCTTGAGGTCTGGTTGCTCCGCAGCGCCTAGAGCTTGTCCTGCTGTCTGGGCTCCCACCTTCCAGCCTCCAGCCATGTGTTCTCAGGATGTCCGTGTGCTCCGTGGGCTGTTGGTCCCCCCTGTGCACTTTGGCAGGGAGGTCACCGTCGCCCTCAGCTGCAGCTCCCTGAGGACATCCAGGGTGATGTGGGGTTGAGCCCTATCTGCTGAGTCCCATGATATTTTGGGGCTCAGCAGCCGCAGACCTGCGTGGTTCTGCTCTTACACCTTGCTCTTACACGATGGCTGGGAGGGGACTTTTTGGCTGTCTTCTGATACCTCTCCAGTCGTGACCTGGCAAACATGGCCGTGATGTCCCCACTCTTTGGGCCAGCGGGTGGCAACAAGAAGACCACGTGCCCCCGGCCTCTGGTGAGTCTCACCCAATTCACTGCCTGTGCTTGTCTTTGACAGATGCTGAGACACTGGTGAGCAGCAACCAGGAGATCAGTAGAGCCCATGTAAGTGCAGAGCATCCCAGGGTTGGGGGGGCTGAGGCGGTGGGGAGGGTTGTCCTGCAGCCACATTCCCCCCAGGAATAGGCTCTGTGGGGTGTCACAGCGTTGTCCCTCAGCTGTCGCTGTCACTGATCCGGGCTGTGCTCTGCCTCATGGCACCGATCCGGTGCTGCTGACACAAGCCAGCAACCAGCCTGGCCACCAAACCCCCTTGTCCCTGGCAGCACCGAGCCCAGACCCCGATGTCTCCTGGGGTCCCGGGGTGGGATTGCTCTGACACAAGCCAAGGAGGGGGGGTCAGCAGCCGCACCCCGGCGCCTGCTCTGCAGCGTGGAGCCGGCTAGTGGCTAAATCCAGCTTAGCAGACAAGAAAATTAAAAAAAAAAAAAAAAAAATCACCCCAAAGTGGTTTTAAGGCTGTGGATGCAAAGACATGTGTTGGGGTGAGGAGCTGTGACATTAGCACTGCTCAGGGATGGTGACAGCATCGGTTCGGCCCCGGGGGACCTGGGGACAGTGGTCCCTGAGCTCCCCTTGTTCTGGGACACGCACCGTGACCCCAGCCTGCCTGGTCAAGCTGTTTGACTTTTTCCATGGGGTCATGAGATGCTCTGGCACCCCCAGCCACGCTCGCACCCTTCCCCACAGGGCCTAGAGGAGGCGAGGACCTTGCTTGGTGTCTCTGGGCAGGATCTGGACGCGCCTGAGCTGAGCATGCCAGAGCCAGAGCCGCTCGGCGGGGACAAGAAAGCGACGGAGAAGAAGCGGGTAGAGAAGGTGGGAGCCAAAAGCAGCGCTACCACACCTCCAGGTAGGCCTGCAGGAAAGCCCTTCTCTGCCTCAAAACGGCCAAGCCTGGCCCCAGGTGGCCACAGAGGCATCGTCCCTGTCCTGTGTCCCCAGTCATGGAGCGGTGACGGGATGAGCTCTGCTCTCCACAGTCCTCTGGAAGCTCACTGCCACAGAGATGAGGCTTCCTATCCACCTGCCAAACTCTGCTTCTTCTCCTACTACTACAACTACTTCTCTTCTTCCTTCTCTCTCTCCTGCCTGGATCTGCTGGGACAGGAGCATGGAGCATGGGCAGAGGCATTCCCTGCCTGAGCCCCAGGATGCCATAACACCATTGTGACCCAAACACCTTGACTCAGCCCCCTCACGACACTCTTTTTCCCACCCCTGAAGTGCAAACACCTTCTTCTGCTGGCAGTGGCACAGTAGGCATGTCCTGCCCCTGACCTTCCCACCTACCCCAGCATGGAGCCCTTGGCCACTTCCCAGCTCCCCCAGTAACTGTTTCCCTTTGCGGGGGGGTTCCCCAGTCCCCAGGAGCCTCCCCGTGCAGAGGAAGGTGGAGCCCCCCAGCCTGGACCCTGCGGAGGAGCCGCTCCTCTGGGAGGGGCTCACCCTCAACAAGTGCATCCTGGTGGCCTCCGTTGTTGCCCTGCTCAGCGTCACCTTCCAGGTGCTCCAAGGTGAGTGAGGAGCCAGACGGAGGGGGACAAGGTGCCCAGGACCCTGCTGCCACCTCCTGCCACCTCCTACCTCCTGTCTTTCCTCTCTTCCAGCGCCATGCTCCAGGGAAGGAATCAGCCGTGGCAGACAGGACCCTCCACCACCTCCCATTCACGGTGGGTTTGAATGCTCCGGGCTGTCCTGATCCCCCGGACGGGGCCACGTGGCAGGGTGGGGTCATCCTAAAACCCCAAGTCTGGGACATCACACCCAGCCTCATCTCCTGCTGACGGTGCTCTGTCCCTCTCCCCTCCCAGAGGTGGTCAGGGCCAAGGAGGAGGAGGTCCCAGAAGTGGTGACTGCGCAGCCTCCCCAGCCAGAGAGCAGCGTGGTCAAGGCCGATGACGGTGACGATGACGGGGACGATGATGGTGAAGATGATGACGAGGCTGACAGCAACCTGGTATGTGTCCAGGGTGGGGGGAGAAGCAACATCCTTGGCGGGGAAGCATTTCATTCCCAGCAGGAGGGATTGAGAGGGGTCCTGGTTCCTTGTTTTGCATCACATGTGCCTGGTCCCTTCTGTCCCACCCCCAGGCAGAACCCTGGATCTTCAAGAAGTGGTTTGGCCGCTCAGCACCGAAGGATGAGGATGAAGATGAGGATGGAGATGAGAATGAGGATGAGGATGAGGATAAGGATAAGGATGAGGATGAGGATAAAGAGCTTGTGGATGTCCCTGAGGTGCCGCCAGTTGTCATGGAGGTGAAGAAGAGCCGGGAGAAGAAACTGGAGAAGAAGGAAGATAAGGAGAAGAAGGAGAAGGTCCGGGAAGGTCGTACCACCCAGGTGGAGCGGAGCAGCCGGAGGGAAGCACGAGCCAAGGACAGGGCGCAGGGAGACAGGCCCAGCAGAGCCCCCAGAGCCCTCCGGGAGCCAGAGCAACAGCCCCAGAGGAAACGGGGCCGGGAGGGGAAGGAGAACCGTCGGGAACGGGATGAGCCCAGGAAGGAGGGGTGGAAGGGCCGTCCCAGCAGGACCAACGGTGGCAGGGAGAGCCCGAAGCGGGACTGGCGGCAGCAGAAGGGCAAGAAGCCCTGGGAACTGGTGGCCACCCTGGGGAAGGACAGCACCACCAGGTCCAGGGAGGGCAAGAGGCGCGACTGAGGCTGGGGCGACTGAGGGGCTGGATGATGCTGAATCCAGGGGGGTCCAACCCCACCACCGCCCCCAGCAAGGGCACCCTGACACTCCCTGCCTGCTCTCCAGGGACATCCCCAGGCCAGCAGCGCAGGCAGTGCTCTCGGCTCTCCGAGCAGAGCAGCCCAGGAGCCTGGCACAAGCCTCCCCAGGGACTTTGGGCTCCCCCCTGGATTAGACACACAAAGGCAACCTGAAAGGACCAGGGGAAGGAGCGTCTTCGTCCGGGCTTCATGCTATTTCTCCATCCCCACCCAAAAAATCTCTCTTGCAGTTCATTGTTACTCCTGGTCCTGGAGGCATCGGGACAGCACAGTGGGCACAGGGATCCCAGCGAACAGAGTTTGTCTCCAGACTGTGTAGCTCTTGGATTCAGTTAATGGTTTTATTCAAAGCAAATCAAGAGAGAAGTGCATTGGGGGTTAACGAAGCCAGGCTGCAGCTGTCCTCGGAGGGATGATGTTGGGGGGAATGACCATCCTGGACCCTGGTGCCATCACTGCAGGGTGATGCGAAGTTTGCTGGTGACACACCAGGGCTGGAGAGCCCATCACCTGGGGATCCCTTCGGGCCTTGCCTTCACAAAGTCGCTTATAGGAACGAAGCACAAGTGCAAAATCACGCAGCGCTGCAGCAGCTACAGGAGACGTTCACAGCCCCGACCCACGGCAGGTTTAGGTGTTTGCTAAATCGATAGAGGTTAAAATAAACTATTTTCATTTTTAATAAGGTATTAAATTGAATGTTTTAAAGGGAAGGGAAAAAAAAAAAGAGAGAGAGAAAAGATCTTGTCCCTGGTTATGTTTGTGTGTTTTCTGTGCCCCCACCCCACTATCCCTAGCATGCAGGGGCTCGGGGCTAACCAGCATCCCTGTGTGGGCTACTGGATCAGGCTGCTGTGTGCCAGCCTCCAGCCGTGCCCCCACCAGCCCCGTGGGGACACCGCAAAACCTGAGAGCTGCTCCCTGCAGCTGGGACAAGACCAGGAGCTGCTTTCTAGGGGGTTGGACCCTGTGGCGTCCCTTGGGAGGGGGGTGGATCTTGCTGAGGGCTGGGGAGATGATCCGGGCACTCCCGGGCTCTGTGCCGACGCGGGCAGGGACGTGGAGCAGGTGCTTTGGCAGCATTTGCAACCGCTCCTATTAACGGTGTGAGCAGCCCAGGAGGTGTAACGGGATCACTCCCCTCCCTCCCCTCGTCACCACGGCTCTGGCAGCCCCCTGGGAGCGGGGTCAGTGCGGGGTGATGCAGACGTGACCCAGCTGGGAGCCCCGAGCCACCACCAGCTGCTCTCCATGGGCCCCGGCTCACACTCCAGCGAAGGCGTGTATGAACCTGGTCCCTGCTTTGGGGGATTTTTGCCTCTTGTTCTGCTTTCGCAGCTGGAGCCATGTGGCCCGTGGGGCCTTGGAGACAGGTCACGGGCTGGGAAATGGCCAGAGGATGCTGAGAGTTGGGGGGAAACTTGAAGGAGGCAACAACTGCCCTGCCCGGCCACTACAGGAGGAGAAGGCAAGGGATAAATAAGTGTGATTCCGGCTGGCTCTGCCAAGCCTTGCCCTCCTGCCATGGCTCCCGCAGTGCCCGTATCCCAAAGCCCAGCATCTTTCCACGCTGCGGCACAGCCCCACGGGCACCTTGGGCATCCCCAGCGCTGGGAGCCGGCGTGGGGCAACAGAGCAGCCCCCCCAGGGACCAGCACGGCTACAGAACCCAGAACCAGAGGGACGCTAACAAAACAAACCATGGGGAAAAGACAGGCCGTCTGGGGCGAGAAGCACCAGCTCCCCGGCTGCGAGGGCAAAACGGAGGGGGAGAGGGGCAAGGGCGAGCGGGGAGGAGGGTGGGAGGGCTTTACCGACAGCCACACTCCTCTGCCACCATGTTGGGGAACTTGCGGACCTCCAGCCCCTCGGCGGAGAGGCTGATGATGAGCTGGTCCGAGTAGCGGACAGGCACGCAGCAGGGAGCCCGCTGGAGGGGCGAGCCCCTCTCCTGCATGCCCAGCAGCAGCACCGTGTGGGAGTAGAAGCTGGGGACGCGGGTGGAGAGGGGCAGCTTGCAGGGCCCCTCGCAGTTGTTGGCCATGTAGACGGTGGGCATGACGATGAACTTGCGGTCGTGCAGGTCGATGGTCAGCTCCTGCAGGCGGCAGTGGGCCTGGTGCCGGGCGCTGCGGTTCTGCCGCAGCACCTTCCTCCTCTCCTGCCAGCGTGCCCGCACCGTCTGCAGCGCCTTCAGCAGCAGCAGCGTGTGGAGCTTCCCCGAGCCGGGCGGCCGCTCGCCGGCTCCAACCTCAGCCGGCCCCGGCGGGTAGTAGCAGAAGCTCAGGAGATGCTGGAGAAGCCCCGTGTTGGCTTGGAAAGCTGGGATGTCCCTCAGCTCCTGGATCACCGCCTGCAGCTTGCCCGTCAGCAGCTGCAGCACGGTCCCCTCCGGCTGCCAGTCCCCCAAGTGCTGCTCCAGCACGGCTCCGCTGTCCTGGGGGAAAAGCAGCACCGAGGGCTCCTCCGACTGCACCAGCCGCTCCAGCGCCGCCTCCTCTGACAGGTTGAGCAGCTGGTGAGGGAGGGTCTCCATCACCTGGAAGTCCAGCCAGTGGTGGGAGCTGGGCTGGGGGGCCGGCTCGCTGGAGGGTCTCAGGACCTGGTGGATGAAGTGGGTGAGGATGCCCAGGAACTGGCTGCTGCCACCGGGTGCTGGGGACGAAGCATTGACTTGGCTTGGGGTGGTGGGGGACAGCAGGTCCTCGGTCCCAGCCTGGGGTGGGCTGCAAGGAAAGGACAGAAGAGGTCACAGGGTCTCCTAGGACCCCCAGGGGTCCCTGTCCCTCATCCTCCCACTGCCATCCCACAGCAGAAGGGCTGGGGCTGCCTATTCTCCCCCCTGTGGCTGCGGTGAGGGCAACGGACCTGAGCTGTGGGTACGGAGCCATGTCCACCACCCCATCAGCAGAGAGGTAGGAAGAAGGGGCCAAAGCCACCTCCTCCTCCTGCCGTGATTTGGCCAGTAGGAGCAGCACGGGGGTCATCCTGGTGAAGCATTTGTCATCGGAGCCAAAAAGGAGCTGCTGGGTCTCCGTGGAGGACAAGGGGGCACCTGGTGGGGAGAGGGGTGGTGAGGATGGTGATCTGGGGTCTCCCACAGCACCTCGTTACAGAGAAGACTGAGAAGGTCCCAAACACCCAAGTCAAGACATGGAAGGCACGGACACTGGTGTCCCACCATGGGCTTCCCAGGTCCCTACCTCCCTCCCCACGACGCCTGATGGCCAGGGAAGCCTGGAAGCTGAGCTCCTCGCTGGTGCGGGTGATGGATGCTACGGTGGCTCCCAGGACCAGGTACTGGGTGTCCCTAGTCAGGCAGAGGGTCTGCACGGGGGAAAAAGACACACCAAGGAGGTGGGTGAGGCATCACAGGGAGGGGAACACCCCAGTGAGCCCACACACACACTGTGTTCCCTGCTGGCTCTGGGTCACCCAGTCCGCAGTGGAGGGTCGGGACCACCAGGAGCAGAGCAGGCAGGGGGCTTCCCACCCAGCCCCAGAGATGCTGTGGGAGCTATGGGGTGCAGAGGGGACCCCCGGGTGGGCAGAGAGCCCTGAGCGGCCCCAGACCCGCTTCTCCCGGCAGAGGGGCCGCGGCTGCTGCCCCCAGAGGGGCTGGAGAGCCCCGGGGCAAGTGGAGAACCGGAACCCCCAGGACGTGCTGGGCACCCAGGGCCATCCTTCTGTCCCTGGTGGGAGCTGGGGACAGGGTAACAGCACCATCTTCAGGCACGGCTCGGGCCCGGCCGGAGGGTGCGGGCAGGGATGCTGGGAGGGGATGGGAAAGGGAAAGGGACTGGGAGGGGAGGGGATGGCAAAGATGCTGGAAGGGGGTGGCAAAGATGCTGGGAGAGGATGNCAAAGGGACTGGGCCAGCAAAGCTGAAACAACCCCCTCCCACCTTCCCTGCACCCAGGACCTCTCTGGCTGCGGCCACCCACCTGCTCCTGTGTCAGCCCCGTGCCCGTGGCCAGCAGCTCCTCCCGGTGCCCAGCCCCTGGTCCCTCTCGCTTGCCCAGGTAGAAGAGCAGCAAAGCGACCCGCGGCTCTCCCAGCGACTGGCCCACCTCCTCCTGGAAAACCAGCTGGAACCACAGCTTCGCCTGGGTCTCCCACTTCACTGGAAAGGAGAAGACAGGGAGGGTGAATGGTCTCTCTGGTGGTTGTGGGGATCCAGAGGGGTGATGGGTGAGCAAGGGGCTTCAGGGCCGAGCACCAGTCCCACACAGTAGCCAAGAGCCTCCAGGATGGGAGCCAACAGGGTGGAGGAACCCAGCAAATTTCCCTTCTGGTTTCAGGGAGGGGGGTCAGTGGGGAAACCCCGTTGCCCCAGATGTCCAGGGGCTGCTGCACTCCTGGAGAGGCTCTGGCAAATCTTCATGGGCAGATCCTCATGGAAATCTCTTCTCCCCGTGGCAGCTCCACTGGTGGCTCGGGGGAAAAGTCACAGCCAGCAACAGTGCCCGGGGGTAGAGTCGCTTCCTGGCACTGGCCAGTTCAGCTGAAAATCCAATAGCCATGAGGGGAGGGGGAAAATTCAAAAGAGGAACAACGGTGACCCTTTTGTTGCACAGGAATAAACCCGGGGGTTCAGCCGGGGTGCCCTTCCTCCAGCACAGCCCCTGCCACCGAGATGGGACAGAGGGATGTGTGTTGGTGGGTTTGGTGTGAGGCTGAAGCTGCACAAGCAGCCGGGACCCCAGGGTCCCCGGCAGCACCGAGCACCAGAGACCCGTGTGTGCTGAAGCCCATTGAGAGCCACCGGAGCTCACACCATGGTAGGACCAGCCAGGTCCACTCGCCCGACCAGACCCTCTCTTTTCCCAGTCGGACAGAGTTGGGATGGGACCCTAACCCACCTCGTTAAGGCATAAAGTGAGAAACACTCATTACCTCAAACAGCAGAGCAGATGCCATCAAGACTGTGGCACCTGAGTGTTAGCCACAGGCTGGGACAAGGCACCTTGTTCCACCCAAGCTGTCATCACCACTAAAGCTTCTTAAAGATGACATTTTACTGCCCCACTTGTCTTAATTTTAAAAGGAACCCAACCCCGTGAATTTCATTCTGTGTTTCAGTCTCGGGTTTACGACAAGGAAACAGCCTCAGGGGGTTTTGCACAAACCTTCCTGCAGATGCAGCACGAGGAACCGATCCTGCCCCGGCTCCACCACATGTGCGTGGATGCTCTTCAGGGGATGGAGAGCAGCACCCGCCTCCCCGGCCAGGCAGAGCCCAAAGGTCTCCAGAGAGCTCTCGTCCCAGCTGGTGCCTTGTCTCAACAGCTTGATGAAGGTGCTTTCGTAGTGGGTGAGAACCCCCACAACTTCCAGGTGCCTTGGGGTCAGCCCATCCTGGTCCATCTTCACCCTGCACACGGGCCCTTCCAGCCCGCCCAGTGGCCATGGGTGCAGGCTGGAGCTGGCCCAGCTGGTGCCCCCATCCTCAGCCAGCCCCTGGAAGCATCTTGCTCCTGGGTCAGGCTTTGAGAAGAGGCGGGTGGCCACGGGCATCCTCGATCTCCCTGAGCTGGATCTCAGTCTTTCCTGTAAACTCACGTTTTCTCTCTTTCTCTCCTCTCCTTCGAGCCCCAGCTCCAGGGGGTGGATCGGGGGAACCCTTTCCCCCGTGTTCCCCTTCCTGGGAAGGGCTGCGGCGGGGAGCGACAGCACCAGGCAGGGCAAGAGCACCCGGAGAGCAGCCCTCATCTTCCCACTTCAGCTTCTCCCCAGGCAGTCGCTGGAGCTGCTCACAACCATCTCAGAAATCTCAGAAGGCTCGGGCAGGAGGGGAGGACGGCGTCTCCTTTTTTAAAAACAGGTGGCCTTGAGTTGACAACACACCTCCCCTGAGAAACTCAAAGGCTGTCATGCTGGAGAGGAGGGAGGGATGTTTCAAAGAAACTTTTTTTTTGTTCTATTTTTGGGTTTGTATCTAGTATTGGAAATGTAAAAAAAAAAAAAAATCAAAAAAAAATATTAAAGTTGTTTCCTTTACTCGTACAGACGTACGTCCTTGACTTTGGATGTTTTCTAAAGGAGGATGGACGTCTAGACTTGGATCTTCATGGGCACTGGCACATGCTATTCCCATCGGCAGTGAAACACCAGGAGGGAAGAATTAGCCAGACCAGGAGGAGAGAGATGAAGACAGATAACGGGCAGAAACTGAGTAAATGTATGGAAAGCGTCCTCCTGGCTCCCCCCTCGGCCGGCACCTCCCTCGCTGCAGCTTGGGCACTCAAGAGTTGACTTAGAAAGACCCACAACACAGGTATTATAAGGATTTTTCCCTCTCTAAGATGCCAACACTCACTCTAACACTTGGAATTACCAAATCTCCCCCAGAGATGCCTCCCCACCCACCCAAGGTAGCACCTTTTTTCGGCAAGGGAGGGCAGGGGGAAGGTACCTGCCAAAAAGCTCCAGCGCAGGCTCGGGCCCTTCCCAAGTTTCCAAATTTTGCTGGTTGGAGCTGAGGATCTGGCTGCAGCACATCACGAACACGCCACGTACCCCAGCTGGGGAGGGACAAAGGCCACCACCCCACAGGGCTGGTGAAGGACCTCTCTTCTCCAGGAGCTGTGACAAAGGACACCCAAAAGGGGGAACCCACATGGGCCGATTTGGGCGTCGGGCTCAGCTCCAGCCAAAGCCAGTTGGGGCAGGACCCAGCAGAAGGGGCAAAGCCTTTGATTCCTCCCTCAAAGGGGCAGGAAGCTTCAGGGCTGTGGCCACCAAAGCCTCCCCTGTGGCCCATGAAATGAGCCGGGCACTGGCCAAGAGCAGTGCCAGGTCGGGGCAGCCCAGCCCCCACCAGGCACCCCAACATCTGAGGCACCCCCTCAGCTCGGAGAAATCAGTCCTGGAAAGGAGAGAGAGGAGAAATGCCAGAACTTCTCCTTTTTAATGGGAACCAATGATTGTTTGAAGGCAATATCTAGTATAAATAAAAGCACAGAGGAGGAAGAGCTTCCCAAAACCAATGCAGGAGTGGGAGGATACATACAATAAAATCCAGGCATGAGAGCAGGTGCTTCTTAACAGCACAGACAACATTTAATGAGTTACAGTAATAAACAAAGACTTAAAATCACTGCAGCTTCAGCAATTTCTTTTGACTCCCCATTCCCAGAGATCACTGCCACTGCTGCAGAGGAGAGCACGGCGCTGTGTCCGTGATCCCAGGTTGGGCACGAATGTTCTCAGGAGCCGCTGTGTGCCGGGGAAGGACGGGTCCCCCCTCTCTGACACCGTCAATGAAATCCCTGCTGTTGCTTTTCAAGGACTCCTGAGACAGGGGCCAAACCCATTTCCTCCATGGAGATGTTTCCAGCCTTCAGTTGGCAGCACCAGAGCTCCAGCTGCCAGCGGGAGGCGAGAGGTGGTTTCCCAAGGCGGGCGGGAGCGATGCTTTTCCATAATCCATCAGGAAGACGGAGAAAACTGGATTTGGAAAATTCCGCTTGCCCTCCATCCCCATTTCTGGGGATGCAGTAAGAGTCCTTGCCACGTGCCTACAACAGGTCTCCCCAACACCAACCCAACAGCTTCACAATGGGCTGGAGCAGAACACCAAGTGTTTTGGGGACACACGTGAAGTGCTCCAAGAGGGGACAATCCCTTACACCAACACGGGCGAGGCTGATGTAGCTGCTCAGTCAGAAGAAGGGAGGTGAGGAGCCTGGAAATCTCCAACCCTTTGCCTCCTCTTTGGAGAATTTTCAAAACACAACCAGACTGGGAATGTTTTATACATTTAGGAGCTAAAGAGAGGGAACACAGGGTAACGTTTTCAATCGAGACGCGGGATAACATAGAGAAAGGAAAATTGAAAACCTTTTAATGAACCTACAGGATCTGGTGAAACCCACAGACATACAAAAAGGAGGATTTCTCTGAACCAGTCCTGATCTGCATATAAAAAGACACAAGCCAGAAGAGTCCAGCGGGACTGAGTCCAGGAGGGGCTTCAGTTGGAGGGAGGCGGAGGGGGGATAGTGCCCGGCCCCTCCGTGGGNCCTGGAGGAGGAGGTGGCATGGTGTCCGGCAGCGGCGGCCTTGGGGGCAAGCCGTTCATCAGAGGAGGTGGAGGAGGCCGCTTCACGGTTGGGGGCCCCGGAGGGAGGTTTGGGGGAGCTGGGGGCTTCTCCATCTTGAAGTGGAATTGAAGGAAGAACTGGGGAGGGGAGAAAAGCAAAGAAAAGGGAACAATGAATCCTCAGGACAGCTCGGACCTCTCCTGACCTCCACAGACCATGGCTGCCTTCCTCCCTGGCACCATTCACGACCTGCACCAGTCTCAGCCAGTACTTTAACTCCTCCGAGACTCATTCTAAGCTCTCAACTACCCATGACAGGATGGGTATCCCCCCCTGGTGCGTTCCTCCCCTGCTCTCCCAGTGAGCACATCCATGCCACCAGGCTCATCAGGGAGCCGGAAATGTGCAGAGAGGAGCCCCAAGAAGGGCACACCATCACAGGTTTCTGCAGCATTTTGCTGTCACCGAAAACAACCTGGGATTCCACCTCCAGGGTTAAATTCTCCCACAGGAAGATCTTTGTGTCAGGAGGAGTCACTGCATAGTTCCGCTGAAGGAATGAAGATTTTGGCATCAAAGCCAGCAGGGATCTAACAGATGCACCCTCTCCCTGCACTGCCTTTCCCCCCACGCTGCTCTGCCCTCCTGTTCCCTCTTCACCCCTTAGGAAGGATGTTGAGGAGCTCCAGGTACCTGTTTGGTTTCCCTGTTCCAGTGGGTCCAAAACTTTCCTTCCGCTTTGTCAATTTCTCTGCTTGGCACCTGCAACAACAGGGAAAAAAAAGAGTAAGGAGCTATTATTAGCACCAGCAGATTAGCTCAACGGCCCTTTTTAGCACCAGAGCCTGCAAGATAAGCGCAGTTATTCCAGGCCTCTGTGAGATGCGCTGGTCTCGGATGTTATTAGATAGAGACAGGGGGCAGGAAAGAATTAAGTTACCTCCCTATCGGTCAAGGACAAGTGTGCTGGCAAAAAACCTGCTCTTAACATCTGCACAAAGGCTGAGGAGCAAAGCCCAGCAGGCTCCTTTCTCTGCCAGACGCTGAGAATTCAACGGCTCCCCAGAGCGCAGCTCACAGCCCAGTTTTCATGCCAGAGTCCTCCACTAATTCCCAGCAGGGTTTAATGACTTCCAGCCATGTCTTCTTGACACCCCCCCTCCTCTTTCCTCTCCATTAACCCCCTGAAGACTAGAACAGAAGTCTGTAATAACATTCACTAGTAATTAACGTCTCGGAAAGTCACAGAATGCTATGGGGTGGGAAGGGACCTCTGGAGATCAGCTCCCCCAACCCCCTGCCAGAGCAGGTCCCACAGGAACGTGTCCAGGTGGGTTTGGAATGTCTCCAGAGAAGAAGACTCCACCACCTCTCTGGGCAGCCTCTGCCAGGGCTCTGGCACCCCCACAGGAAAGAAGTTCCTTTTCTTGTTCAGATGGAACTTCCCACGTTCCTGTTTGTGCCCGTTCCCTCTTGTCCTGTCCCTGGGCACCATTGAGAAAAGCCTGGCCCCATCCTCCCGACACCCACCCTTGGAGTATTTATAGGTGTTGATCAGATCCCCACTCAGCCTTCTCCAGACTAACTCCCACTCTCTCAGCCTTTACTCTGAAGGGAAATACAGGCAGGGAACTTTCCCAGTCATAGATTAATCCTCAACCTTACCTTGAAAGCGATGGTTTCGTAGGGCTCCGCTGCCATCAGCAGGTACTGCCAGCGCCTGTCGGGGGGCTCGATCCTCTGCTCGTAGGCCGACATGAACCGATGTCGAGGCATGATGCTCTCTGCAATCTCTGGGTAATCAATCTGGTGGGGTGACGTTGCAGCGTTAAGGAGAACACCCCCCTTTTCACTCCCCCTTCATACAAACCAAATCCCTCAGTTGTGAGGCACAGCAAGAGCTCAGTTCCAAACAGGAATCTTCGTGCCGCCAAAGGAAACAGCCTGACAACTGCCACCAAGGATTTGCTTGATGCAACCCAGCGACAGAAGACCAGCAAGGTCAGGCCTTTTCTTTTAGCTATTTCATGAATCTTGCCAAGAGCTGCTCATTTAGCAGCACCTGAATAACCCAAACAGCAAGAGTTTAACAGTGCCCCTACCTGGAAGAGAAGGCTCTGCTGGCCTGTTTCTGGATCCCTCTGCTTGGTCACTGTAAAGATAATACAAAAGCTCAGAATGTAGAATCATGGAATTGTCTGGGTTAGAAGGGACTTTGAAGATCATCCAGACCAACCATCAACCTAACTGATCAAAACCATCACTAGCCCATGTCACTGAGCACCATGTCAACCTGTCTTTTAAATCCCTCCAGGGATGGTGCCTCAACCCCTTCCCAGGGCAGCCCAGGCCAAGGGCTGAGAACCCTTTCAGTGTCAAAATTTTCCCTCATCTCCAGTCTGAACCTCCCCTGGCGCAACGTGAGGCCGTTTCCTCATGTCCCATCGCCTGTGACTTTGGAGAAGAGACCGACCCCCCACCTACACCCTCCTTTCAGGGAGCTGTAGAGAGCAAGAAGGTCTCCCCTCAGCCTCCTTTTCTCCAGCAGGGTTAGAGAAGCATTATTTTGGCGCCAGGAAACACACAAAGCTTCCAACAACAATGTTCCAACAAGATTTTTCTCTCATTTATAAAAAAAAAAAATCCCAATATCTGAAGGGAGCTCCAGGAGAGCTGGAGAGCGACTCTTGGTCAGGGAGTGAAGTGATGGGACAAGGGGGAACGGTTTTAAATTGGAAGAGGGGAGATTTAGATGAGATATTAGGAAGAAGTTCTTTGCTGTGAGGGTGGTGAGGCACTGGAACAGGTTGCCCAGGGAAGCTGTGGCTGCCCCATCCCTGGAGGGGTTCAAGGCCAGGCTGGATGGGGCTTGGAGCAACCTGGTGTGGTGGGAGGTGTCCCTGCCCAGGGCAGGGGGGTTGGAACTGGATGATCTTTAAGGTCCCTTCCAACTCCAACCACTCTATGGTTCTATGAAAACCTGCCACTTTGTCTTTAACCAAAGCTACAAAGGAGCTCTACTGAAATTCAGCCGCTGCGGGGCAAAGACCCTGTGAGCTGCAGGAAGAAGCTGGGAGATAAAGCAGCCAAGTTTTGTATTGAAGGCCAATACAATGGGGAGTTCAGAGCAAAGACTTGAGCTATCTGTGCAAGGAGTGATTTCTGAGCTTTAGGGAAAGATGGTCCAGCACAATAAAAGGAGAAGAGATTCTGAAACAATGTCATCATCTCCTGCACGACTCCTAATGAGAGCTGAAAGACTTGAGCCGTACCAATCTATTATTAAAACGGCTCTGACTCGACTGTCAGCAATAAAGAGCTGTTCCCTGGGTAATTTAAACAATAAAGGACATCAGGAGATAGGCCCATATCTTATTCATGGAGAGATCTGCTAAAAAGGCTAATTAATATTTCACATCCACAGCAGTGCACTTCAGGCAAGCTGCAGCAGGCTCCGGTGTCTCCGACGACAGACGCCCTGGACGCACCTTTGTAGCCCGGGCGTCCAATTTTCACAAATTTCTTCACTTCCACTTTGACTTTTTCAGGTGCTGGCTGGGCAGGGGCTTCCTTCGCTTCCTTGGCAGCTCGGCGGGCCCTGGATTCGTGTGCAAGGTGTCAAATTTCAAAGGTTACCTGCACTTGATTCTTAAAAGACACACAATGAGCAGTTCCAATCCCTCACCGTGGAATATTCAGTGCCTCACAGAGAGGACACCGAGCAAACCTGCCTCTGCTCTTCCACACACCCCACACCAGGCCAGTTGTACCCACACCTTCCCCTGACTAAAAGCTGTCATCTTACTTCTCTCCTCCACCCCCAAGATGACCTTGGTGCCCATCTCCAAAGACAGACTACAGAAGACTTAACTTCTTGAAGCAAAAACAGAAAAAAAACCCACAAACCAGTCAGCTCAACCAAAACCAAACCGGATTTCTTAAAATAAAGCTTAAAAACTCCTCCCAGCCTGTATTTACAAAACCTGGTCCTTATAACTAGAGTTAGACAGTTTGCTTTTAAAAGTCCTTCTCCCCCTCCCTTCTGAAATCCCACAACTGGCTCCGAACTGGAGCTCGAAATAGGAGCTTGGCTGCTTTTTGGAGCAGATTCAGGCTGTACCTCCCAGTTAGTGCCAGGAAACAAGCACAGCCAGAGAACATCCCAGCCCCACGTGCTACTCTATAATGGAGCTGAAGATTTCTAGATGTACACAAGCATCATTTCAAAGTGCTTCAGTAACAGAGAACAAAGCTGCAGTGGAGAACGACTTACAAATTGGTCTGATGCTTCTTCCCCTGGGTATGTGCTAAGTAACTTCCCTGAAAGAAAAAGAAAAATAAAAGTAGAAGAAAGTTAAACAGAGACAGGATTGTTCCCACCCTGACACATACTTGCCACAGGAGAGACGATACCACACGTGGACAGGGATAGGGAAGAGGAATCTTACTCAAATCTTACTCAAAAATTACTCTCAACTACTCAACTGTCATAAACTGTCAGGTTTAGCAGACACAAGGTGTCACCCACCCCTCATCTCCCGGGGCACGGCCCCAGTTCTTGTGCTTGAAGCCACTGTTGTTCTAAAATACCCGCTGTCTGACCAAGACAGAGCACCCTTCTGCTCACCTCGTTGTTGTGCAGCGTTAGGCAAAGCTTGCATTCGTAAGAGCCCAAGTGATTTTTCATAAAATAAGGGTCCTAGGAAGAGAATTGTTAAAAAGCTGTAAGAAAAATACAGGACAAAACAGGTGAATTGTCAAAATACTTAATACTAAACTGCCGCTGCACTGTAAGAACTGAGGTGGTAGAATTAAACAAACAGCGTAACACTGCTTTAGGACTATGAAAAGGAAGAGAAACAATAGAGCTTTGTTCATTGGTGACAGCATCCCAACTGCAGGCGAGATCCAGTCTCCAGAAGACCAAAAGTAAGGAAGCAACAGCTACTTGAACACACAAGTGCTGGCACTCCCCTGGTCAGCCCCATCACAAACGTTTCTCATTTGGCTCACACATTCCCAGAAACAGAAAGATTTTCTTTCAATCCACAACTCTCCACTAAACATCTTGCCTTTTCCTCCCCAGAGGGGCAGAGGCCAGGGCTCACCTTGTTGATGTCGATGGTTTCCAGGGCCAGCTGCCGGAGCCGCTCCCTGCGGTCCCGGTTACTTTCCGAGGCAGAGGCGACGCCTCCGCTCCCAGTTTTACCTCCAGGACGATGCTGAAAATCCATGATGGGGACTTCTGTGCTTTCACCTCCTTATGGAGAAACAGTCTGGAAAAACGAGGGAAATCACCATGAATGACAACCAGCCCTCTTCCCACCCTGAATTCACACCACTATTTACCCATCAGCAAGGACACGAGACGAGCAGCACAAACCATGCCCTGGAGCTCCCCACGGGGTGCAATTTCAAACAGAGCCGGTCTTGGCCCACTGACTCAGAAATAAAGTGATCCAAAGTAACAAGCCACAAGAGCCCTTCCCATCTCCTCAGCTCCTTCTTCTCTGCAGGGCCGTATTCCTCCCTAAAATGCAGAGCAACTCCCCCCCAACCATGACGCTCCCAACCCTCCATCTCGATAGCAAACAGCCCCAAAACCTGCCATGGGTCAAAGTCCCTCCCCACCATCAAGGTTTGGCACAACCCCCCCACCCTGACACCCCCCTAATGCTGCAGAGACACTTCCACAGCCACAAACCATCTGTGAGGGTCAGAGCCC